>JADLZN010008424.1:0-361188 GCA_018155175.1 Sinocyclocheilus anophthalmus | reverse complement strand
GACTGGAATATGTCAATATGAAAATTATTTAAGCATTTTATCACTGATAGCCAATGTGTTTGCTGCCCTTTACCACTTCCAACATATGCAAGTGTGTCTTCCATTCTTGACAGAGTTAATCATCAACACAAACACTTTATGTGGCTGCATTTTAATATAATAGACTTTTTGCATAAAGTGTGGTTTATTTACTCCATCAGTCTCTTAAAGAGCCCTCATGATGGCATGCTAACTAATATGTAATATAATTGTGATGTAATGCATTGCGATTCAAATAGCTTAAAGTAACAATCACATTAGTGTGGTTAAAGGAGCTGTATGTATTTTATCATGTATATATTATATACAGGGTTCCCACGCTTCTTGAAAGTACATGAAAGTACTTGAATTTCAGACATATGGATTCAAGGCCTGGAAAGTACTTGAAAACAAACACAGGTTCTTGAAAGTGCTTGAATTAAATTTGAAATAAATGTTGTTTATGCAGGGATTAAAGTTTTCCGTCGCTACGATGGATTTCCGTCAATTGGAAAAAAAATTAGGGGAAAAGAAACATGTAACGCATTGTTGTTGTTATTGTTGTTCTGCCGGCACACCAAAAACCATCCCCGCCACAGCTGCAGCTTCTCAGTGACAACATAGTGACACCGCTCGCATCATTCACAGTCGGGTTATTAGCAGAGAACACAGAGCAGGACTTGAATTTCGGCACAGGATTGTGGCTATTAATGATAATTCTACTCATTCCCGCAGGTTCCGCGCTTATGACGCGATGACGGAACGTATCATTTACACGTGCTTTTGAGTCTTGAGAACTCACTCGCGCGCTCTCATTTTCTGTGTGCCCACAGATCGCGATAAGGAGAGTGACAGATTTTAATAATTATTAAGGGAGTTTGCAAATGTGATATTGATTTAATACAACAAAACAAGTACTGCCTGATTTTGCTCTATTTCATCAACGCAAATAGTTCCAAATAAAGTAACAGCTCAGCCACTTACATCTCTAAAGCAAACACCAGGCTGAGTTTCTTCATTCCATGAAAGTGCGTTTTTGAACGAATCTAGTGAGTCAGTGATTCATGATTACCCATTCACTTGCTTCATTCCTGAGTTAATCAGCCGTTCAAACGAATCCATTGAATGAGAATGATCAGTGATAAAATCTATAATTACAGTTATTAATCATTTAATATATCTGTATTCAAAATTTTGTTAAAAACATTAATCTCCACATAAATGTATGAATTTAATTGCACTCATGCCACCTCTGAGCCTCATTAAACGTCTGAAAATGTACCTGTGCCACCTCAAATAAATTTTTTATTAATACTAATTTCATATGATTGGTAACATATTTGTCTTATTCTACTTCTTATTATTTTGTTTTAAATAGAAATTTTAAAAAGCTTATAAACATAAATTTTTGAATTTGACATAGATGAAAAATATGCCATTTCAAAGGTAAAAAGAAAATGCCCCTGTTAATCTGTCAAATGTCACCTCATATTAGGAAGGCTAATTTTTGATCAGAATTTTTTATTATTGATCAGAAGGTGCTCCTAAATTTTTTTAATTAAGAAGACAAGCGCTCCTGATTACAAGAAGAAAAAAACTGCTCTTAAACTGGGTGTGTGGCAGGTATGGCTGTGGAATGGGGTTTGGCTGAGGAAAAATTTTCAGTCAAAAGATAGGGCGCTATTTAAAAAAATTGTCCTATATGTTCTGTCAAAGACAGAACGAAACGGCACTAATGATTGGGGGTGGAGATGGGGTAGCCGAAAAAAACTTAGCGTGTGTGTTGATGCGCAGCCTAGAGCCTTGGGGACAGTTTTCTTAAGCGTTCTTAATTTCTGACCATTACCGCCCACTCCCACAACGTGTGCCTCCCGCTCCCGCAAACATTCTAATATTGTATATTATTGAAATCGCATTTGAATGAGCGCTTGCTGTTCACTTTCACTTTCGATTTCGTGATCATGCGCACTCTGTGTAAAGGGACACCGCGTGCATAATTATTAGGCACGTTGATATTCTGATCATATTTTTTTCCAAGCACATTTTACCAATTCCAAACCACATCAATCTTAATAACTACTATTATTTTTGTATTTAATCATTTAGAAGTGATATATAATTGTTAACGTAGGCTGGAAGTGAAAAACGCCTTGTATTCAGGTGAGCATAATTATTAGGCAGGTTTTCTTTTACAGATGAAATGAGCCAAAAAAGAGATTTAACTCAGACTGAGAAGTCAAAAATGATCAAATCCCCATGAGAAATATTAAAAACTAATGCAATAAAGAAATTTCAAAGTTAAGGCATGAACAGTGGTCAGCAAAATGCTCATTGGGTCAGCGGGGTCAGAAAAAAACAGGTGGAGAAGAAAAGAGCATGTTAACTGCAAAATAATTAATAATTAATGTGAAGAATTAAGTGTGAAACCAATATTTGTTGTGCCAGTGCCAATATCAGTGCCAATATTTTCCAGAACTGCAACCTTGAGTCTCCAGAATTACAAGGTGACAGGTTCTCAGAGACCTTGCTTGGGTAAAAAAAATCCAAAAAAATGACCCCTACTTAATAATAATAACATTCTGAAGCGTTGTGAAATACATGAAGACCAATTTTTTATAGGCTTTATGGACAGATAAATTGAGAGTGACTCTTGATGAACCAGCATCACATCCTCTTGTACCACTCTTTCAAGAACTTGTCTTCCAGAATATGGCAGTAAGTTTTAGGAGCTCATTTTTGGGAGCTCAAGTCTCTGCAAGACAGACTTTTCAGGATAGGAGATGGACTAAAAATGAACTCCCAAAACTTACTGCAACATGGAGCTAAGGAGAAAAATGTAGAACTTGAAAAATTGGAAAAACAGCTTAGTGAAAAGCGTTTACAGTTTAAAAGCAAATGGAAAGTCCTATTTTTTTTACCAAGGTTTTAAAATGCTCATGAAATATTTTCAAAAAATACTGACGTTTTGAGCAGCTGCATGTTTGAGCTGCATTCCTCTAGGTCAAAGATGAAAAAATGGGATTTGAGTGAATGTGCAAATTTTTAATGTTAACAGGTTTTACCATGTTATTACAACATTTAACCACTTTTTATTAATTAAAAAATTGAGAAATTCTTTCAAATTTAAATCTTGTACAAGAACTACAGCAAAAATCAGTTTGATGCATATTGTATCAATATTTTAGAAATTGAATTTTATTTATCACCAGTACTGACTTCAACGGATTTTATTAAATTCCTTTGAACACAACTGCTCAAAACACGGTCTAAATTTATGAAACCTACACATTAAAAACATTATTACTCTGAAATGTTTAATGATAATGTTAAGTGTAAGTGAAATGTTAAATACTGTAAGGTCTTTCATGACACTACATATTCTGGGGTGTGAATTTGATAGGTGCTTGATATAAAATAAATAGTGCTTTAAAAAGTCCTTGAAAGTCCCTGAATCTGGTGTTAATTAAAGAGTGGGAACTCTGTATATATAATATTAAAAAATATATTTCACTGTACATCATTATATTACAAATATAAAATCTCAACATTAGATGTTTTTGAAAAGGAAATGAAATTTCATCAGACGCATGTATTGAATTGATCAAAAGTTACAGTAAAACATTTTTGTTACAAAAGATTTCTATTTCTTTTGCACTTCCTATTCATCAAATAATGGCTACTGAAAATGTGTCTTTGTCATAACATGAATTAATAACAAGAAGAAATTACATTTTAAAATATATTAAAATGAAATGTTAAAATAGCCATTTTAAAAAATTTACGTGTTATTTAAGTTGTAATAATATTACTGTGTACTGTATTTTTGATCAAATGAAGGCTTGGTCAGCATTAGAGACGTCTTTTAAAACCATTTAAATAAAAATTGAACCAACCCCAAACTTGCACGGTAGTAGGAATAAAGATTCACTATCTGCTATACTTCTGTCATTATCATCATGTAAATCATTCTAGCAAATGTTTTTCCAAAATATTTTTATTTGGTTATGATGGCACATCTCTACTAGCATGGCACAATGACAGTTAAAAAATTATTTAATGATTTTTAAATCATAATGAGTGAGTATGTTTATGGAGTGTCATTACCAGAATAGCCTGTATTTAAGAATTTTAATTTAAGAAGCAGTCGATTTCTTTTTATTTCCAGTTCAATCTAACTGGTTTGTTAGCCAGTCTGAGAGAAATGTCATTACCATCACACAATATCAAACATCCATCCAAACTATCACACATTATACCAGAATCCACTTGATAAATCTGATAAATGTTTTAAAATTGATGAAACGGTTTAAAGAAGTCTTATTTTTCAAGCTTTCAAAAGTGCCTTAATTAAAGAATCACCTGTATATTATTCACATTATAAGATGATATAAACGTATTCGTATCCCATTCTGTCTTCCAAAGCCCACCTGTGTTAAGATAGTAATCTAATAGCATTTTAGAGCCTGTATGCAGTTCCTGCCTCTAATTTGATCTTTGCTCGATTCCTTTGCAGGAGGGGGTGGGAACAGAAAAGGCAAGAGTAAGAAATGGAAACAGATGCTTCAGTTCCCTCACATAAGCCTGTGCGAGGAGTTACGTCAGACTATAGGTACACATCATGCTTATATCACACATGTCATATATGTACTAATATGTAATTCACACTCGTGTCATGAACAAATGTAGAAATAATGTTCATTCATATAGAATCATATATTTCCATTCTTATATATATTCTTTAATTCTTAAATTCATTTTAAAGGGGTCCTCTTATGCTCCTTTTTACAAGATGTAATATAAATTTCAGGTGTCCCCAGAATATGTCTGTGAAATTTCAGCTCAAAATAACCAACAGATCATTTATTATAACATGCTGTAAATACCCTGTTGGATGGAATGGGCTGCCCCCCTCTAAGTAGACTGAAGAAGCTAGTCACAAGAGAGGTTAGTGACCACAATTTTATTAGCGGTTAATCGCAGGGAAAAAAAATAATGTCTTTGTTTGTTACGACAAATCGTTAACCATGGTCCTTGAGGTAATACAGGGGATAGGGTATGAATTTGGCCTATCTTCATCGCGCTCAAATTAAAAGGCACCCAATTTGAAAAGGAAAATGGGGCAAAAACAAAAGTGTTGCGTTTATAATTTTGTTCAGTGTATTTCTGCCATAATGTCTTCCAAGTTAAACCAAACTTTTATTTTAACGGGTTGCAGTGAAGAACTTGCAGCTGCTGTGTATGACGCTAGTTTTCTCAAATGAAACGGTAAAATGATAATGAAGTGACTCTCAGAGCAGTTCTGGAGATGTTGTTCATGTATTTATGTCCTCATTTAGTGAGACGGCAGACGTTAATATCACTGCAAGCGTCACGCGCGCTTCAGTACAAGTAGTAAACAAAACCACGCGTCTGCGCCATTCATTAACACATAGACACGCAGAATTCATATTTAAATAATAAAACAAACTCAATCAGGTTTCCCTCTCCTCTTTTTTTTTTTTTTTTTTTTGCATATGCCTTGGACCGGAATTATTTAAATGAGGTGTGCATGTGTGTATTTCCTGAAGAAAACTCAAGACTGCAGTTGAGGCATTTGAGGGAGTTTAGAAACCGTGCTTAGTGATACAGAGAATAACTCTCTTTGGAGTGGACTTTGTTCTTTGTAAGTTTGCAAATCTTTTTTATGCACAAAAAGCAATATTACGAACTAAAGGTGTCTTGTAAAACTAACTAAAATGATGTAGAGTAGTATGGTGACATGCAAGGGAAATTGGCGAACAATACAGTGAGCGAAAAAAAAAATCAATAAACTCCAAGCCATATCTAAGGATGAGCAATTTTGACTTGGGAAACCAGTGGGCCACCACCCAGAATACTTTAGCAACTACATAGCAACCTGCTAAAAAAAACAAAAACACTGTGAACACATTAGCATGCAGATAGAAAATAGCCTTGCAACCTCCCACAACACATTAGTTATTATTAAATAATTATTATTTTAAGAGGTCTTGCATTTGGGGATGAAAAACAGGAATTGCAATGTGGCCTAATGGGATTAATAAAACTTCAAAAGGCTATGATTGAATTAAAGGGGTGGTTGATTGCAATTTCCCTTTTTTAACGTTAGTTAGTGTGTAATGTTGCTGTTTGAGCATAACAATATCTGCAAAGTTACGAAGCTGAATGTTCAATGCAAACGGAGATATCTTTCTTTTAAAATTCTGGCAGTTTAATGCAGTTTAATGACTACAACAAGTTTCTTCCCGGGTTCGTGACATTACAAACCCAGATAAACCCCGCCCCCGGGCGGAAAAGGCAGACAGAAAAGGGGGCGATGCTGCGCGACTTAGAGAAGAGGGAAGAGAAAACTAGAGGTGCACCATAAAAATCGTCGTGTCCTCTTTTGGTAGACCAAACAAAGTAGTTTCACTTTCAAAACGAAACAGCGTCACACACCGCAGCCTTGAGTGAGCGGAGGCCGGAGGCCTAGAGTGAGCCGTGGCCTAGAGTATGCGGATGCCGGCTTGAGTGAGCAGAGGCGGACGGCCTTGAGAACGCTGAGGCCGGCGGATTCGACGGAGGAGCGTCCGGAGGGCTTGCGGCAATTACATGTGACGACCCCAGGCTGGACTCAACTTCGTCTACGGTTGTGAAAGGCCGATCCGGGCACGACCGTGCAAAGTTGATTGAGGTCATCAGCGACCAGCACGGATTCAGCTCCAGCCATGACGAAGGGATATCGCCTCTTTTGGAAGGCCCAACCAAATAGTGCGCTATCACAACGAACCCACCAGGCTTCACGACATGGCAGCGGCACAAACAATAGACAGTGAGAATAAAGTGAGTCTTCTTTTCTTTGAGGTGAACCTTTGGGCGGCGTTATAATGAGCAGTGTAGGAGGGCTTGGTTGACTCTTAACTTTTATTAAGAATATTTTTTTGGATTTGAGACTTTAGTCTTTGCACTTTACAGATCTTCTTTATGCCCCAAGATCTTGTAACACTCCAAAGAGAAAAGAAAAAAATGAAATTGCATCATATGACCCATTTAAAACACTACGTTCAACTTTTTTTTAAATCGAAAAGAAATCTCTTAATGCTATACTTGGGTGCATTATTTGATAAAATACAGTAAAAACATAATATTGGTGAAATATTGTCACAATTATATAAATAAACCAGTTTTCTATTTTATTATATTTTAAAATGTATTTTTTTCCTGTTATGGCAAAGCTGAATTATCAGTTGCCTTTAGTCCAGTCTTCAGTGTCACATGATTTCAGAAATCATTCTAATATGCTGATTTGTAGAAATAGAAATAGACTTGACTGTCTTCTGGTTTCGATCTTGACTGACTCAACCTACTCAAGTCTCAGCCTGGACTCAAACTCAGATGAGCTGGTTTTGACTACAGCACTAGGTGACAATGGGACAGTCAGTGAGTTGGTTTTTTGAACGCGGTCTGTTATGAATGTCTTGTCCTTACTCCCTAAACAGACCCCCCCCCCCCCCCCCCCCCCCCCCCCCAATCATCACAATCAATCCAAAGACCCATCTTGTACGACATTAATATTCCCAATTTGACTTCCAAAATTTGGTATTCTTTGAGGAGACAGACTAGATTATCCAAAATGGTGGCAATTTTGCAGAGGGTGGATTCTATAACAAGCGTCTGGTACTTGTGTATGCCGGAGGCATGAGGACGTATGCTACCCTCATTCATTTAGGGCTGATGGTTATTTCCCATTACTTGTGATATAGTTGACAAGTCCCTGATGATTCGGAAACAATCAGTGTCGAACATTATCTCCCAAACCAGCGCTTGTCTTTTTCAGCATTTTAATTTCAGTCGCCGCTGCTGAATGGAGGGTAAGTGGCAGATTTAGGAGCAGTCAGGGTGCTTCTGCTATTATTATGGAGTTTTATTTTATTTTTATTTTTTCTAGCCCTCATATATTCAGGATGACTCCAGGGTAAAGTACCTCCCTTTTAAATTATAAATTGGATTGGATGTCATGGGGAGAGCCATATTGTCTAATTTCCTTGGCCAAGAATGGCTGTAGCATGTAAATGAGAGAAAGTCCTTCATAATGCATCGCTGCTACAGGTGTTTTTGTACCTGCTCCACGAAAGCTGATATTCTTAATGTCAGAAAAGTTGATAAAGTGATTCATTCGCCTGATACATTGCTCTGGCAATGGAGCGTAATTGAATCTGATACTGCGGCTGGCTTTGACAAAGTAGTCATTTTTTCACTCACAGAGATGGCTTATGAAGACAAGAGCATAGAAACATTAATAAAGACTATCAAAGAGTTGCTGCATCCGAACAAAGACACCCTGGCCTTCCTGATGCTGCATTTGCAGAGGTAAATTGCTCTAATTTAGACATTTCTGCAGCTCTGCCTTTCTATACCTGTTTTTTCAAACATACTTACTCGTTTTGCAACCGCATTCATGTTGTTTCTTAAGAGTAACGCAGAGTTCGATGTGTCAGATGGATCAGAATAACTTATCCAGAGTGTTTGAGCCCACCGTCACTGGTCATGGGATGCTAGAACCTTCTCCTATGACCATTATGAGAGACACAAACACCCAACCCAAAGTAAGTTGCAAGAAAATCTCATTGTGATGCATTCCTTGTGTATTTAGCTTTATGTTTCAAGAAATAAACCTCTTCTAATTTCTTTGCAACAGATAGTGGCTCAGTTTCTGTCCTTCCCCTCAGATTTCTGGGAAGGTCTAGCTGAGAAGGAGGATCCGCTCGTGCCTTCTGTTGTGGATACCAACGTCGCCAGTGTCTGTCCAAGCACAAGCAGAGGTACATGGTATCCACCATCTGTTGAGGCTCATTCACACCAAGAATGATAATTATAACAACAACTATATCAGCATCCACACCAAAACTCAATAACGTTCTGTTAATTATAAGCATGCACTGCAGTTCTGTCGTCTGCCGCTTTAAATGCTCAAGCTCATTAAAGCAGGCTGGATTCTGATTGTTGAAAAGTGATTGCCAAAATAATGTTTCTTTATCCCGCTACGTATCGTTGTGGTGTGGACTCTGCTATTCTTTTACATTTAAAGAATTTTTTTTAACTAAATTGTTATTGTTATAGTTGTCGTCCTTGGTGGTGTGAACAGGCCCTTAACATATGCTGGCCAGTTAGAGTTCCACTGCTCACTTATTGCATATTTTAATGCCATTTAAACAGTTTTTATGATCTACAATGACTTTAAAATCTTAAATGTAATTGTATTTTTCAATTTGTAGACTGTATATTTTGCTTTGATTCAGTATCTCTGTTTCTGAATGTGTAGGAACAGATAAGATATTCAAACCTCTGACCTCTCCTGAGTTGAGCAAATACAATAAAACTACATCCAGTGGCTCAATAAAAGGTAGAATCGAGCACATTGGTGGCACTTTCAATAACCCGTAAGCTATTCGCCCTCATTGTCTTATAGCTCTTTAACCATAAATACAGACACTGTGATTTTCTACCAGGGCAGCAGTAAATTACTTTACCTTTTGTGACTTAAATAATTTATTGCAGACGTCTGAATCTTGCACTGCGCTCGGCATTCATACAGGGAACAGTCACAGAAACATCAATTATTCAAAACAATTACCAACACGGCTGGTATCCAATTACAAGATTTTATCATTTGTCTTACCATTTTTTTTGTTTTACACGACATGTTAAATGCTGGAACGAAATGGTAACAGACTGCACAAATAAACCACATTTCTTTTTTGCACCTTTCTTTGAATGTCTTTGACATTTCATGACAAGAGGGAGCAGAAGCTGTAAATCAAATTAATTCAAGTCATTTCAAAGAGATAGTTTGACGAGAAATAAATTTAAACACAAAACTATTTTTGCATTGTTTTATCCAGTTTAGTGATAACACTGTACCAATGTGAATCATAATTATAAAACGTATAGTTCCTGTCCTTGATTCTGATTGGTTGAGCCAAGGTCAAAGCTGTTGCAAAATGACTCTACAAACATATACCTTTGTTTACATTTGTGTTGCTCGGCAACCCCTTTGTTAGAACCACAACCGTTTTTGTTTTTATGAGGTTGGGAAACTACACTGTTCAGCCAGGGGACGAATAATGTTTTTATTAATATAATTACTAGGGCTGGGCAAAAAAAAAAGATTTTTCGATTAATCGTTTTTTTAAATGACGTCAAATCGATATCGATTCTCAAAAGCCGCGAATCGATCTTTTCCGGTATGTATTTCAGCACAATTAAAACAAGATCTGATTAACGTGAATCTTATCATTAGTCTTCTCCACTAGATGTCACCCTAATTTACCTTGCATGATGTTACAACAGAAATCCTGTCATTCATTAAACACTTATCATGGCCATACGCGCAATTCACAATGCTCAGGTGAAATGCTACAGTAATACTATAAATCTGCGGAAGAATTTGATATCACGCATAAGGCGCCATGATTTCCAGTAGCCCCTCACTGCAGAACAAAAGATCCAGGGGGCGTGGTTGGATCCAATTAGGGCGGTGGAGATTAGTAGGTTTAGGGGTGGAGATGGGTGGGTTTTGGGAACAGGGGGTGGAGATGGGTAGGTTTAGGTATATGTAGGGTGGGAGGAGTGGATTGGATCTTGTGTTATGCAGTGAGGAACATTCATATTTCTGGCAAGTAATGAATGAAATGGGGATGGGCCGGAGCATGTTTTGTGTTGTATACAAGCATACTAAAGCTGCCGGGATGACGATCGCGGTGTTTTTAAAGCGTTCTGCCGTACTCATATTATGATGATATATGCACACGAATGTCATCTCAAGCCGGTCCTATGAGAGTCACGTCTATTAGCATTTACGTTTCATTTGAGAAAACTACCGTCACTCAATACCACAGCAGCGGCAAGTCTCACGGCAAACCCGTTCAAAATAAAGTTTAGTTTTACGGTAAGAAACTGTCAGACACTAGAGTTACATTAGCAAGTCTTAAGAATCAATGCTACTACTGATAATAAATATTAATACATCTTTATTTTTAAAGGAATAATCACATCGGTTTTCTTTTTCATTTGAACAGTAAACCTCTGTTGTGCAGCACTTTGTTTGCCAAAAAAAATAAAAGGGTTTAATTTTCATATGATTAGGATCAATTAAATTAATGTTTTATGCCTTCATCTGATTAACAGAAAAATTAAGAACATTTTATAGGGCCCTATTATTGTTTAAAAAAGGACCCTATACAAAAAAAAAGGAATAGGTTTAAAATACAGGCATGTGGTTCTTAATTTCTTTTTATTAATTCACCATTTGTAAACTGATGTTAACGGTTAATTTTTTAGAAATATCAATAGCAATTTGTATTAAAACTATATTCACTGAAAGTAATAAAAAAAAAAATCGAGAATCGAATCAAATCGAATCGAATCGAATCGCAAGCTTGTGAATGAGAATCGAATCGAATAGGGGCATCTGAATCGTACGCCAGCCCTAATCATTTACACTTTGTCATAGTGCCTAACAAAGCCCCTTATCTGTTATAAATTCACTGTAAACCACGGCTTCTTGGGGCTTATTGCTTTATCACAATACAGTAGCAGACATTTTAACACAAACGCCATTTAGAATCTTCAGATGATTCATCCATTTTCATTTCAAATATCTGTTTTATTTGTATGCAAATGCCATACTGTAAGTACAAACAAAACTGCAATTACAGTATGATCTGGTTTTTGAAGCTTCTGTTGAGGTCTTTGTGTGTCAGAATCACTCTCAAATAATATATTCATGATGATGTCATATAAAATTACCTAGAATTGTAATAGAGTGTGTTAGTTTTCCATCTCTGAAGAGTGTCTCGCTGTCAATTTTGGCATATGGGTCATTAGGATTCGGGTCACTAGGGGTCCCTTCCACTCTGGCCCATTTGCCAATGGTGCTGCCCCA
Source organism: Sinocyclocheilus anophthalmus (assembly GCA_018155175.1). Classification (NCBI taxonomy): domain Eukaryota; kingdom Metazoa; phylum Chordata; class Actinopteri; order Cypriniformes; family Cyprinidae; genus Sinocyclocheilus; species Sinocyclocheilus anophthalmus. The sequence goes on along the minus strand of JADLZN010008424.1, from coordinate 349,229 downwards.
GCCCACAATACTGTTCAACAAGCAGCTGTGATCCTACAGAACACACAGTCAGCATATATACTGTATTATATTGTGTTGAGTCATTGGTTTTAAATGCCAGACAGTGCAATAGAAAAGAAAGTGTGTTTTGTGCCACTGGTAAGGGACATGAACTCACCTGTAAAGTAGCACCATGGAGGATGATGGACTCCCTCACACGAACTCCTGCACCGATCGTTACGCCTGTACCTATGGACACGTTTGGACCTAACTAAAAAAAAAGAAAAGAAACACCAATATAGCATGAAATAAACTAAGTAAGGTGCAATGATTAAAAAAAAGCATGCAACAATCTCTGTGCCACTAGCATCAACAGCTGGAATTGTACAAGCATGTTTCCCCCGTTGCCTCTCAAAATGGACCCTTTAACTTTAGTAATAATGACCCAAGTCCTATTATGTTCAGTTCCTCAGGGCATGTTATGATGACCTTTGACTTGGTCCACCATGGCATATCACTAGAGGATGGGTAAAATAGAAGGGAAAATGGCTCCACTTTATACTGAGTGTCTTTAACTACTAAGTAATAACATTTAAATTAATATTTTGATACAATGCACTTACTGTGCACAAAAATACCTGCAATTACTTTCTCTAGTTACATCTATAGATGAATATGAAAATATAAATAGATATAGTATATAGATATGAATTTAATTTCTAAATTATCTCTTTTTTTTACATTTTGAGAATGGTCATTTGATATTGAAAACTTAAATGTTAACATAATATAGTTGGATATAATGCAATTTAGTTTTGACCCACAGCTCTCAGCCATGTTTGATTGATCTAAATTGAAAAGTTTAGGCGCCTCTGTTCTAAAGAATGGAAATGTAATAATTACTTAACAAGTAGACTGGTGACTTTTTGTTTGACTTTGACATGACCAAGACTGCACAAGTAAACTAATGCTATGTTAATATCATAAGCAAACATACTTATGCTCAAATCAAATCCTGATGGCTGATTCTGCAAATCTTCTGCTGAACATACTGTTACATGCAGAAGTGTTATATTGCAAATGATTATATTGAGAAACTCTAAGAATCAATTTAACTATAGAAGAGAAGCACTTACCACAGCAGTTGGATCAATGTTGGCTGTTGGATGTATATAAACATTTCCTAAAATAAAAATTAAAAAAATGTATTAGAAGGACTGCAAAGAGCTCTTTCCGACAAACAAAATTCACACTTCCACTAAGCATTTACCTCTGGTCTTTGGCCCTCCTTCTCTATTAGTAGCTAACCTCTCTGGATGTGTCTTGTGATACTGGTTAAGATACAAACGGCTTGCATAGATCACAGATCTGAAAGAAGAGGGGAGCATAACATCATTAACTATAATCATACACCACACACACACACACACACACTATCAAATATAGTTACAGAGAAAATGCAGCAACTCAAAAACAACTGTAATAAAACAGCATATGTCAACAACTAACCCTGCACATTTGATCTGGCTCCAGAAGCGGCCTGTTTGGTAAACATATAATTTACCCTGGCCTGCCAGCGCTGTGAAGATGTCCTGCTCCAGACGGATCACCTCTGTCCGATGCCAGCTGTTGGACTGCTCCTCTCTACAGCACACAACCACATAGTACCAAATAAAGTCTTAATTTCACCCTCTGGTTATGTCAGGAGAGTTTTCTATGACCCAAGATAGAGGATGACATAAAATGACACTATGATGGGCAAACACATAATTAGGAAAGATAACTTGAACAAAAACAAATTAATGAAAATGAAAGGTAAATGCTGAAGATGCAGGGGGTTAAAAACAACATGAAATGGCATTTGTAATGTATTTAACTTTCAAAACGTATTGTATTTATTAGTAAATCAGAATGCTCAGTAAAATGCAATGGTCAGGTTCTGTAATTAAAAAATCCATTCATATTCCCCATAGGGGAAAAATCTTTGTTCAAACCATCAATGCCCATTATTTCAACTTATATTTTAGATAGTCATGTTTAACGGGAATTCCTACATTACCCATGATTCTTTAGAAATCACCACCAATCAGAGAATCAACATAAGCAAAGGGATTGTAGTTCCCTCATTAAAGCTGTTAAGGACACAGACTTGTACCTTTTTGTCTGATTTTCAAATACTTTTTTGCTTCAAATCAAAGTTTGTGATGTTGTGATTCACCTCATTGCTGGTTGGTTTGGGTTCATGGCTTATAATTCTTTAAGAAATACTTTTTAAAAATCCTATAGGAAAAATAATGGGGGAAACAAATCTTTTGGAAGCAAGACTGCCAAAACATTGTGCACAGGCACTGTTGCACTCTATAGGAAACCATGTAGGTTGGGACACTTTGGTTAGTGATTGATTGAGGCTAAAATATTATTAGTTATAAATCATTAGATTTTGATAATAGAATAACACGCACTGAAGAGTTCTAAGTTATGCATAATAAGATTAGGAACACTTATTAGGAAAGTAAATATTAATTCTGAATTTATGTTGTCTTTAATGTCTTTAACTGTAAGATGTTAATGAAACAGAATAGCTGTGAGTTATAGCCATATTATCAGGCAGAGGTGAGGATTATATTAAAGGGTTAATTCACCCAAAAATTAAAATTCTGTCATTAATTCCTCACCCTCATGTCATTTCAAACCCGTAAGACCTCCATTCATCTTCGGAAAACAAATTAAGATATTTTTGATGGAATATGATAGCTCGCTGACCCATCCCAATAGGAAAGCAATGTAATTACCACGATAAGGGCAGAAACGTAGCAACGGAGATAGGTAAAATAATCATGTGAATCAGGGGTTCAAACGTAATAGTACGATAGATAACGAGAATACGTTTTGTGCACAAAAAGAAAAAAGAAATAAAGAGTAATTGAATACTTCACTGAACGCAAAAAGCGATGTTGTTCGTAGCAGCCGCCAAACGGTCCGTTGTTTTTGTTCAAATCAAAGCACAAACAACATAGAATGATGGATGATGGAACAGGAAACAGAATGATAGCAGACAGGAAGGAGTTAGAGGGGAAAAGACAAATGAAGAGAACCAAGGAAAAGGAACAGATTAAATATGCATGCTCTTCAACTCAAGAACCATGTCCTGTTGGTTCTTCTGGAAAACTGCTCCGATGTGCTGGAATATCTCTGGAGTGAACAGGTATATTCCACAGTTGATTATGTCACTCACAAATGTGCTGGGCTTCTCGACATAATGCAAGACCTGGAGGATATGATAAGACAATTATGAATTTACTTGTTAGTGCTTCAAGTTTTTAAAATAAGAAGGAACAAATCCTGATTACCTCATCAGCTTGTTCATTCTCAACAATGCAGCCGTAGTTCAGAGACTGTTTTCTGTTGGCCTGAAACAATCCGATTTGATTTTCAAGCACCACAACATCATAACAAAACTCAAATTAAAAATTAAAGCTGCAAGCAGCGATGAAAAGGCCCTCGCACCCGGGCTCACCGCCACGGTGGCTTTAGGAAAACAGCAAACAGTGGGCAATATGCAATAAATGGTAAAATAGGGGAACCTTATGTCAAAGTAATTCAATGTGCCAAATTCATGCTGCCAGATGGTGGCGCTATGATGATAACTGAATATGGGCATGAAGATCTTTTCAGGTCAGGAGTCTTATCAAACATGTGTAATTTGGTGCAGATTGAACATGGTATTTTTGAGTTAGTGTAAAGCATGGCATATATTGTTGCCAACAGGTGGCACTATAATTATTAAAGAACATTGACATGTAGATGTCTTCAGGCCATTATTCTTACTAAACATGTGATGTTTGGTGCAGATTGGACATTGCATGTCTGAGTTAGTGTAAAGCAAAGTCATCCTGTTGCCAGCAGGTGGCGCTATGATTATTATTGATTATTGGCCTTAAGATGTGTTCTGGCCAGGATTCCTATCAAACGTGACGTTTGGGGGGGGAAGATCGGACATTGCATGTTTAAGTTAATGTAAAACAAGCCATTTCCTGTTGCCATGAGGTGGCGCTATGATTAAACTTAATATTGGCCTTTAGATGTCTTCAGGCCATGATTCTTTCCAAATATGTGAAGTTTGGTGCAAATTGGATATTGTATGTTTAAGTTAGTGTAAAACATGCCATTTCCTGTTGCCAGATGGTGGCGCTATGACTAAAACTGAATATTGGCATGTAGATCTCTTCAAGCCAGGACATTTATCAAACATGTGAAGTTTGGTGCAGATCGGACATTTTATGCCTGAGTTACAAAAACTTTTATTCCCATGGAGAGACATCGAAATTTGTCACGGCACCAAGGACTCATCCTTTAACGAAAACACAAAAACTTCACAACTTAACATCTTAAAGGCCATTAGATCAGACTGACCAAAAAAAAAAAATGTTGATGTCATTAAATTTCTAGGAGTAGTTCGTTACAGCGTAAAACATGTCACTTCCTGTTGCCAGCAGGTGGCGCTATGACTATAACTGAATATGGGCATGTAGATCTGTTCAGGTCAGGGAAGCGTTATCAAAAAATATGAAGTTTGGGGCAGATTGGGAAATGCATGACTGAGTACAGAAACGTTACTATTTCCGATCTGCATTAATAGCATGCTTTAGCACTTAGCTAAGTGTTGCTAGCATGTTTTAGTATGTTTCTAGCAAGTTGCCAGCCTATGTAACACTTGCTGATGCTTTTTAATATGTTCCTAGGAGTCCATAACAGTGCTAAACATGTCACTTCCTGTTGCCAGCAGGTGGCGCTATGTCTATAACCGAAAACAGGCACGTAGATGTGTTCAGGACAGGATTCTTATCAAAATTGTTAAATTTGGGGCAGATTGGACACTGCATGCCTGAGTTACAGTAACTTCTTGTTTCACTGCATTAATAGCATGCTTTTGCACTTAGCTAAGTGTTGCTAGCATGGTTTAGTATGTTTCTAGCATGTTGCCAGCCGTTGAAACAGTTGCTGACGATTTTTAACATGTTCCTAGGAGTCCATAAAAGTTTTAAGCATGTCACTTCCTCTTGCCAGCAGGTGGCGCTATGAGAATAACTGAATTTGGGCATGGGTATTTGTTCAGGACATAACACCTATCAAACGTGTGAAGTTTGGGGCAGATTGGACACTGCATGCCTGAGTTACAGTAACTTCCTCATTCACTGCATTAATAGCATGCTTTAGCACTTAGCTAAGTGTTGCTAGCATGTTTCAGTATGTTTATAGTGTGTTGCTAGCATATTTTACACTTGCTGACGATTTTTAATTTGTTCCTAGGAGTCCATAACAGTGCTAAACATGTCACTTCCTGTTGCCAGCAGGTGGCGCTATGACTATAACCGAAAACGGGCATGTAGATGTGTTCAGGGCAGGACTCTTATCAAACTTGTTAAATTTGGGGCAGATTGGACACTGCATGTCTGAGTTACAGAAACTTCTTGTTTCACTGCATTAATAGCATGCTTTAGCACTTAGCTAAGTGTTGCTAGCATGTTTTAGTATGTTTCTAGTATGTTGCCAGCCTATGAAACAGTTGCTAACGATTTTTAATATGTTCCTAGGAGTCCATAACAGTGTTAAGCATGTCACTTCCTGTTTCCAGCAGGTGGCGCTATGAGTATAACTGAATTTGTGTATGGTTATTTGTTCAGGACATAACACCTATCAAACGTGTGAAGTTTGGGGCAGATTGGACACTGCATGCCTGAGTTACAGTAACTTCCTCTTTAACTGCATTAACAGCATGCTTTAGCACTTAGCTAAGTGTTGCTAGCATGTTTTAGTATGTTTCTAGCAAGTTGCCAGCCTATGAAACAGTTGCTGACGCTTTTTAATATGCTCCTAGGAGTCCATAACAGTGCTAAACATGTCACTTCCTGTTGCCAGCAGGTGGCGCTATGAGAATAACTGAATTTGGGCATGGGTATTTGTTCAGGACATAACACCTATCAAACGTGTGATGTTTGGGGCAGATTGGACACTGCATGCCTGAGTTACAGTAACTTCTTGTTTCACTGCATTAATAGCATGCTTTAGCACTTAGCTAAGTGTTGCTAGCATGTTTCAGTATGTTTCTAGCGTGTTGCTAGCCTATTTTACACTTGCTGACGCTTTTTAATGTGTTCCTATGAGTCCATAACAGTGCTAAACATGTAACTTCCTGTTGCCAGCAGGTGGCGCTATGAGTATAACTGAATTTGGGCATGGGTATTTATTCAGGACATAACACATATCAAATATGTGAAGTTTGGGGCAGATCGGACATTGCTTGCCTGAGTTACAGTAACTTCTTGTTTCACTGCGTTAATAGCATGCTTTAGCAATTAGCTAAGTGTTGCTAGCATTTTTTAAATATGTTTCTAGCATGTTGCCAGCCTATGTAACAGTTGCTGACACATTTTAATATGTTCCTAGGAGTCCATAACAGTGTTAAGCATGTCACTTCCTGTTGCCAGCAGGTGGCGCTATGAGTATAACTGAATTTGGGATTGGGTATTTGTTCAGGACATAACACCTATCAAACGTGTGAAGTTTGGGGCAGATTGGACACTGCATGCCTGAGTTACAGAAACTTCTTGTTTCACTGCATTAATAGCATGCTTTAGCACTTAGCTAAGTGTTGCTAGCATGTTTTAGTATGTTTCTAGCATACTGCCAGCCAATGGTACAGTTGCTGACGAATTTTTATATGTTCCTAGGAGTCAATAACAGTGCTAAACATGTCAATTCCTGTTGCCAGAAGGTGGCGCTATAAGAATAACTGAATTTGTGTATGGTTATTTGTTCAGGACATAAAACCTATGAAACGTGTGAAGTTTGGGGCAGATTGGACACTGCATGCCTAAGTTACAGTAACTTCCTCTTTCACTGCATTAATAGCATGCTTTAGCACTTAACTAAGTGTTGCTAGCATGTTTTAGTAGCTGTATGGTCTAGCATAGTGCCAGCCACTGTACCTTGCTGACGCTTTTTAATGTGTTCCTATGAGTCCATAACAGTGCCAAGCATGTAACTTCCTGTCTGCCGATGTGGCGCGATGAGTGTAAACTGATAATTGGGGACATATGGATTGTTCAGCACATAACAGGCCTCTGATTAGAAAAACGTAGGGCAAGTTTGGGGCAGATTGGATACTGCATTCCTGAGTTACAGTAACTTTTTGTTTCACTGCATTAATAGCATGATTTAGCACTTAGCTAAGTGATGCTAGCGTTTTTTTGTATGTTTCTAGTATATTGCAAGCCAATGTAACAGTTGCTGACAAATTTTTATTTGTTCCAAGGAGTCCATAACAGTGCTAAACATATAACTTCCTGTTGCCAGCAGGTGGCGCAATGACTATAACCGAAAACGGGCATGTAGATGTGTTCAGGACAGGACTCTTATCAAAATTGTTAAATTTGGGGAAGATTGGACACTGGTAGAATGTCTGACGTAGCATGCTTGTAGCCACTTAGCTAAAAAGGTGGTTTCGCAATGAGGGCATTTTCTCAAGTATGTTTCAAGCATATTGCCAGCCTATGTAAGAGTTGCTGACAAATTTTTATATGTTCCTAGGAGTCCATAACAGTGTTAAGGATGTCACTTCCTTTTGCAGAAGGTGGGTATGCCTATGAGAATAACTAGAATTGGGCAGGGGTATGGTGTCTTCAGCGACATAACACCTTAATATGTGCAGTTTGGTAGCGATAGATTGGACATTCATTAACCGTGCATTCCTGAGTTATAGTAACTTCCTCTTTCTCTGCATTAATTGCATGCTTTAGCACTTCGCTAAGTGTTGCTAGCATGTTTCAGTATGTTTCTGAATATTGCCAGACAATGTAAACAATTGCTGACGCTTTTTGATGTGTCCTAGGAGGTCCCATAAACAGGTGGTGAAAAAACATGAAATTCTGTTCAAGCAGGTGGCGTATGGATTTAAACTGAATTTCCGTCAGGGTATTTTGTCAGGACATAACACCTATCAAAAGTGGAAGTTTGGTGCAGTCTGTTGGACATTGCATGATCCGAGTTAACAGTAACTTCTTGTTCACGCGTTAATAGCAGCTTTAGCACTTAGCTAAGTGTGGCTCACGCATTTCTAGTATGCTTATAGCATACTTGCCAGCCTAGGTAACAGTTGCTGATGAATTTTAACAAATGTTCCAGAGTCACAAACAGTGTTAAGCTGTCACTCCTGTTCCAGCAGTGGCGATGAGTATAACTGAAAGTTGGGCTTGGGTATGGGTTCAGGACCTAAAACCTATCAAATGTGTCGAGTTTGTAGGCATATCACACCTTGATTGCATGAGAGTTGCAGCAACTTCCTGTTTCATGGTGAAATATCAAACTTTGTCAGGCCGCCAGGGACACGCACCTTGATGAAAACTCAAAATCTTCGCGATTTAACGTCACAAAGGCCTTATGATGTCCCTCACCAAATTTGAAGATGATCCGGTTAAAACTGTAGGAGGAGTTCGTCAAATTACGAGGCCTGGAAATGTCAAAAACTGAACAAAAATTGTACAGTAAATTGAAAATAACGTACATCCTGTTGGGTTTTGGGTTTTGTACCAAGAGACTTTTTTTGTAGGTAAGGGTGTGTTACGCATGTGTACCGATTTTCGTACATGTACGTAAAACGTAGCTCGGGCGCACCGTTGAACATTTACAGGGCGCTATCGAGCCATTTGACACCACCCAACTTCTCGAAAACACCAATATCAGATGAAATTTTAGCCAGTTCTGCCGAGTGTGGAAAGTTTCAGAGTTTGGAGAATGTCTTTAGGCCCTCAAAACTGCGATTGAATTTGGAGAAGAAGAAGAGAAGAAGAAGAAGAGAAGAAGAAGAAAAGAAGAAGAAGAAACGGAGCAATTCCAATAGGATCCTCACACCATCGGTGCTCGGGCCCTAACAAGCTAGTCATCAATTGAGAATCCTGTTTTATAAGTAGCCTGGCTTGTGTCTTTCATTATAATACATCTATGGTTTGATACATAAACACAAACTCCTAACCGTGGTACCGAGGATGACAAAACTGTAAGCGTCTCCGTGTGCTCCTTCTGGAAGTGTCTCTATGGCAGAGGAAACTCTGAGCACACATCAGCATTCATGACAAAAAATGCCTCTGGACCACCGGACAGGATCTGATCTCTGAAATGGTAGATTCCTCCTCCGGTGCGCAGAGCAGCGTACTCCTGAAGGTATCTGAGGGGGATTTCAGACAAGCCATGTAAACAAAAGCCCGTGTGAATTGAAGGAACTTTTCCGGATTTTAAATACAAATAAAATACAAATGTTATATAATATAATATTATAAAGTAACTACCTTACTGAGATTGAAATCTGGTTGGGAGCAGACAAAAATCTGTTTAGTTCTTGCATGGGCCGAGTAAACGCAATAAGTAAGATCTCCTTCATATTCGGAAGCTTAAAGAAAAAAAGAAATCATAAAAATTATTAAACAAGTGAAGAACTTTTCCCTGTAGGGAAATTAACATAATATCTATCGATCTCTATATGAACTGAAAATATGTACCTTAGAACAGGCCTCAATGTGACGCTGTAGCATTGGCACTCCAGCCACTGGAGACAGAGGTTTGGGCACCTCCAAAGACAGCGGCGAAACCGAGGTGCCTGTATGAACAGCAGAAATACAGAATCAGACTTTGCAGGAATACATTTCATGTCTACTGATCATAATTTTATTTTCCTAACAATTTTCTTCACAAAGTAATCACACGTTAATTAATAATTTTTTTTTTTTTTTTTAATTAATGAATTTGCTTCTCATGTCCTTTAAAGGTACATTTTATTACTCCACACAGGTGGCGTTTTGGCATACATTACCACAAAATGATCAAATTTGCATGAAAAGGGCCAACATTATATTTTAAGGCATATTCTGATTTAGTGTGTGTGTTTTAAAGTCACCTCCTGTCCTTAGTGACAATGCTGAGACTATCACAAAATATTATTCTTAAAATTATTTTAAAACAATCACTGTACAGACAAAATAGTGATGGTGTGTCAATCTGACCACTGTTACGAGTCGTAAGGAAATATTTATCACTTTTGAGGAACTTGGATAAGAATAAACAGCCTTCAGCATGATTGGCTTCTTATTATATATGATAATGTGAAAAATCAAAAAGTCTATAAAATACTGCTGAGGTTGTAAGTAAAGCCAGATGGGCGAAGCAGGAAGTACTCAAGCTCCTGCAAGTGAATAGAGGCATGAAATTGTCATTACAGTTGGATTTCAACGTGCAAAAAAAAAAAAAAAGATTTGTTATGAAATCCAATTCCAGGTAATCAACCATGACAGCATCATAAAAATCGTAAGAGCCACAGCGGAGGTCCGGAAGTACAGGAGGGATTTTGTGTAATTAAGCACTGGCCTGTTTAATGAGAGGGCGAAAAAACAGTACAGAGATAATCTAATTAGCTATGGTTTGGCTTTTTAAATTATTATTATTATAATTTAATTATATAAGAAAGTTTTATGCGTGTATAGTGGATGGGACATGTGACTTTTAAAAGTAAGATACAATATTTGCAGGTTTTTTTTTTATTTACCATAAAAAAGTAACTATTACGTTACTTAGTTACTTTTTTATGGAAAAAGTAGAATGGTTTTCTGTATCGTGTCCTTTGGTGGCCGGACTTTAAGAATTATGGACACGGGGTGTTTGTTGGTTTTAAAAATAACAAAGTTCTATTTTGGCCAACTATAAAAGCTTTAACACCGACAAAGGCATTTCCTTTACTTATTACAAGTGAAATGAATAAGACTCAGGCTGAAGGGAAAGTAAATTACGTCTGTACAGTAGAATGCAGAAGAAGAAATTTCAACACGCTTCAGCAATAAAAAAAGACACATAAGTGTTTGTCTTGAGTAATTTTTGCTCATTAGTACGGTTGAACTGGATCATCGAAGGTCAGAAGCAAAGACATTGTTTTATAGAATGGGATTAAATACATAAAGTATTTTTGTGTTGTTTAACATTTAATTATTGCGGGTTTGCGTTTTATTCTGAGTTGCATTATTTTTATTCATTTTGAGGAATATTGAATCTGTGTTTGTTTTTTGTGAGTGAGATGAATTAATGCATATTCATATTTATTTTAGATCTACAGTAACATCTGATTTATCTCAACATGGGGACAGGAGAGCTGTCAATCAATAAATTGGGGAAAAAAGTAACTTGCGTTACTTATTTGAAACAGTTATATTTCTTGTAAATTAAAAAGTCAGCGTGTGTACTTTATAGTACATTGAAAAAAGTAATCTGATTATGTAACTTGCTCTATTGAGCATTGAAGTAAGCCTATAGACTTACCCACAAAGCACTGCTGTTATGGTGATAGACGCAATATGGGTGTTGATTTGTACAATTGGTATTTTATTTAATATTATTGCACATGATACATCGTAACTAAGTTCAGTTATACCGAAAGACCAGCCAAAACATACAGGCCGTTATTTACGATTAATTAAAATACTTAGCCGTGCAATGGGCGAAGTTCCTCAAGGATAACTTTTACGATTGATTCGTGAAAAACACAACGTGAGAGGAAGGAACAATAGACAGTGTCTAGACCGAAGTGTCACACTGTCACCAGGTATCAGAAACGTGGTATCAGAAGCATTATGCTGAATGATATGTAAATAAATGTTCAATATTGATGCCAGTGAACTGACAAAAGGGGGGCTTCACTTGTACATCATAAGAGCATTCAGAGCATCAGAGGTGTGAATAGAGGCTGTTTCTGACTCCTGCAGGACTCTGATAAGCAAGTCCTCTGTGGGGCATTTCAGACTCTTTGCCTTCATGCCAATGCAGAATTATGAGAACGTTATAATCATACATTTTCCTAATCTCTACAACCCAGGGCATGCTGAACAATTTTCTTTGTCATTTTTTTCCTCCTTCCTCCCTCCATTGAGACAACAATATCTAATCTATTGTATAAGATTTTATTTCTTAATCTAATATCTCAGTCTGATCTATTTCATTTTTTATTGGCATGCATAATTTATTTAGAGTTATGTAAGGATTACAAAAAAAGTGAAATTGCATTTACTAAAGATAAATGATACATTTTTAAACATATTAAAGGACCATTTACAATTCAGTTAAAATAAACCTAAGAAAGATGACCAGTCGCAGATCAGTAAGCACATTTACAATTACAATGATGTCTTTGCTGTCTGCAACGTTTGAATGGAGAAAAGTCTGAGAATGTAAATTAATGTGCGATTTGCAAATGCAAATTTGAGTCGTATATTTATTAAAAATAATTTTTTAAAATGTATAAAAACCAAAGATAAAGAGCACACCGATAAAACTATCTACACAACAAACTCTGTTTGTGCGTGTTTAAACAATGTGTTAAATAATATTGTAGCAAGATCATGAGCTGTGCTGTAGCGCCGTCTGTTGGTAGAGAGGTTTTACTACAAGATCATTAACTAATAATGACCACAACAAAGATCTAACATTCATCAGACCCTGTACTTGTTGAATACAAAGAGTTATGAATAGGAAAACATGTGCATGTGAAGATAATACATATATCTATGTTCAGGTCACCAAAAAAAGAAGGAAAAGTTCATAGCATTTCAAATAAACTAAACAGGGGTCACACAATACGGTATTTTGGCAAGATGACTAGACCAGTTCGGGAAATAGATACTGAGTGCAGTCCAGTGAGAACAGAACCCTGGAAACTAGAGATGCGCAGCTCCTCCTAGATGTGTCGCCTGGTTGCAGCCAATCAGAGCGCTCCAGTGCGCACCTCTCGCTCTTCACTGCATCACATGCGGAGTTCTTTACTGAGAGCAGAACAAGTTCATGCAGTCCCATTGCTGAGGTCACAGCAAACGTGGTAAGCGAAACATTACTCCATTAATTTACAATCATTATAATTATGTTGGTGTCACACTGGCAAAACATTCGAGAACAGATCACTTTTGTTGTTTTAGAAACTTATTTAAAGTGAAAATAAAGTGTAACTACTGTATTATATAAATGTAGTTATATAAAATAACTGTACTGAGTTGGAATGCACTGCATACTTGGTTATGCTATATTATTTTGTATATGTGTGAATAGAGAGAAAGCAATAAATGTATAACATAAGCATTACAATAATTTAATTATTCAAGATCTTTAATTACGTGGCTTGGTTTCAGGGATATCACAATGTCAAAGTCAGATCCCCCTCCAAGTTATGAAGAGTCAAGAGAGCAGCAGCACGGAAACTATCCATACCCTCCCTACGGATATCCTGCCCAGCCAGGGGTGTACACGGGCCCGGGACAGCCTGGCATACACCCCCAGGCAGGGCTTTGGCAGGGCCCTGGATACTGCCCTTCAGCAATGCCATCTATGATGCCGTCCTTTATAACACCAGGGATATTTTCCTCCAACCTAAGTAAGAATCCAGTTCTCATGTCAATCATAAAGCATAATCTATTACTTCTTTACTGTATTTATTTATGTGTTTTGTAAAAATCAAGTTTCATTACAGCAAACTGTTGCACAGAGCAGCCTACATTTGTACTATTTAGTTCATATTCTCTTTTTTTCTCTCTCTCTCTTAAGATGTATTTGTCTGCTTTATGAAGTGTGCATTGTTGGGAAGTAACTAGTAACTAGTTACATAATGTAATTACAAAATATATGTAACTGTAATCTGTTACGGTTACTGAGAAAAAAAATGTGTAATTAAATTACAGTTACTTATGAAAATGTTAATGATTACAAAGGGGGTTACATCTGAATATTTTCAAACACACACACACACACACATCTTTTTTGCTATCTCATTGCATAGACTTGCATTGATTTTATATCAGGTTAATGATATTTTCTATCAGCTAACCCAACCCATACCCCTCACAGAAGCAGTGCAAAACGCTAGATTTAAATAAAATAAATACAAGTACAACTCACAAGTATAGTTGGATGGATTTGACATGCATTCCAAGATGGCGCTGGTGTATGGCCTGCCTGTTGTAGCCGTTTGTTTGTTTTAATGTGTTTTATGTTAGCCATTTTACAAAATGTTTCATCACTTTTAACATACGATCGTCAAACACTGCTTGGCATTAAAGACATCACTAAGGAGCTAAGATTTAATTGGTTTAATGAGGTATTTTACCTCAGAACGATCTCAAAGTTAAAAGTCTGATTTTATGGTGGCTGTGCTTTAAAATTTACAAAGATTTTGTTAATCTTCATCAAGTTGAGTATTGTTGAGAGATTGTTTGAAATTCTGATAGTAATCAGTGTTGAGTACTACTGTATAGTTAACCCTGCCTGGTTTAAATGTTTGAAAATGCTTTCTTTGAAACACTCATTAGAAATTTAGAAACGTAATCAAATTTAATCAGTTACATTAATAAAGTAATTTAAATAATTACACTACTTAGTACATTTAATTACATTTAAATAGGGTTACTTGTAATCTGTAAACTATTACATTTCCAAAGTAACTTTCCCAACACTGGAGCTATGTTTTATTCAGAATTCATGCACTCTTGTTAGGTGGTTGAGTATCTGGCATACGTCTGGTACTGTACAGTTTTAAATGCGACCTAGTTGTCCAAGTACTTTTTGGTGGCCTCTGTGTGTGACTTTTATGATCAAATATGTATTCAAATGTGTATTTTTGTGTATTCATTGGTTTGTTGTAGCAGATGCAGAGGGCATTTCAGCAACTGGCGTATGGGACAGCATGAGTGTTCGACATGCCTTCATTAGAAAGGTATTGAGACTATTTATTTTGAAATAAAACTAGTACTACAGATTTATAAACATAAAAATGTAGCAATAAAATGGGCAACAGCTTCATGTAAAGAAATTGGCTTGTGGTTGTTTTTGTTCCAGGTTTACCTTATTTTAGCCGTCCAGCTGTTTATCACTACTTCAATCATTGCGGTGTTTACCTTTGTGTGAGTACAACAAATCCACAAAACAGCTGAACTTTTATGAACTGAATGTAATACACTATACATACTAATGTAATGAAATGGGTGTTTACATAAATCCCTCATCTTACAGTGAGCCTGTGCGTCTTTTTGTGATCCAAAATCCTGCCATTTATTGGGCATCATTGTGAGTTTTTATTTTACCGTCATGTCTGACAAGTCTAAATGAATGACAAAAACAAATATCATTTATGCTACACTACTGTTCAAAAGTTTGGGGCTGGTAAGATTTTTTTTCATGTTTTTTATGATTCCCAAGATTATATTCAGAAATCAATATTCATTGATGAACAGAAAGTTCAAAAGAACAGCATTTATTTGAAATAGAAATCTTTTGTAACATTTTAAATGTCTTTACCGTCACTTTTGATAAATGTAATGGTTCCCCGTTGAATAAAGCCTTTTCTAAAAAAATAAAATACAGAAACTTACTGACACCCAACTTTGCATATGTAAAAGTTATATTGACGTAACCATTGACTTTTTTTCTTTTCTCCGCCCGGTGTATCTTGTTACTTACCTTATGCTGGTTTGCTGTGAGGGGCCGAGGTGAGTTTAGTCAGTTTTTCACTCTTTACATTATAAGCACCAGAATATCTATTTAATAATGGAAATCCTGACTTGGTTTTTAGGAGACGTCATCCATGGAATTTGATACTCCTGTTCATTTTTGTAAGTGATGATTGCATTTAACTATGCTTTCATAGGCATTCACGTTGAATTATTCATTATAACTGACCAAACATGTTTTTTGTCCTCCATAGACCCTTACGTTATCTTACATGACAGGAACAATATCAAGGTAAGACTAGAGTTTCCTCAGTTTCACACACTGCATGTGGTTGGTTTTAAACGTCAGATAAGCTCTTGTTTTTATGGCATTATTTACAGTTATTTTGACACCAAAGCAGTGTTCCTAGCCCTGGGGATCACAGCAATAGTGTGTATAATCGTCACAATCTTCTGTTTTCAAACCAAGGTAAGACCTGCTGTGGCAGCACCCAAGCTCTGATCGACTGGTCGGTGGTGAATGCCACTTTGTTCCCCGTGTAAAATAACCCCATTGTATTTGATTACAATGATCGTCTGTCTCTTTTTAAACATTCATGGCTTACTGATAGATGTCTCATGCTTAGTTGAGACAAAACTGTTTTTTGTGCGCTCTTCTTTTTACTGGATCAATTTTTGCTTTTGTGTAATATTTTCTCCCCATTTTACTTGTGAAATCTACTTTTTTACATTCATTACATTCTACAGTTTGCGACTACTGAGTTTTTTTTGCTTTGTTTTGTGCATTGGAACAGGTTGACTTCACCTCCTGTACAGGTCTGCTCTGTGCTCTTTGTGTGGTTCTTCTGGTGATTGGCATTATCACATCCATTGTACTCTCATTTCAATATGTAAGTGAGGCCATTATGTCATTATTTCAGTCATTGCAAATGATTTGAAAGTTTAAAGCAGTGGTTCAGTTAAATAATTTTTAAATAAAACAGAATTTTGTAAAAATGAAAATGGATTTCAATTGTAGCATCATATTAAAGTAATAAAAAGAATCATAAAAAAAATCTAGATAATGTTTTCCTTAATTCATGCATGAAAGGCAAGGCAAGGCAAGTTTATTTGTATAGCACATTTCATACACAAGGGTAATTCAAAGTGCTTTACATAAAATAAAATAAAACAATAAAACAGGGAATTTAAAAACTTTGAAAATTATAAAAAAAAAAAAAAAAAATTGATTTAAGAGGTTTAAAATGAATTTAAGAAAACGATTATACATATAATATAGTGCAATCAGTTCGGACATCGCACAGTGCTCATTCAATAAATGCACAGCTAAACAGATGATTTTTGAGTCTGCATTTAAATGTGACTAATGATTTAGCACATCTGATCTCTTCTGGAGCTGATTCCAACTGCGGGCGGCATAATAGCTAAAAGCGGAGTCCCCTTGTTTTGTGTGAACCCTTGGAATTTCTAACTGACTCGATCCTAATGATCTTAGTGGTCTGTTAGGTTTATAATCAGTAAAAAATAATACATCATCTGCTTTATTTAGGTCCTAGGCCATTGAGTGATTTAAAACATTTAACGTCTTTACATCTCCTAATTAACTGAGCCCAGTGAAAATGACCTGAGGACGGGTGTTGATTGCGCAGATTTTCTGGTTTCTAGAGTCCCAGGAATTCTGATTAATTTCAGCATTTCAGAGCTAGGTCAAGTATTTTCAGAATTGTCGAAATTTCTGGTTCTAGTCAGAAGTCAAAAAGGGTTTAATATAAGAAAATACAGTTTCTGAATTGATTCCTGGTATTAATTGACACTCCCCGCTAATAGAATCTTTTGAAAAACCCAGCTTGAGTCATGATAAAGCAAACATACTGGAAGAAATATAGAATTGATATTCTAGTGATGGTTGGACAATGGGGTGTGGTGAACCTGCGTTGCGTGATTTCACCAAGTACAACATGTGCCTGTATCAACATTCCAATTAACCAATCATAATTGGAGGGATACTTTTCAGGAATATCTGTTTTTGGCTTACGTCAGGGAATGGTGCTTCTACCCCTTGTTATCAGCTATCTTTCACACTGATTGTAAGAATAAATATGGGTAGGGTTAGGTTTAGGAGTTAATGTTGGGTTTAGGTCTATATTTTTGGGACAGTAAATGGTGACATCCAGGATGAAACAAAAAGATGTTTGATCCGGAACCTGTCTTACTTGGCAAAAATTCACGGCGACCGGTGAACCCTGGTTTAAAACAATACTTCTTTGTTATTTTTCAAGTGCTTACAATTTTGGCACGCTGTGGATTCCCACAGAAAATATTTTTGAACTTGTCCCTTAGTTTGTTAAAAAAACCACAAAACACAAACATTGCAGTAACGCATTTAACACTGGAAGCAAGTGGGCATAGAATAAACGTTGCAAATTTATCCCTGACTTTAAAAAGTGACAGTTCCCCCCGAAAATGTCATTACCCTCTTGCATTCAACGACAACGAGTCAATGACTCAAAAGATCATCAACTTTAAAAACTAGTCCTAATAACGCCCCACGGTCTTCTGAAAACATACACATAGCCTGTGTGGTGAACAGAAACTGAACTTTCTTACATATCGGAATATGGTTGGGGGAGGATGATTACAGTATATGTTGTGAGTAATGTTCTTTTAAAAAGCAGGGTTCTCAAACCGGGGGGCCCCCTCAGCAAAAGGCCGCAAGAGACCTATAAAAATTGTTTTCAAAATAGACTACGGTGATAACTGGTTGAGGACAGTGGGTCACAACAATCCTGACCAACTTTCATATTTGACAAACATTACAAATTATCATGAAATGTGGTAGTGGCATAATTGCAACCAACCTTGTCTGGAAAGTAAAATGCCTATTCTGTCTTATGATGTGAACCGGTATAATCCCTGTTTGTACATCTCATCATGTCTCAGGGCCGTGGCTGCATATGCATGTTGGTGCTTGTGGATCCATGTCTTACCGTGGTGAGTTATAAAACATTTAATGTGTGTTTAAGCTTATTCGCCAGAATATTGTGAAACAATGAATCCCAACCCAGTTGAGAAAAAAAGAAAAAGAAAAAGTTACTTATGGGGAAAAAAGACATACCTTTTAAAATCTCTCTAATTGTGAACTGCAATGTAACTGTTTATTACAACGTATTCACAATACATACCATAACTATTAAAATGCGATTAACCTTAACTTTAGAGTGTTTTTTTGACCCACTAGGGCGAGTAGGACTGAAGTCATCTTTAACTGAAAATTCATATTAACTAATCCATAATTATGTCACATTATAGTTAACTAAATATTCTTTAAATGGCATTTCGTTTTGACATTGTTCCGTATTAACACTAATTGTAAATACAAATTTATTATTTTCAATTTAGTACATTTAAAATATATTAACTTTATAAGTAATATGAAATTACACTACAGTTAAACTTATGGTCAAGTAATTTACATGTGCTTTAGTATTTTAGTCAACACTTTAAATTGAGTATACTTCAAGCATGATTAAAACACATCAATTAAAATGTCTTTTAACAACTTTTGAAGTGTAATTAAAGTTTAAGTGAACACAGTCGTGGAAAGTGTTACTTTCCCTAAGCACCTTAAAGGTGGCCGTTTTATTTCATTAGATTATTTTCTGCAAGTATTTAAAAAAAAAAATATATATAAATCATTATATATCTTAGTATATACTTCAGGAGGCTTCAAGTACACTTCAATCCATTAAGAACAGTTTTTCACAGGTAAATACTTTAAGATTGCTTTCTTTTGTCTAGTTTTTTGGGGCTACCACAACTCGTTGCTCATGGGAAACCGAGATTGGAAACCGCGCCGACACACATCAGCCCTGAGGATTATGTCTTCGGATCTTTCCCTCTAAGTTGATATCGTCTATCTGTATCTTTCCCCTGCACATCACAGGAAGCTCTTTCGGAAGTAAAGCACCAATCTTTCTTGAAGCTTATCTTGACTTTTTTCAATCACATCACTCCTATTACCTCAACACTACTGTTATAAAAAATATTTTCTGTTATTTGGCTGTGTTGTTTTCCTAAAAACATTGGTTGCCTCGGCACTTTTCCAAATGGATTGTCACTTTAATTTACATAAGCACTTGATTTAGTAACGTTTCCATCCGGTTTATGCATTTATGAATATTCTACTGTAAAAGCCATGATGGTGTACTAAAACAAGCCACACTGTGATTCGAGTGAGATCATATTTAGCCTTAAACCTAAAGGGAAATATAATGAAGAAGAAAACAGTTACCAAATTCATGAGGATGTATATGGCCCTACTCCAGGAAATGTTTTGTCCGTGTTTGAAAATGGTGGCGCACTTAAGGGGTTAAGTTAACTTAACTTATTAATACTGTGGACCATATTAGGTGATAGTTCAACACAAAAATTTAAATTCCGTCATCACTTAGTACCAACTCCGGTCATTCCAAACCTATTTGACTGACTTTCTTCAGTGCAACACAAAAGATGTTATTTTGAGCAGGGTTATTATCATTAACTAAAACAAAAAACGTTTTTGTTAATTGAGCTTAAGTAAGTTTTAAGCAATAACAGGAAACAATTGAATAAAACTCCAACTGAAATAAAAAACAAATTAACCAAAATATGATTTATTTTTTAGGAAAATATACATATCAAGAATGACAAGAAAGCCAGAAATGAAAACTGAAATTATAAAAAATAAATAAAAACTAATTGAAAATATTAATAAAAACTGTAATAGCATATAAATTATACTAAAATAAGACTGACTTTGTATGGACAAAACCCCCCACAGATTTTTCTCAATGTAAGACAATGGTCACCAACATTCGTAAAAATTTCTTCTATGTTCCACAGAATAAAATCATACAGGTTTGCAACCAAAAACAAGATATGAGGGTGAAAATTAAATGACGAAATTTTTTTTGGGGGGGTAAACTGTAAACCACAAAAAAACTACACTGTCATTACACGACCAGAAAGTAAAGTAAATTGCCCCTTCAATGTTTGGGGGAATCACCTAAGAGAAAGCAGCGTAATTTTGACAAGCAAATTTTGCTTTAGTTTTAGTCAGTCGCTTCTGACTAAAATGCAGTTAGTTTTAGTCCAGCGAAATTGTTTTTAAGTTTTTAGGTCGACTAATCTAAGATTTAGTCTACAACACATCTACAGGACTGTTATCGGGCTACAACTATATGGGGTAGTTACAGTGTAATGCATTATTAGCCTTTCTCTAAACATGTCCCAAGACTCCATATTGGTTGGATGGGTGAAGGTTTATACTGATTACACCGAGTTAACTGCCTGTGAGACACACAACAGGCCTTTTATTTAAGTAATAAAACCACTGTTCTCACAAACAGAACAGAACATGTTCTACTTTTTGTAATGAAATCCAATGGGTTATAAATGCTCATTATGCATTCTTTATAGGCAAACTTGTTTACCCATATTCTTCATTCTTTTCAAGCAGAACATGATTTATTTTATAAATACATTTAATATTAATCTTTAAAGGCTACTAAAGTTGTTCGTCAAGAGCGGGCGTGATTTTTTTCTGGCCTCCGTTTCTATTTGTTGCTGTGATTTAACCATCCAGGGTTTATGCTAAGAAGTGCGTATGTTTTGAAATATTCAGGTATGGATGAGCAATAAATTGCTCAGTCCAAGAATGTTGAAATCATAACAATCATTAAAGAAAACTTTCAAAAGCAACTCTCACCAAACGTATCATTTATTTATTTATTGTGCATGTATTGTTTGAAATTATTTGTTAAAGGCTCACAACTTGGGTGTCACGGAACATCATCAATAAACAAAAAAGACCTACATGTACCAGTATGATTTTAATAATGTTCACAAGTCTACCTGTGGTATGTACGTTAACAATGTTCCCTTCGAAGTAAATTAGTTTCTTCTAACATCGGATGTTGTGTTCTGTTAATAGTTTAAAAGGAGTGTCTTAGTTTGTGTCGGTTAATCATCATGGGCACTTCTGCATCCGGCACTCCATAAATCCCTGATGGCTGCGTGTTGGTTCTACTGCTTCAGGCGTGAATGATGACAGAACCCCTGGCTCCCTTTCTCTTACGGGGTCAGGGCGGTTGGGGTCGACGGGGGAAACAGTGGGAGGTCCTGACGTACATTATAAGCCGAGATAAAGCAGGTGGTCACTCCGGCTCAACCTAAGAGATTGGCAGACATTTAACTCAGGCAGCTAGTACTAACAGTTATAGCCTGATGTATAAAAAAAAAGTTCTGGAATAAACTTATGTTCTTCTTTCCAATAACAATCCTTAAAATTGAACCCCAAACATAGGGGGGGGGGGGGGGGGGGAAGGGGAGGGGGGGGGGGGGGTGGAACAGCACTTAGTCCTGGTATAATTAAGACCGTTTTCTAAAAACTACAGGTTTTAAAAAAAAGGGTTGGTTACCTATGCCCCGCCGGCATGAGGAGGAGCTCCCAGCGGTAACGCGTCAATGTAAAGCCTTGAGTCTTTCTCCAAGTCTGTAAAACACAGAGAACAAAATGGTATCATCTCCAAAACCGCTTTAAGTATCATTACTTCCATAAAGATGGAAGTATGATGTTGAAATTCAAACGCATTGGTCACCCCACATGTAAATGTTTTCTGTATATTCTTGTTATTAGCTCATCAACGTTTTTGAGCTTAGCACGTTTTAACACTAACGCTCTGAGTTTTTTGTAACACAACTATGTTACCGATGGTGTGGTGCAGTGCTCTTTCATGAGCAGTTTGTGGGCAATCGTTTGATTTCTCTGAGCTCCAGACTGATCTCCTCATCCTCTCATGAACATGTCATAACGAGTTAGAGTAATTTCTGCAGGACTAACATGTGGGGTTTTTGTTTATGAACCATGTAGCCTCTAATAAAAAGCGAATGGAATTTAATCTTTTAGGCTTTTAAAAACCTTACTGGGGTTTTTTTTTTTGTTAGGGTCATGCATGGGTAGAGAACGGCCCTTACCGCCACGGGTTATTTTGTGTTCCCAGGGCACATCGAAGTCAGTGTCATCTAAAATAAACCAAAGCGTGTTTTCAATTTACGTGCACCCTTTCCGCTCCTTTTAAAAACAATTCTTCCTGGTTTCAAGAAGTCTGGACCTAAACAACATCGATAATTTAGATTGACAGGGTCATTTCGCTTTCTCTTGACCTTAGCAAGACAACTAACAAGGGTGGTCACAAAACGGTCTTCAACATGACCCATTATTGTAGTTCCCATAAATATCTTGGTGGACTGAAGATGGAGCTGTAGCATTAGAAATGTTATGTCTGCTCGTTATTTTCAAGAGAGTCTTAAAAATGGAGTCGGGTAAGATTAGTTGGATTTCATTTTAAAAGAAAAAAAATAATATTTTATTCCCACCAAATGCATTCATTTGGAATAGTTTGTAACTCTAAATGTCAAAACATGCCATTCACATACAACCATTTCTCTTGAACTTTCTATCTGCAAAACAACGTCTCAGAATTCTCACAAAAATATTAAGCAGTACAACTATTTTCAGTATTGATAAAAATAAGAAATGTTTCTTGAGCATTAAATCAGCATATTAGAATGATTGCTGAAGGATCTTGTGACACTGATATTTTAAAAAAAGATCCTGCTGCAGTTAAAGTGACAATAAACGCATCTTAGTGAACAGAAGAGTCTTCTTTCAAAAACATTAACAAAATCTTACGAACATAAAATATATTATCTATTCCGAGATGTTTAAAAGATGGCTTTTCACCTTCTCCTTCACAAGACGACCAAGCAGCTTTTCATTAGGTGTACTGAAGAAGAAAAAAAAAATAGATCACAGATCTGTTATAAAACGTGTTACAGATTCCGTGTGTGTGCAATGTGGGAAATTCTACCAGAGAAAGCCACACTGACCTCAAATCTTCTTCATCCCCCATTTCCACCCCAGCAGCTTTGAGCATGGCCACTGCCTCCTTATACTCCAGTCTCAGCGTGGGCTCCAGGAACTTGAACGGCTCACTGGGGTACTGCTTATTCACAGTCTGGATCTCTGTCTGGAGCCTGGGAGAGAATAAGTAGGTAGAACGGAGATTTGCATGAAATGTGGGCCCAAAATCCAATTAAAGGCTTCAAATAAAGTTTCTACAGTGATTCTCAAGGCTTCCATTAAAACATCTCAGTTTCATCGTCCAAATGTAAACTATTTTCTATAGCACTAGTGGGCAAATGTTATATTTCTCAATGCTGGTCAGGTTG
Organism: Sinocyclocheilus anophthalmus; assembly: GCA_018155175.1. NCBI lineage: Eukaryota > Metazoa > Chordata > Actinopteri > Cypriniformes > Cyprinidae > Sinocyclocheilus > Sinocyclocheilus anophthalmus. The sequence continues at coordinate 325,455 of JADLZN010008424.1, read as the reverse complement.
TTTGTGGTTATTGCATAAAACATTTATGAATTCCACATAAAGAGACTGCTGGGTCGGATTTCCATCTGAAAAAAACATTTGCCACACAATGACATAGTAAAAGACTTCAAGTATAAAGTATAAGACTTACAGTATTATCCTGAGCACTAGATGGCAGTGTATATCCTTGTTATTATAATCCACATGAACACATTGGCATTTCCTTCACATGAATAAATTACGTAATTTTTTATGAATTACAAGTGAAATTCCTGTGACTTTATTCTCATGTGATTTGCTTCTTATTAAAAGGAAATACATTTTTTGCAAATTTAAAGGGATGTTGAAGGAGTCACGTCCCTTACCGGTCACGGAGTCCCTTAAAGATCTGAACCATGGTGTCAGTAATGGAGTCAATGACCTCATGGTAATGGTAATTGAAAGCCATTTCAATATCCAGACCCACAAATTCGGTCAGATGACGATGAGTGTTGGAGTCCTCAGCTCTGAACACTAGGAGAAACATTTGCATAGTCAACTGTGAGATTTACATTCATAGTAGCCTCAATATTTAAATGAAACCACTGGGCGATTAATTTTAAATGCATTACTATTGTTCACAGCTGACAAAAATTTCCCATCATGACGTAAATTACAGAAGTTGCCATTTTCAAAATACAAATGGCTTTGTTACGGTGTTATTATAGTTAACCAAATCTAAAACCATGTCTTTGTTCATTTAAATAAAGCTGAAATAAAATAAAATTAAAATATTAGACAAAAACTTACTTTAAAAAAAACTGCTTTGACAACAATAAATTTAAGTACTTAATATGAGTAAAAACTAAAAGTAAATAGCTAAATAGACATTTTTAAAAAGCACATACCAAAGTTACTAAACCAAAACTAAATTTAAAATAAAAACTGAAAAAATAAAAGCTATGCTAAAATAGCATATAAATAATTCCAAAACAACCCTGCTTTGCTAGCGATATCAGCTGTAGCTAAATTTCTAAAATGCAGCTATGTTCAAATTTCAGTGTCATCAAGTCAGTGAGATCATTAATAACGTCTTGCCCAGAATCAGACCAATGCACTTGTTTTGAACATTTCCAGGTAAAAGAAAGAAAGAAAAAAAAAGCTGTTTCTACAAGTGACTTTCCATCAGCAGAGGTCCCTGATGAGCTGTATTTTTCTGAAGTCTTCCATCCCATGGCTCTGTTGAAAGTGTTTGATATTCTTGCTCTATTCAGTGTGCCGCACAGGAGGGATTTCTGTGCCCGCCAAATGCACCAAGAGTGCAATCTGTCTATTTATCCTGCAGTATGTCCTGATCTGCATACTGGCAGAGAGGAGATACTGGTGAAGGTGACCTCTCTACAGATAGACATATAAATACAGTGGCCAGATGCTTTCTAGGCCACAATCTAGAGTCAATGATTGTCTCTGGGTGTGGAACAGATACTCAGATTTCCTGCTGTCCACCTTAGGGATGACCTGAGGATGGGAACAGCATATAGAAGGGGAAAAAAGAGACAGGAGGGTGTATTTTCATGCTTTACCTGGTCCGACACAGAAGACTTTGTCAAAGTCAGCACAAATGCACATCTGCTTGTAGAGCTGAGGAGACTGGGCCAGGTACGCACTGGTTTTAAAGTAGGAGACAGTGAAGACATTTGCTCCACCTTCACTGGCAGCTGTGAAAAACACAAAGACATATGCACTGTGATCATGGGTATTATTTTGTCCGTAGATGTGAGGACAGAGAAGTGCTAATAATTCTCATGATAAGTATGGTCATCATAAGAACATGATGTTCTACAAATTTTAAATTTGAAATGCGTCACAAAGGCATTTTCTGATTGGCTGGTCGGGCTACAGAGGAAATGAAAGTAACTGTTTTCCTTAACAGCGAAAACAACATAAACACAACAGGGGGTTTTGCTGAGAGAAAGTGTTGTAACACCACCAAGACCTTTACTGACGTAATACCTAGTCTTTAAAATCATTGGTGGACTAAAAAAGAAGCATATTTAAGTGGCGGTTGAAGTAGTTGAGCTACATTATTTTTGCGCTCGACTTCCATCACCTGACAGCATCCTGATCAACAAGCAATGAACCACTCAATAATAAAAGTTAAAGTATTAGGCAAACAGAAGTAGTGACACAGATAACAAACATATTAATTAAATGGAATACAAGTTGTTTTTGTGTGTGCACCGTGGGTGTAATTTGTTTTTTTTGAATGAGAATTTTTTTAAAGAAAATATTTTTTACTAAATTTAATAAATCATTCTTCCACATTTCCTCCGGTCTTAACGCCTTTTCATTAGTCCAATAGTTTCATTATAACACTACAACGGGCCTCCTTTCTGCCTCAAAGTAAAACTAAATAAATAAAAATGTAACTGTGACCTTACACCTCACAATGCAACTTTATATTTCGATTTGTCCCATTTTAAACTTTTTCACACAATTGTTTCTTTTTCATTTATTTTTTTTAAGTCAAAAACAGTCTTCCATGCAAAAACTAAATGTTTTGAAATTATTAATTATGATTTATACTATCAAGATCCAAAAAGGACAAAAGTTTGGGGTCGGTATGTTTTTTTTTAAAAAATGTCACAAAGGCTACATTTATGTGATCAAAAGTACAATAAAATGTTAATATTATTGCAATTTAAAATAACTTTTTCTATTTGAATATATTTTCAACTGTAATTTATTCCTGTGATGGCAAAGCTGAATTTTCAGCAGCCAGTACTCCAGCCTTCAGTGTCACATGATCCTTAATATTTTTGTGGGAACTCTGATATTTTATCAGGATTCTTTGATGATGAAAGTAGCTGACAAAAGCATAACATTTGCAGACAAGTTTTGAGTCGAGTCAACGGAAGCAGCCCTGAACTCTTCGCAAAGACAGCTGTGCTCATGAATCCCAGCAGATCCGATAGCTCTTGGTGTACCCACCATCTCAAGAGTCCTATCAGTGACTGGAGACGTATCTCCTTAATAAACACCACTTTTTCTTCAGCCAGTGTTTTGACAGTGTCGCTGTCTTTTTTTTTTTTACCACGAAAATGAAAAAAGTATCATCCTGAAATTGAAATTTTAAGAGACTGAAGGTGCAGAGAAGGAACAATAAACTAAGTTGGACAGCGTGAGCAGGAAATCATTCAGAAGGCTCAGTGTGTGAGGACAGAGATAAGACCTGTGCTACTCCGTCCCTGCTGTCATGAATACAGATACTCCAGTGTGAACATGGAGACAAGATCATTTGCCTCGTGTCATCTCAAATATTCTGTGAGGTTGAAGTCACAATGTAACAGAAGTACCGACAGATCTTTTCTTCAATATTGTGACGTAAATCCAAATGAAATCGATTATCGATTATGGATTATTGGATTACAGTTTACTGAATATGAGTTTACAGTCAACTGTAAGAAAAGGGCGGGGTTTAAACTGACTAACTGATTGGAGAAGTCTGGCCTAAATTATCAGAGAGAAGTCTGTCTTGAAGATAAAGTCATGATATTTTGATTATTAAGAAAAATATGAAACATGCATGGATGAATCGTGGCATTCAAAAGACATTTAACTGCCATAATGTGGCATATTTATGCACAAAACGGAATATTCAGCCCGGCCTTCATTTCATCAGTGGAAATGCAGTTTCAGAGGTGGATAAAGTTGAGAAAACATGATGAAAACAGATCATGATAATAAATCAACCAGTGAATTCAGTGAGAACCAATCTGTAAATGAATTGCACAGTGGCTCAAAAGAAAGATTCAACTCAAAAGGAAAGAGATGAAGTGCACTTAGAGATGGCCGTACCAGAGATGATTTTGGGGGTCTGGATCTCCACAAAACCCTTGTTGATGAGCGTGTCTCTGAAGAGCTGGCATACGCCTGACTGCAGCCTGAAGATGGCCTGGCTGGTCGTGGTCTGTGAGGGAAGATGCATGGGTTAGTAAACAAGTAATGTAACCTGTTTGTTTGGGTGTGCTAGGGACTGATGTCAGCACTTCTCTTTTCATGCAGTTTAACACCTGGAAACCTCTGCTTTTCACTTTGCACTGAGAAGGTTTTGTAAGTATCTCTGTAAGAGTTCCGGAGAAAACAATGCTAGATCTCAAAAGAGCTCTTTTTATAATGTTCTAATAAAATCTCTCTGGCAACAGAATATATTCTGGTCATTTTTGTCAGAGATACAAATAAATTAGGTCCTCTTCACAGGACCAAAGGGACAGAGCACTTGCAAAATCAATCTTCAGCAACAATCAGACCACCTGATTCCTTTGGTCTCAAACAAAAAAAAGCTTTCTCAGCCTGAATTTCCCATGAATCAGATGCCTCCCTGATGACCCGTGATATGGGCCACGTTTCCTCTTTCTTCATGACTTACAGAGAGCTTGCATAAATCCTAGAGAAACAATCAGCTTCTATTTCAATATTTCAAGGACCTTGTTTATTGGATTTGATTCAGTTAGGATAGACTCACTTTTTTGCAGACAAGAATTCACTGTAATATAATAACATTTAAATTTCTGTGGAGATTTATGATAATTAGATCTACTCTGGCTCCATGTTTGTAGTTTTATAGCCACATTATAAACATCCAAAACTCCCTAAGGGGATATTATTAGACCTGTAAATAACATATAAATCATGCTGTTCCAAAACCTAGTGAGCAGTCTTGCAGTGTACTGCCTATATAGGCAGCCATCTTCCAAGGGAGCATTCTAATGAAATATAACCAATTTGATAAACAGCAACTCTGCAGACAGCTTCTAACCAACAAAACACGTGCATAAACTGGACTGGTATCAAAATAGCTGTTTTTGCGTGATTTGAGATGAAGGGGATAAATTTATGATGCCGTTATTGTCAGATTTTATTGCTGCTTTTAAATCTATTATTGCCATGCAGTCCTGACTAACAGTTCAAGAGTTTCTGGTCTTGAAGCAGATAAGAGTTGTACTTACTGTAAATGGGTTTTAATCAAGATAGCTACCGAATGAAGTGACTTTGGTTTGAACTTAGCAAAATAAATACTAAAAATACCTAGCAGACATAGATAATGGTAAATGAGGTCCATATTAATTAGTGGAAATAATTAGGAAAATAAAAAAAAAAAAAAAAAAAAAAAAAAAAACAAACAAAAAAAAAAAAAAAAAAATAGCTTTTTTTCCATCGGAAAATAAGTACACAGTAAGTTTGGGCTCGGTAAGATTTTTCATTAAGCCCCTTTATTTTATCAAACGTACATAAACAATATATAATAACTGTGACATATTACAATACAACAAACAAAAAAACTTTTCAGTTTAATATATTTTTTAAATATAAATTATTCCTGTGATGCAAAGCTGAATTTTCAGCATCATTACTCCAGTTTTCAGTGTCATTTGATCCTTCAGAAATCATTCGAAAAGGCGAGTGAATCGCCAAAAACAATTCTTATGATCACCAATGTTGAAAACAGTTGTGCTGCTTAATATTTTTGTGGAAACCGTGATACTTTTTGGAAATGTTATACCAAAATTCAAAAGAACAGCATTTTTTTCTTTACTGTCATTTGTTTTTATCAATTTATTTCCCCCTTGCTGAATAAAAGCACTTACTAAGTAAACTTACTGACCCCAAACTTTTAAACCCGTTTCCCCAGTCACAGTGCATTCTGGTATTGCCCTCTTTGCAAAAGATATAAGCTATTCTGCTTTAGATTTTAGTCAAAACAAAATATATTAGAAGGAAGTATCATCTTGCTGCCTTTCCTTTTGGAAAACTTCCACATCTAGGTAGACAGAAAATCAATATTATCATTAGTGGCTTACAAATTTGAGATGAGTTCCTACAGCTTTTGACTAATGAATGTGCGGAATTTTAAAATCATTAAATGGAGACTGCACTCACTAACAGCACATTTCTATTGATTAAATAAAGCTGAATGCAACTACAAAAATTTAGACTTCATATAAACATGGAAAAATAAAAACAATTTTAATATTCCATTTCATTTCCAGGTCATAGCCATGGGAACACTTTTTTTTTTTTAAATAACAGTAATTGTGTAATTATTTATGACTTTAAAGTCATGCAGTAAATATAATAAAAACAGGACTTCCTCTTATTAACCTGCTAATAAATATCAAAAAGTCAACATATTAAAGACAGTCTGTCTATATTCTTAGTGCAGATCATGATAACCCGGCACCGGGGGTGCGCTGCGAGGACATTTAAGTGATTAGTCTTGTGAAGCTGAGTGGTTTTATTATGCTGTCAAGTCAGGCCGTAAATAGAATAAAAACAGACTTCCTCTATTAAACCTGTATCATATCCAAAAGTCATATTAAAAACAGTCTGTCTATCGTCTGGGCATATCAGGAACCCCCAGGCCCCGGGGTGCGCTGCTAGGACATTTAAGTGATTATCTTGTGCAGCTAGTGGTTGTACATTATATGACAAAGCTTTATCATCGGAGTGTTGTAAACATTCAGGTTACAGTTGGCTGTCTCCCACGTCCAATCACTGGCAACCGTGTAAAAAAGGAGCTGCAAGCATCACTCTAGTGCTCGCAAGGCTGCAGTGAGAACCGAAGAGGTGCAAAAGCTGTGTCCCCTTTGTTGTTCTTCCCCCGCCTCACACGTCTGGACAAAAAAGTGCTCAGATTTCTACATTCACTTTCTGGAAGTTCCCAAAACTGAGCCGCTCTCTCGGAGCAAGGTGCACTGTGGCAGTCCTGTTGCACTGCTAGCTTTCAATCTCATTTGGTGTGTGAAAACAACAAACACAAGGTGTGTGTGTGTGGGTGCGAGACACGGAGGCATTTAATTATGGCAAAGCTAGCACTTCTACCACTACCGCTGGAAACTGTTTATTGCTTTGCTGTTCACTAAAATGAAAGTGTGAAGGCAGGCCAGGTCTGTTCACACAGAAACATTGTCTCAGAAACAGGTGCTCTCACAAAGAACAGGCGGCCAATCGCAGCGCTCGAGTCCCACAACCACATCACGGCTTCATAAATCTGAACAATACACTCATTTGGGATTCTCCTTTATTTCAGAATCTTATCGCTTTTTTCATGCTGCACAATATCAGGACGTCAGGGAGGACAAAGCAAGGAGGTCTATACAGTAGAAACTGAAGAAAGCTATCCATAAGCATGTGGCGCTGTGCAGGCTGATTGGCATCTGACTTGAAGCAGTGCATGACACTTAGAAATTGTCCGAATTGAGATGGCGCCAATGCCACGTCACTGTGACGTATGCCAACAAAATACTGCAAAAGCGAATTAAGAGCAGCCAGCTGGCTCATTCTGAGCAGTTTCTCCAAAGAGGCTACACAAGCTCTGATGACGACACAGTTGTTTGATTGGCTGGATTCACAAATGACAACGATCACGTTTGTTTCTTGTTTATTCTGAAATGCCATCTAATGCTTGCAAATATTTTCATGTCACGTTACATGCTATCAAAATAAAACTGGTAAAATATACAGACCCCACTTTATTGGTATTTAAATAATATATGCTTATGTTGAACTTTATTCTTGTACATACATGCGCTATATTAAGTAGTCCATAAAGTATTAAATGAATATAGTTTCTGTCACTACATGAAAACGTCTGAAACTCTTCAGCCGCAGCTGAAGTCGAACCTACCTATAGACATTAGTCAGGATAGTGCCATATTTAATTTTTGCAAGGAATTAAATCTGTTGTAAAGGACAGAAGTACAGTGTGTTTGATGGATTGCTCAGCTGACGAAACGTTCAATATACACAACTCTATAAAACCATTTTGAAAGTTGCAAGTTGTAACAATTATAAGATCTAGGACAGTCGTTCTCAATTCCAGTCCTCGCCTACCACCGTTCTGCATATTTTGCATGTCTATCTTATTTAACACATCTGATTCAGATAACCAGCTCATTAGAAAAGGAACTTTTTCCAACCCGTTTCCCGATTGAAGACTGGTCCCTACCCAGATGGGTCATTGCTCCCTACTCTCGGAGCACGGCAAATCTATTGACGTTTACTTCACTTCGGAACATTCTTCGGATTTTGTGCTACAAACCAACTGCCTGCCGCATCTTCAAAACACTGCGAAGACGAAACTACGAGAGAAGAAGTGAAGTGAGTTGTGGCCAAGTATGGTGACCCATACTTTGAATTAATGCTCTGCATTTACCCATCCAAAGTGTGCACACACACAGCATTGAACACACACAAACCGTGAACACACCCGGAGCAGTGGACAACCATTTATGCTGCGGCGCCCGGGAGCAGTTTGGGGGTTCGGTGCCTTGCTCAAGAGCACCTCAGTCGTGGTACTGAAGGTGAAAGAGAGCGCTGTACATTCACTCCCAAATCCCACTCCACCCCCCCACAGCTACAATCCCTGCCGTACCTGAGACTCGAACCCACAACCTTTAGTTTTCAAGTCCGACTCTCTAACCATTAGCCAACGCTTCCCCAGTCGCTTCCCCGTCCCACACTTCCCAATCCCCGATAGTGTGAAGTGTGACATAATATACCGCTGAACGAAATAAAAAATTTTAAAACATCAATCATTAATACCTATACACGCCCTACCACGACCGGAAGAAGTCGAGCGGTCACTGTGTAGGAATAAACGCTCCGCTGCTTCAGGAGCCGCGTTTCACCTCGTATCAGCGCCCCAGGCGGTTCGGCTTCAACGGCTTTCAGCCTCACCCTGCTTCATTCTAATACGTTAATAAATCTTGTCGAGTCTCGTCGGCTTGCATCGGCTGTGGGGATGAAGACGACAACTCCTATGATTCCACACTCAGTCACAGCACCATCAAACTATGCCTTTGATTCTTTGTTTGTTTTGAATACGCGCCCTCTAGTGGCGATAAATTACATATTGTGCCTTTAATGCCATGTGACTATTTACAGGACAATGCTAACCAACCAAATCCTGACCCCTTGGGACAATTCATCTTAAATGAAATCAACGAGAGATGGACACAGGCTTACCCTCAAATCGATAACTCTGTTGTCCAGTCTGGTGTCCTGATTGACAGTGGCTCTTCCCTCCTGAAAGAAAAACAGAAAAGGTCATGATTACTCAAAATATAATTTATTTGACATTCTGTTGACAACTCACAAATAGATCTGATTGGTCCGAAATCATGTCATTCCAAACCTATAGGATTTTCTTTCATCTATCATGGCTTAACAATAAGGATTTTTTTTTCTGCCAGCAAAAGATCATTCACAAAATTTCAAGCTGGAAATTATACAGGTATAGTATACACTGCTGTTCAAATGTTTGGAGTCAGTAATTGTTTTCCAAGACATTAATACTGGTGAGAATAAAACACAAAAACGTACTACTGACCACAAACTTTTGAACCAAATTCATAAACACAATTTTGCTGGAAAATATAAAGCATACAATGCAAAACATTACTGACTTTTTTCCTGCTTATCAAAGAATACTTAAGAAAAAGTATCAGTTTCCACAAAAAACAGCAATTCAGCATATTAGAAATGATTTCTAAGGATCATTTGACACTGGAGGACTATATAATGGCTGCACAAAATGCAGCGTTGTCAGCACAAGAATAAAATTCCTTTTCAAATATTATCTAAATATATATATAATATTATCATATATATAGAGCATCTCTAATGTAATCATATTCTCATATTGCTTTACTTTTTTTTTTTTGTCTGTGTCGTGGTGATATAAGAGACTTTTCAAAAATATTTTAAAATTGTAATGATTCAACACTTTTGAAAGCAAGGTAATCATCTGAAATCTATAGTCAATTTTGCCTTAAGCTGAGGCCCCAAGGCCCCCGGCCCTACCTAAGATTATGATTTCACTCTCCTTCATAAAGCCCGTCAGAGCTGAAGTCTGATGGATGCTCATCCTCAGACTGCCCGATAAAACACAGGCGGCAGATGCTCTGTCTGACTGACACTGTGGAATCCCAGTAGAGAACACCTGGACAGCAACAGCAGCTGGTTTTGTCTTACTACAAAAAACACTGCAACACCATTAGCTGTGTGACGTCAAGAAAGACAGGCAGAGACTGAAGCCATTTTCACAATGGCCATTTCTGTGCTGTGTGTAAACTTCTATAAATTTCTGTATATATGGTGTGCCTGGATGACCTCCTGCATTTGCTATGAGAAATATACACCAGATTACACCGTATATTACACTAATGTAATGCTCTCAACAATGCAGCTTACTACTGTTTATGGTCAAAGTCATTTTTATTTGTATAGCACCTTAAACAACATGAATGCTGCTGCTTTAACGGATAGCTCACCCAAAAATGAAAATCGAATTTACTCACCCTCACATTGTTCCAAACCTGAATTAATTTCTTGCTTCTATTAAGAGAAGCTATTTTGAAGAAAAGATTCTGGTTCCCACTGTCTTCCATAGTATTTTTTCCATAAAATGGAAGCCAGTGGGGAACACCATTCGTTTGATTACACACATTACTCAAAATATCTCCTTTTGTGTTCAATAGAAGAAGAAGAAGAAGAAAAAAACACGTTTGGAGTAAATTATGACAATTTTCATTTTTTGGGTGAACTATCCCTTTAATGCAGTGCGTTCTAAAATTCCAATCTAGAGGAACCACGCCTGAAAATTTGCATGTCTCTATATATGAATGCACTTCAGTTCTTTCCCTTTGGATCTCCCTCATAACGAGATGATTATCTGAATCAGGTGTGTTAAATAAGCGAGCCATACAAAATGTGCACAGCTGTGGTATTCCAGGCCTTGAATTGAGAACCACTGCTTTAATGCATACTGTACTTCAAAAAATACTATGCCGTGTGTATATACTGTGCAGTTTGCTTGCATTTCATTCCAAACGGGGAAAAAAAAAAAAAGCCTGACAGAAATTAAGAGGAAACACCCTCTTTTAACTCAGCTTGTCCAACTGAACTTTGACTGTGGATTATTGTAACACTGAATTGAGGGATCTGTTCAACATTTTAAGCTTTCATTTGTGTTCTGTTCTTTTCTCATCACCCACAACATTTCAACTTTCTCACCTCATCTCCTTCTCCCTCTGGCCTGACAGCATCTTCCAGCTGAAGGGGAAGCCGGGCTTCAGACTGGCTGATCACAAAGATCTGAGACCGACACAGAAAGGGAACGAGAGTTTAGGTTATGACTGGATACAAAATAAGTTATCTAGCAGAATGTCCAAGCTGCTCTTTTCCATACAATGAATGGGAATAGTGAGCCCAGTTGTCCCTGGTCCCCTCCAATTTCACTGCATGAACTAAAGACCTTCTGCTAAACAGCTCATTTTGTGTTCCACATAAGAAAGTCAGTCATACAGGTCTGAAACAACATGAGTGTCAGAAATTGATGGCCACATATTCATTTTGGAGTGAATTACCAATTTAACAGCAAGTTACTACAGGTGAACTGTACCTGCAAATGGATTATTGGTACCAATCATTGGTTATAGAACATGTAAGGCCAAAACAAATTCCACCGGTCTTCTTGTGAGAAAAGATATAGCCTATATTTCATGAAATGCTATCATTTCAAGTTTCAATATTTACAGAAAACATTCAGAGGTGTTCTCTCAATCAAGTAATAGAGATTAATCTCAGATCTCTACCCTCTCCACATGGAGCTCCACATCCTGCTGGGAACAGCTCTCGATCTTCTGCTCCACCTTCTTCACCACGGCCTCCACGTCAATGATGCTCTCCTTCGTGAGGCTGTAAACAGAAAAATACAGCATGAGAATGAGGAAAAAAATGCATTTGGACAGCTGACATGACATCCTGCAAATTCAAACACTGCAATACAAAAATTATTGAAAATATACATTTTTTAATTCTTGCATAAACATAAAACAAAGTATGAAGGGACTTTTAGAGACTATACCACAGTTCAACATTTTGGGGTTGGTAAGCTTTTTTTTTTTTTTTTTACACATAAAGGCTGCAATGAAACTTTCAGGTAATTCAGAACTCATTTATAAAATGTGATTGGTACACAAGAATAATTTCTTATTATCAATAATGAAAACTGTTGTTTTAGTGAAACCCATAATAAAATACTGCCATTTTTTTAACAATTTAATGTGTCATTACCAATTAAAAGCATTAATTTCTTTAAAAAAAATAATAATAATAAATCTAACTGGCCCTAAATTTTTTAAACAGAGGTTTACACAGAATACTGTGTAATGTTATTCTGTGTATTACAGAGGTGTAACACACACAATAACATTAATTTGTCACACCACAAAAAATGTGTGAACTTCAAAACACAAAAACTGATTTAGTTTACCATCTGAAAAGAAACTGCAACTGAAAATGTTCAGAAATGTGTGATGTGTGGATTTATAAGTCTTGTGATAATGATCCGAAACAAAAATTGTTTTTTTTTGACAACTTTTAAAGGCCATGGATTTCTCACCACCACAAATGCTGCAAAAATATTAGCAGGAGAGTGAAAGGTTCACCTTAAAATGAAAAGCTGGTCATTTACTTAACCTCTAGTTATTCCAAATTAATTTTCAGTGGAACACAAAATTAGAAACCTTTTTTTTTTTTTTTTTTGAGCGTGACAGACATGGTCACTTTGAACAATCGTTCACGATCTTTAAAGAAAGTAATAAAGCCAATCGGATTTGAAATGTCATGAGGGTGAGTAACTGATGATGACAGAATTTTCATTTTGGATGACCTACTCCTTTTAGTGAAACAATATAAGATTGGCAAGACTAAGCCTTGTCGCCTCTCTAAGGTCAGACTTTAAGATATCGGCCAACTGTCTGCTTCACAAACAGACGGCACAAATTGAGATTGCAACCTTCAGCTCCAGTCATTACAAAAGTGTAATGAGAGACCAGAGAGAAAGAGAATGAGATGCGCCAGTCCCTGCCAGCTGCTGCTCAGAGAGCGGCAACATCGCTCTGGGATCAGTTCTGCTCGCACGACCCTCTCTAACAATCTCCATACACACGCTGCTCTTCATAAGTCCTGATTAAGTCTGGTTACTGAACACTAAGCCGCCCATGATGGGCTCTGCATTAGTGCTTGTGTATTGAAAGAACACTGGCCTGAAGGGAGAGATGGATATAAAGAGAGGATTATACAGGGAGCGAGCATGTTTGACCTGCCCTCTGATTGTGCACATACAGTGGGTACAGAATGTATTCAGACCCCCTTAACTTTTTCACTCTTTGTTTATATTGCAGCCATTTGCTAAAATCATTTAAGTAAATTTTTTTTCCTCAATGTACACACAGCGCCCCATATTGACAGAAAAACACAGAATTGTTGACATTTTTGCAGATTTATTAAAAAAGAAAAACTGAAATATCACATGGTCCTAAGTATTCAGACCCTTTGCTCAGTATTTAAAGTGTGAGTGAAGTGACATGTGGCCAAGTATGGTGACCCATACTCGGAATTAGTGCTCTGCATTTACCCATCCAAAGTGCACACACACAGCAGTAAACACACACAAACCGTGAACACACACAAACCGTGAACACAGTGGGCAGCCATTTATGCTGCGGCGCTTGGGGAGCAGTTGGGGGTTCGGTGCCTGCTCAAGGGCACCTCAGTCGTGGTATTGAAGGTGGGAAGATCGGAGCCACGAGAGAGCGCTGTACATTCATTCCCCCACCTACAATCCCTGCCAGACCCGAGACTCAAACCCACAACCTTCGGGTTACGAGTCCGACTCTAACCATTAGGCCACGACTTCCCCAGTATTTAGTAGAAGCACCCTTTTGAACTAATACAGCCATGAGTCTTTTTGGGAAAGATGCAACAAGTTTTTCACACCTGGATTTGGGGATCCTCTGCCATTCCTCCTTGCAGATCCTCTCCATTTCTGTCAGGTTGGATGGTAAACGTTGGTGGACAGCCTATTTTAGGTCTCTCCAGAGATGCTCAAATTGGGTTTAAGTCAGGGCTCTGGCTGGGCCACTCAAGAACAGTCCAGAGTTGTTGTGAAGCCACTCCTTCGTTATTTTAGCTGTGTCATTGTCATTGTCTTGTTGGAAGGTAAACCGACCTCAGACCCAGTCTGAGGTCCTGAGCACTCTGGAGGAGGTTTAGTCCAGGATATCCATGTACTTGGCCGCATTCATCTTTCCCTCGATTGCAACCAGTCGTCCTGTCCTGCAGCTGAAAAACACCCCCACACAGCATGATGCTGCCACCACCATGCTTCATTTTTGGGACTGTATTGGACAGGTGCTCGGGGTGACGGTGAGAGCCTTTTCCGCGAGGGCTGGTTTTCTCCACACATATCGCTTAGAATTAAGCCCAAAAAGTTCTATCTTGGTCACATCAGACCAGAGAATCTTATTTCTCACATCTTGGAGTCCTTCAGGTGTTTTTTAGAAAACTCCATGCGGGCTTTCATGGGTCTTGCACTGAGGAGAGGCTTCCGTCGGGCAACTCTGCCATTAAAGCCCCGGCTGGTGGAGGGCTGCAGTGATGGTTGACTTTATACAACTTTCTCCCATCACCCGACTGCATCTCTGGAGCTCAGCCAAAGCGATCTTTGGGTTCTTCTTTACCTCTCACCAAGGCTCTTCTCCCCCGATAGCTCAGTTTGGCCGGAAGGCCAGCTCTAGGAAGGGTTCTGGTCGTCCCAAACATCTTCCATTTAAGGATTATGGAGGCCACGGTGCTCTTAGGAACCTTAAGTTGCAGCAGAAATTTTTTTGTAACCTTAACCAGATCTGTGCCTTGCCACAATTCTATCTCTGAGCCCTTCAGGCAGTTCCTTTGACCTCATAAATCTCATTTGCTCTGACATGCACTGTGAACTGTAAGGTCTTATATAGACAGGTGTGTTCCTAATCAAGTCTAATCAGTATAATCAAACACAGCTGGACTCAAATGAAGGTGAGGAACCATCTCAAGGATGATCAGAAGAAATAGACAGCACCTGAGTAAATATATGAGGTGTCACAGCAAAGGGTCTGAATACTTAGGACCATGTGATATTTCAGTTTTTCTTTTTTAATAAATCTGCAAAAATGTCAACAATTCTGTGTTTTTCTGTCAATATGGGGTGCTGTGTGTACATTAATGAGGAAAAAAAATTACTTAAATGATTTTAGCAAATGGCTGCAATATAACAAAGAGTGAACATTTTATGGGGGTCTGAATACTTTCCGTACCCACTGTATACACTTTATCACAGCATTGATTTTCAACAAGCTTCAGTGATGAGGAGTACACATCCACTGACCCACTGACCATCAGCTAGGGGGAGCTGTGCTCCAAAGCACACGGTGCACGTTTGGAACGTCTCTGCATAGGTTTGAGGTGGCACCGTGGTAAGGCGCACCAGGCAAGAAACTCTAATCAGGGTCAGGAGCATCCTGTGTTCAGGAAGCACTGCTTAATAACCTTATTATGAATGAATATATGGCATGAACAAGCGTGGTGTAAAAACAAATGTGTAAAATTACTGTGGACATCAGCAGTGGCTTTATAGCTTGGTTTAGATCCCTTTGAGATACATTTCAATACATGCAAAGGTGTATTCAAATCTTTGCCATGAGAGGTTTAATGATATTGTGATCTTACCATGGTAAAAGGATGTGAAAATAACTCTTAAACATGGTAAAACTTACTATAACTTATCCGAGTTGATTACTGCTTTTAGAAAATGGTGGCTATGGCATTATGACAAAATAAATTATTTATTCTAAATAAACATTTAGAGTAAATAATGGTTTTCTGCCATTTAATATAAAACATAATATAATATAAAAACTCAGCATTTATTTCTTTGAAAACAGGTCATCTAAACAGATTTCAGATTCAGAATATGCATTTTATAATGAGTTTTTAACATTTTAATTTTTACCCTGTGATATTCAAACTAAGAGGTTGAATGTTACAGTGATTTTACCATGGTAAGACATGTGAAAATAAGTATTAATCATATTAAAACTTACTATAACGCATGGGTTAATTGCTTTTAAAAAAATGACAGCAATTGCAATATGACAAAAGAATACAATGATAAATACATAAATATATATTCCGCCAAGGATTATATAATAATATAAGATACAATTCAGTAGTTTTAAAAATAATAATAAAAAATAAATAAACATCTACAACAGAGCTCATCCAATCCAATTTTAGAGTCAGAACTTTATTCTATAATGGGTTTTAATCTTCATCCTGAAGTATTCAAACCTGCATGATATTTTTCAGCAATTTTAAAAATAAATAAATAAATCAACTGATCAATGAATCATGTTCGTAGGAAATGTGTGCTTCCAGGTAGACATGGGGAATGTGAATCCTAGAGTAATGCAACTAATAGAGGTGTACATTATTTTAAAATATGCCACATTATTTTAGATAATTCTGGAACTCTAAAAAAATGTATATTGATAGGTATATATATTATGTATTTGGTAGAAAAAAACTGGGTGTGTTAAACATGCTGCAACAATACAGTACAAAAATGGCATATGTGGCAACCAGTTTATTTCTTTCACATCCTCTAACTGAAACTCTCTAATTTAACTGTTTTGTTACTCCATTAACATTTAGAGGAAGTCTGTCTGCAGAACAACAAAACCTGTTTCGGTGATCCGTGAGCATGGGGACGCACTCATTTAAGATTTCTGCTAAGGTGAAATCCTTCAGTTAGATAAGAAATAACCAAGTGCACAGATATCAACCAGGACCCTTTGAGTCAAGAACAATTCTATTCAACTGCAAGCAATGACAAACAAATCAACAGTGTAAGGAACTGGAAAGGAACTCCCCAGACCACAACACCCTTCCTAATTCATGACTGATAATGTGAATAGAGTTTAGTCACCATTCAATGCTGCATGAGCAAACAGAGGATGTTAACACGGTCAAGCTACAAACCCTCTTAAAATAATAGAAGTGGACTTGAAAACAGTGAACAAGCCTCGTCTATCATACAGTTGTGAAAGCTTACTATCTGATGAAACATTTCATGCGAGAAAGCAACAGAATGAATCATGCAAACGTTCAAACACACATTTCCATACATCCAGACTGAATCGATAATAAGAAACAAAATCGCACCTAATATGGCACATGGTATGAATCGAAAGGTTTCAGTTTTGTATTTGTGAGAATGTTTGTCCTATTGTCCCACAACCCTCTATTTGACCCAAACTCATAGTCATTCATTCAAGCTACACTTTTAAGTAGACATGTCTCTCTGATGTATCTACTGTTTGTTGTTTTAAGGGGAACGACCCATTACGGTGTTGAGGGGAAAGCTGTATCCAACTGCAAAAATGGAGCTTTTGTTCCAAGTGAAACTTCATCGATCGCCACTTAACGTGTTAAAATGGAACGAGTTGCCAGTATTTCACTTTTCCCACCATTGTTTGACAGGAAACGTGGCCTATACTCACTTAGCTGCAAACTTGACCATCTGCTTGCTCGCACGATCTCCCACAGCGAGCAAGGCCTGCACGGTAAACTGCTGGTGACGCAGGACCAAGAAGCACTGTTTCCCTAGAGAAAAAAAAGCAACCTGTCAGAACACACATCTCAGCATACCTTAAAGGGGTCATATGATGCGATTTCAAGTTTTCCTTTCTCTTTGGAGTGTTACAAGCTGATTGTGCATAGATAAGATCCCTGAAGTTGCAAAGACTAAAGTCTCAAAACCAAAGAGATATTCTTTATCAAAGTTAAGACTCTGCCACACCCCCCTAAAACGGCTCGTTCTAACACGCCCCCACATGTCTACCTCACTATGTGGAAATATTTGCATAAAACCGCCCAAACGTGCACGCAAAGAAAGAAGGCGTGGTATCAGTAACCGCAGTTAGTGTTGAAGCAACATGCCAGGGAGACGCTGTGTGTTTCAGTACGAAAGCAAAAGCACTTTATTTAGCCTTCCGAAAGTAGATGCATTTAGGAATCTTTAAGATTACTTACAACAGAACAGCAATGCATTTTATGGACGACCGTTTCATGAACCTAGGAGAGGAGGTAATTCTGACTTTGCTATGACAATATGGCGCTTATTCTGAATCAGCTACTGCAAGTATGTTTTGTTACTAGTTTAAGTATTTGCTATTTGAGTCAAATGCGGAGTAAAATTTGGAAGGGTTGTGTGTGTGTGTGAGAGAGGAGAGAGAGAGAGAGAGAGCAGGGGAGGAGCCGATGGAGGACGGGACAGCCCGTGGAGACTGGAAGGAGAGAGAGAAGAGACGAGAACAGTTTCCCTGAGAGAGGAGAGGAGACTGTTGACGAAGAGGAGACCGAGAGTGAGACAGGAGAGAGATGAGAGACGGGGAGAGAGAGAGAGACAGGAGAATAGAGAGAGAGAGAGAGAGAAGAGAGGAAGAGAGAGAGAGATGAGGCGTACAAATACACAAAATAATGATCTTTACAAAAGCATCATATGACCCCTTTAAAACCCGGGCAGGTATTTGCAGCAAAACCATTTTCAACTGTGATAATAATTAAAAATAAATGTTTCATGAGCACTGAACCAGTATACTAGAATGATTTCTGAAGGATCATGTGACACTGCAGATTGGAATAAACGGTTTTTGAACATTTTGCCATCACAGAATATATTAAAATAGAAAAGAGTTGTTTTAAACTGTAATATTTTACAATATTACTGTTTATATTATAATAAATGTAGACTTGGTGAGCATATAAGACTTAATTCAGAAACATGTAATAAAATCTTACCGAACTTTTGAATATGTAATAGAATAGAATGAAGTAGAAGAATAAATATTACTAGTTATGGATTGTTCAAAGTCTGAGAACAATAACAGCATGACTAATAACACAATAATAATGTGACATAATAATAAAGTGCCCACTTTCACAAGCCAAACAGACACCAATCTGAAATACAGCACATTATAATATGCATTGTAAATAAATGCCATTTCATGTCATCTTTATAGAAACTAACCTGATTACAAAACCAGAGCTAAAAGTATGAGTAAATCAACAATAAAAATTAAACCATTATTAAAAGGCATTTAACTTATTTAAACCTCTAACAAACTAGGATTTAGATTTTAGATTATTGTAGAGCACGCTGGTCCAACTCTTGTCAGAACAGTTCAATAAAAGCACCAAATTTACTGGCATCGATCAGCTATCAACAGGCTGGACGTCTCTTTGAAAGACACAATGCGTGCCGTTTTGACTCGTCACCAAATTGCTAATCAGACACCTAGAGTGAACAAACTCCGATTTGTGTAAACCTGACACGGATCAGGTCAAGATCAGAGACCACCCAGACTCTTTGAAGTCCCCCCTCAGTGTTCAGAGTCAGTCAAGACAGACAGCTGAGTGGTAGTTAAAAACAGACCCTTCATCACCGAGCAAATCAGGATGTTGTTGTGCTGAAGGACATCCTTCAGCCCAGAGCACACTGACAGAATGAAGGAAGCTGGAGGTTAAAGGATCCTTGACATGGAAGCTGTTGTGGAAGGAAACTTTAGTTATATAGCCATAATACATGGTTTATTCATTACTGCACTCTTAAACCAGGCATGTACGTGTGAACCCCTCAGACTTGGATTGTGTGGGACAGACAGGGGAAGCCACAAAGTTTAATTTAAGCTGAGGATTCAACCAAATAGTTTCTATTGATGTAATTTCCTATTAATAAAACGCAGCCACAAGGGATGTTTGTCAGTTCTCCAGTGAAAATGGCCACTACCTTCATAATCTTTCAACAGCACTGCAATTCATCCAAATAAAAATTTGCCACAGATAAGGTACATGTTGAGGGCACCCATATCCCTCATGGTCCTTATCACCTGAATTAACCACAGGTATGGAAAATTACAGGACGGAAAAGCAGGAAAAATATTATATATCATATCATATTATATTTTGAGAATGTGCATCAGATATTGGCGAACATAAGAACATAAGTCTAGATTCAAGATGAAATATTAAAGTACAGCTTACAGCACACCGTGCATTATATATACACTGTATACTACAAAAACTGTATTATGAAGCAGTATGCAACAATAAACGTTTTAAATAGTAGTATGCTACACTGTTGTCATACGCCACAACTACGCTGCATGTAATTTTAATCAAGTGTAGTTATCACCTCAGATAAACATTTACATTTTTTAATCCAACTTTGAGTTAAAAGGCCTCAACCTTTGGCATTCTGATCAAACAAGTCCAGGAAAAAGTGTTAAAAACTGCCACTCTCTATGTGGAATGACATTTTGTGGCCAATGTAGTGTGCTCTTACTGCATACTTCAAATGTTTTATCAATTGTAGAAGGCCATATGGTTATTTTATTTGTACAGAAAATTTGCTAACTGTACACAATGGCTATGTTCGAAATGAAACGTTAGCTTGCTTTATACTACATACTATGCAACATATACTGAATAGTGCATGTTTATTCAATGAGTGACAATAAGTTATAAAGTTGTTTAGCATTAAACAAACTTTGTGTAAAAATACCTTCATTCTTGGCAGTCTGGTCAAATAATAAATCAACAGAGAGACCACTTTTGTGGCTGTTTTTACTTACTGTTCATTGTTCACAATAGGAATGGAATGTCAGGTCATATGCACTCTGGGAAACCATATTTACATGCACATTTTGGCAAATGCAGCAAAAGTACAGTGAAGTTTGCAAAACACAAAAAAAGGTCCACTGTCTATTATCAATAGTGTACCAATGCATGAAGAACAGCTTATTCAGATGTCACTTCCAAACTAAGCAGTTTTATACTGATCAAAGTACAAATTTGCCCATTTACATTTTTAATTCAATTTAAAAAATGTATCTAATGTGAAATTCACGGGGAGAAATATTTCACTACAATGTTTCACAAAATTCTCTTAGGTATAATTATGATAATGACCATAATGTGTGTTATTTATATTGAAACCTTTTAACATACGCTTTTATCTAAATCAACTTACATTGCATTTTTAAGGTATAAACATTTCTATCAGTTCTTGCATTCCCTGGAAATCGAACTCATGACCTTGGTGCAAAACCCGTGCTCTAATGTTTGAGCTAAAGGAACTGTAATTTTAGTGTTTATTAATGCAATAATACAGCCCGCATGTCAAATCAGAAACCCTTGAGCTTTGGTAAGAGCAGCTTCCACGTGTTGAAATTAATTGAGCAACACTTCCAACAGCAGATGAGCTTGTGTAATAGTGAGGAGGCGTTTACCTTTAGCTCTGCTGGTGTGAATTCTGGCGCGCACCCAGATCTGCTGCTCTGCCTTCTCGGGTGTCAGGTCCTGGACACGCACCAACGCCCTGTCTGCCTCAATCCAGGAGAGAGAGAGACAGAGTCTCAGAGAAAAGACATCAAAGACGACAGACCACCCCCTTGTACACAGATCCCCACAAAGACATTCACTCGGATTACAAAGCCACTGGGAGGAGGGCTAATAAATATGAAACGTAACCAGCCCCGTCTGAAAGGTGACCATCACGTGAATTCTTCTGCATTTTGACAAATACAGTGTCCCCCTGCCTCCTCTGACTCACATTATGACTTAATTATGAGGCAGCAGAGATGGGGCGGTCCTGCTCAACCCCAGTAAAAGTGCTCAGGGTGTTTGGCTGATCCAGAATCCACCCACATGAAAGCTTTGTCTATCTCTGCCTGAGAGGAATGCTGGTGGGAGACGACTTTGTTCTGTAGCAGCAGAGCTTAAAAAATTGCAGCCGGGCGTAATGTCACCCTAATTCCTCATCCGAGATTTATCTCGTAGTTATTCAAGACTATTATGTGTGACAGCGAGGGGAGGAACATCAGGCTAAAGGGGACGCCAGGGAGATCCCGACAGCATTAGATTATCTCTTAAGCTCAAAGACATTCCTAATTATCATTCTACAGCAAATTTTGCTATGGGAAACCTGTCCATATTCATCCTGTGGGAGCGAGATGCCCTCCTAAATCTCCACTTAAAAACTGAGAAGAACACTGACCCAGTTTCTGCTGGGATTGGACCAAAGGACAGATCCCATAGCGATCCTTGGCAAAGTCCTGGGAGGAGAAGAGAAGAAGGGGTGGTAATCAATCTTAAAGGAACAGTTCAGCAAAAAAACAAACAATTAATTGTGTCATTTATTCACCCTCATGTCATTTAAAACATTACTTTCTTCTGTGTAACACCAAAGGAGAATGTCTAAATAAGTCCTGAAATCTCCAAGCCTCAAGAAGGATGCAAAACCACCACAAAAGCATCATAAAGAAGCCTATTTGAGAGATACATAGCAAGTCAAACAAACCAAAGTTTGAACCAATGAATTTGTTCATTCATTAAAAATTCAAAGAGTTGTTCATCACTGATAATAATCCATTCCAGTAAGCCTCTTTTCCAGCAAAGTTACCTGGAACAATTTGTCACAGGAACTTTTTTTCCCCAGACCTGTTGCTGTCTGAGTTTCCATCGCGGCCTAAAGTACCGTGAAGATTAGGCAAATAGTCTGGTGGCGTAGGACTGCGCGCGACTGCTCCTTCCAGTCCAGGAGGGGCCGCTAACGTCGAACAATGATAACAGCATACAAAGCGACGGACAATCAGATTTTTTTTGTCACCGTTTCCAGTTCCCGCTGGATTTCATCCTCGGCACTGCACCAGCACCGCACTGCAACAGACTTTTAAAATGGTGGTTGAAACACAATGCTGCGTAGAGTCAACCAATCCAAATGCTGCGTGAACTCAACCAATCAGCAATGTTCAGTGCCAAGTCCCACCCCCGAAAGTTCCGGGCCTTTGAAAAAGTACTACCTCGTGAGCAGGGACTTTCTGAGGCGCAAATTTTTACCCGGAACTTTATTTAGATCCTGGTTCCTGCGGTACTGCCCCAAAGTCCCTAGTTCCTGGGGAAAGTTCCTGCGGTGGAAACACACTGAGTACCACCCTAAAGTCCCTAGCTCCTGCGGTGGAAACAGGCTTTAACATACTTACTCAGAAAAGATCCAGTCCCTATTCATTATATTTAATCCGATAAATTAAAAAAAAATTATCTTTCCAAAATATATTCATAAAGTATTTGGAACACTAAGAAGGTAAGTACATTAAATAATTTTTTTTTGGTGAACTATTTCTTTAACATTTGATATGGCTAAAAACAGACAGGAAATGTGAATTTGGACAGAGAAGAGTAAATGAACAATACTTACATCCTCATCAGCTTCCTGCTGCTCTGCAGCCTGAATCAAAGAGAGAAACTGATTTCAATAAAACTTCCAACAGTAGAGGGAAAACAGACCCTCAGTAAGAGCTAATATAAAGATTAAACACATGCTGATTATTCTGGAGAAAGGCAAGCATTGCAAGGTCACTTTAAAATCCTACCAAACTGCAATGATACAAATTCAAACACTTACTGATGTCTGCAAGTACATCAGAGTACTAACATGGAAAATAATATGACTTTTCTAGGTAAAGCAGTACTAGATTATTTGCAAATTATTCAAATCAATGTGTCAACTTAAGAATGATTTTATACATTTGCTCTGCTTATGTTTCCTGTATCTGAATCACTCATTTGACAAAATGTTTCACAAATGTCCAGCAGACAAAAAAAATCTTCACAGCCCCTTTATTAAGCAAACATTAAGTTTGGCTGTTTAAAATATTGAGCAAATATTTTCTGGATGCACAAATTCCACTTTGTTCAGGCACATAAACAGATTTGGAAGCACAGGAATTCCAAAACAATGGAAACTCCTCCATATGGCAGTGGTGGGACATGAGCATCATAGTGGGCAGGGTTTGCGTCTCCTGGCGCACACTCACCAGCTTGGCCTGCTTCTCTGCCTTCTTCGCTGCTTTCTCTGCTTCCTTCTGCTGTTTCTTCAGGGCTTTCTTCGACTGGGCCTGCTGCTCCTCCTCACCAGCTCTAAAACAGGAAGACACCACACAACAAAAACAGTTCTGTCAAACTTCCATCTACCTTTTTTTCAATTTCCTTCCGGGAAACTTTTCTGATAGATGGGGTAAAAGCATTCCAGCCACGGCTCACACACACAGGCACAGCATACCGCTGGCTTTTTAAGTCGTTGCATCTTTCATCTATTGTTTCAACATGCCCAAAAAACAACAGAGGCTAAATTAGACTTTCATCAGTAACGTTTGCTTGTTTGTGCTCCTGTGGTCTAGGTAGTCCAGTTATAGCAGTACAGGAAGAGTGGTGTCTGTCTACAGTAGCACATGATTATATGATTGTCCCATAATGCAGCAACAGACTGATTTAACAGTTAAGAATGGAAACGAGTACATGAAAGTGACAGTAATGATCAATAATGAAAAGTGTTATTTTATTTCACTTCTAATAATGTGATTTGAAATGAATTCAATATATTGGCCAGGCCAATTCTTCAATCCATATTTAGCCAAATGATCACGTCTGCCAATAGTAACTAACACATTAAAGATGCTGTAGTCTACTCTATTATTAAATTACATGACACTGGCCACTGTGCTCTATATAAGAACTGGCCATTAAAAACCCCATAGGCACTAGATTATTTCCTCTATATAATAATAATAATAATAAAATAATAATCTGACAAGAACCAAGCTTACTTAGAAGGAAAAAAAATCACTCATTTACATACTGTAACATACTTGGCAATCACAAAAAATGAGATCAATTCCTCTGAAATGACTCTCCTTTTTGGCATTAACACCTGAGTCCATGGGTTCATTAGTTTAGTTCAGACACTTGGCTAACAAAGTCCATTAACCAAGTGAATCTAACATTTGCCAAGACTGCCATCCATACATCATTAGTTAATATGGCAGAGATGGATTACCAAGCAGTACAACAGTTATTTAAAACAAACACAATTACACAGAAACCCCAACCATATGTAAACTGATCACAGGGCAGAGGTTAAAGGAAATGGCATGCCTCTGTGATCTCCATTGCCGTTTAAAACACAACACATGGTTTCCGGTTAACAAGACTGACCAACCGCTTAAAATACACCTTTTACTAAAAGCTCATTTGCTAGATTTAAATTCTAAGTTTAATTTATAAGCTCTCTCTCTCTCTAAGGATGTTAAAAAAGAATAGCACCATTTAATCTGAAACCACAAGAGTAGCAGGTGGTCAACATGAGCAGAACAAATCCGTGCTCCACCTCCAGACATTTAACAGAATTTATTATTACACTAATTACTCCAAACAACAGAACAAACAGAGAAACTATGACTTCATTGCAGAGTTTTGCTCTTTATCCAACACTGATCTACAAAGAACCCCCAAAAACAGCAGAATCTGGGCAGGCGACCATATGGCAGCCCTCAGGCAACACAGGATCGAGTGCCTGTACACAGTGCTACAGAAGGACAGTTACACAATGGACAGTGAATGTCTTCCCCAGCACTACCGCTGCTGAGACAACCACGGTCCAGCTGCGGGCACCGCTGAGGCCTTAACAGTGCCAAAGTGGGCAACAAACATCTCCACTCCCCCCTCTGCATTATGCATTAGCACGTAACCGCAGCGGAGGACATAAAGGGCCACAGTGAAGGCATATGAGCAGTTTGCAAGGGAATTCACGCATGACGATCCCCATAAGCATCGCTGCAATTTCAGTGCACAGGAAACTGGAAGCACTGGGGCAGATAGAAGAGAATGAGAAGGCTGCCGATAATTAAAGGCCTGTGCCAGATTTGGGGGTTATGTATTTACAGAAACACAAGGTCCGGAGCAGAGAAGGGATGTAAAAAATAAAGATGGAGCTTTCAGATGCCCTCCTCGCCACCTCAGACAGCGGCTGTTATCATGTGACTCATCAAATTGTGGTTTATATATTAAACCATTGACAATATCACATAACACTGCTTTAGGCACAGCAGCATAGCATTATTATATAAATAATCCATTATAATAATTCAACTGCCTAATAAATATTAATTAAAAAAAAAAAAAAAAACAAAAAAAAAAAAAAAAAAAAAAAAAAAAAAAAATCGAAACGCTCCATGTAGTGCCCAGTTTCATTGTGGACTTCACTTCTGTGATCAAAACAAATCCTTCTTACTTTCACTTTGTGTTTGAAATTTTATTTTCCCTTTGTTTTTTGAAACGTAAAGTAGGTAATGCTGTTGTTAACTTATTAGAAATTCTACTATAAAATAACTTGTATTACGCTTTTATTATAAGAGAGACAGTTCAGTCTCTATTATCTGATCCAAACCTTTTGATCAATTAATTTTCATGAGTTTATAGGAGATTGTGCACCTTTATTATTGAAAATGCTGTTCTTTTGAGCTTTCTATTTATCATAGAATCTGGAAAAATATATCACGTTCACACACACACACACACACACACACAAATGAATTACAAATAATAAGAATCACAAATGTTTTCAACATTCATAATGTTGATAATTGTTTCTTGAGCAGCAAATCATTATCACCAAACCGTGTCATTTTTCAGGTGCATTCCATTACGCCATTAATAGACATTTCTTTGATTATTAATTACTGGTAACTACCTGCATCTAGTACATCATATGCACTGCTTGCACATATCAAATGTTTTCTTTTACTACATAAAATTCCTCCACACTAACTCCGTTTATTAACTGTACTGCATTTTAAACGGCCCCACGATAGAAAGTTTATTCTCTTATGTAAGTAAACTGATCCCCAACTAAGTTATTAAGAGAAGATGATTCACAACTAAAAGTTAAAAACTGTTGCAAAAGGTTATCTAGCATGTCTGATCAACTCCAAATGTTAGTATATAAAAACACTGTTCAGCTGCCATAGTTAAAGATCTCTAAACTGCTGATGCAATCACCTGCAA
The DNA here is from genome assembly GCA_018155175.1 of Sinocyclocheilus anophthalmus. Taxonomy (NCBI): domain Eukaryota; kingdom Metazoa; phylum Chordata; class Actinopteri; order Cypriniformes; family Cyprinidae; genus Sinocyclocheilus; species Sinocyclocheilus anophthalmus. The sequence continues at coordinate 298,653 of JADLZN010008424.1, read as the reverse complement.
CTCTATTATTAGACTCGGCTAGCAGCAAGGCAAGCTAATCAATGCCCTGACCACAAATATTAAACTTCCGCAGAAAACAATGAGATTGTATTCTCACCCTTGTGCATTTTCTTTAGTCATAGTTCAGCTCTGAAGGGATGTAGTGAAACAAAAGCACTGGATATTCCAGATTTCAGATGTGCTGATGTGCAATGACAGCCAGTCGGAACAGTGGACATGTGGTGAAGAGATGGAAGTGTTTTGCTATTGCACATTCATGACTTCCTCGCTAGTCCGTGTAGAACAAGTCTCCGCGTTAAAAGGTTCCTAGTTACTGCTTGATCAGCACATGCTCGCAGTTTGGTGCAATGTTTCGTTTTTTTTTTTTTTGTTTTTAAGTGCTTAGAGTTGTCAGTTCTTGTTTTGGTGAAAAAATATTTAATTTTTAATTATTAAATAAATTAATAAATAAATAAATAAATAAAAATGGAATAAAATAAAATAAAAAAAATAAAAAATAAAAAAGTGGAAAATTAAAAGGGCATTATTGTCAAATATTACAGTGTTTGCAATCCTTACTCTCTTTGCCTCAGCATCAAAAAAATATGAGCCTGCATTTGAGGTTGTTTTTTAAATAATTGCAATTATAAAACCTTGTTATTATCTATGTTTTGCTCTTATATGGTTTTTTTATAGCGGGGCCCTTGTGTTCCAAAAACTCGGTCCTTGGAGAAGGGGTGGGGGGTGGGCCCGTGTTGTGTAGATCGTTTTTTTTTTTTTTTTTTTTTTTTGTTTTGTCTGTTTTTTTTTTTTTGTTTTGTCATGTTTTTTGTTTTGTTTGGTTTTTTTTTTTTTTTTTTTTTTTTTTTTTTTTTTTTTTCTTTTTTCTTTTTTTTTTTTTTTTTTTTTGTTTTTTCGTGTTGCAAGGGCCCGTTGTTCCTGCAGAGGTTAGCCCTCCAACCCTAGTGTTTTTTTTAAACACACATGAACCAGCTATCAAGCTCTTACGCAGCATAGAAGAAATTCCAGGTCAGGTGTGGTGAGGGCAAATAAAGTTATAAGTACAAAATGAAGTGTGTGTTGGAGGCAACCAAGTAAAAGTATCACACAAATTAAAAGAACATTCAAGTTGGAGCTAAACTCGCAGGACACCGGCCTCCCAGGACCGAGTGGTTTAGTTTGGACAGGCACAGCCCTGGGTTTTTATGTTTTAGTACGTTTAAGAGGCTTGCTTTTTCTTTTTTTTTTATAATCTAAAAAATTGCTGCTCTGTAATACCTGAGGGAATTTTATTAATTTTCTGTGAGTTGGAAACATTTCATACCCTGAAGGGCACAAAATATGTAAACATATAGTATTATATTCAATATACGATTTTATACAGTCGAGTATTATTACACGAATACTGTATTATAATTAGGCTGCTATATGTGTCTCAGTTAGTGTTAGGTGTGTTAGCTCGAGGTAAGTGAGGGAGGGACTGTAGTAGGAAACTATCTGCCATATTACCCAGGGGCACTGGGATAATTAATAATTAAAGAGGGCAAATGGCAATAAGCCTCAAAAGCCCCATCACCTTCGTTCTCTTGAGTTACAGAACCACCACTTCTATGTGGGTCCTATTCAGCTGTTTGTTGTTTCATAAGACTTTCAGGGGAAGCCTAAGGGGGGGAGGGGGAGGGGTCAGGAGGGGAGATGGAGCGAGCTCTTAAGAAGTCCTGAGCTAGCTAGGCTATCTGGACAGGAGAGGAGCTTCCCCCCCTAGAGGAGAGCCTGAGGGCCCTTATCCTAGGTGCTATGGTCAGATGCAGGAAGCGAGCTAAGCTAGCTAAAGCTAAAAGTGGCCCTTACTGATATTCTTCAGCCCCGCGGGAACAGCCGAAACAATTTAAACATAATAATAAACGAATGGCAAGAGTAGGAAATACAGTCTGATTAAACTTCATTGAAATAAAGCTCCCTTTACAGCTTTATTTACACATCTAAATAAACAGGTCGATAATATTTGTGACCATATTTGAGAGGCAGCTGCTTTACAAAGTAACTAATTTGTATCTTCCTTATTTTCTAAATAGTATACTTTCTGTGTATGTTCTTTTGTTCTCACATAATTATTTTCTTTAAGACATTAATTATTAAAGGGCATGAATTATCAAAGGGCTATGTGATTTGAGTATTTGGATGAACTTAACATTTGTTTTAGACCTTTGGTGTGCTTGGCTAAGGTTTGTCTGAGTTGTGGGGTTTGATAATATATGGTTTTCCCAGCAGATTTCCAGAAGCTCCTTTTGGTTGGTCTCTTTTCAAATGGCAGTTTAGAGATGGGAGAGATGGTCCAGCTAAGCTCAGTGGAGTGTTAATGGTGTGGCGCGGCTTTTAAGAACAGCTCTCATGCTAATGACAGAACCATTCCAAAACATTTCCAAATGAACAAAATGCAGCACTGAATACTCTATTTGTACTGGCCTCTTACTGTGAGAGCAGACTCTGAAAAATAACCATAATGCAGGGTACTTCACACCTCATTGGACTCTTTAGAAATGGTAATTTTAACCCACTGTGTTAAACATGAGTTAAGTCATTACAACATGAACCTTGTGAATATCTATGTATCTATGTATAACTTCTCCAGGGCTGCTAACTTGCTTCTGAAATCTGATAGACCACAACTTGATGACTGAGATCTTTGCATTGCAAACAGAGGTCAAATGTGCATGCATGTATTAACAGTAATCCTGTAAATTCTTAAGAATTTTGGATTGTGACATTTTTTAATGACAATTTAAAACCAATTCTCGAGAAAGGTCCTTATTTATTCTCATTATTGTAATGTGAACATGTATTATTTATGTAGATATTATATTTATTTTTATTATTTAAAAGGTTTTGTAAAGGATTCCTGCTTGTAATAAATGTTAAATTGATTTTAATTTGTGCGGTTTTAAATTTTAATGAAACTTTTTATATTTGTAATATAAGAAATCGTATTGCATTTATGAGAATAATTAGTAAAAATTAATATTAGTATCTAATAAAACTAAAAACTTAAAGACTTAAAAACTACAAGTAGAGGATAAAAATATATTATGGATTCTGCCCAGATTTCTAATTTCCAATTACATCTTTCGAACTACCTTGTAACTTTGTTTGCTTGTTATCTGATACAACAACAGAAATCCCGAAGGACGGCCAATTCTGTCCCTTTGTAGGTTGATGGGTGTCTTGTATCAGCAGTTGCTTAAATGCTAAAGAACACAGATGTTCTTAAAATTACAGACCTTCTCCTCAGCCATTCTGTTCAGCAGATCAGGTGGAGCTTTTGTTTTGGTAACTTGACAGACCTTCACTCCACTTCAGCTCTACCCTACCCCGCTGAGAGATTGGGGTTGAGGGGGTGTGTGTATATGTATGGTGGTGGGGGGGGGGCGGGGGGGGGGGGCTGGCCACTTGAGGAGAAGTAAGAAAACACTAGTCAGACCTCATATTAAAGTGGTGATTTTTAGGTTTTATTAAGAAACAGGAGTAAAATGCAACAATTGTGACATGATTAAATTACAACCCCTTTTTTAACAGTTGTAGCTACCATATTAATAAATATCAGAAAGCTTATGGGGGAATAGGAATAGCTAAGTGCGCACACACACACACAACACACACACAAATGGAAACAATGAACTATGTACAAATAATTTACACTACACGTTCTGAATCAGCCAAAAGACTATGCAACAGTTTGCTAAAATTTCCTGAGAAGAACTTCTGCAAGTATACAGACTTTGTTAAGGCTCTGCCTTTAGGTTTGCAATAAAAGTACGAAGAAAAAAAAAAAAAAAAAAAAAGTACTAACATTAAAAAAAAGCAGTTGAATAAAAAAACACCAGAAAAATAAGTGTTACAAAATAACAATTAACAACACAACGAGATTACAATATACAAAAGTGTAGTAAAGTCCTTTTTAAAAAAAAAATAAATAAAAATGAAAGCTTAGTCATCCACGTAGGAAAGTTTTATTTTCAAGTGTCCATTAACTGGACAGGACACTGGATGACTCGGACTCAGTAGATACTGATGATATAGGACCTCTTTTCTTGGTCAACATCTTGTGACTTGATCTGCTGCTGATGCTCAGAGCGTTACGGGCAGATTTACTGAACTTGACTCCCAGGAAAGCATAAAGGATGGGGTTGAGACAGCAATGGAAGTATGCTAGCGCCTCAGTGAAGAAGATCCATTTCTCCAGACCCTGCTCCAGGAAACAGCTGTGAGAAATGACATTCAACATCACCAGAGTGTCCACCAGGATGCCGGCACAGTAAGGCAGCCAACAGACGAAGAAGCAGAGGATGAGGATGACAGTTGTCTTCAGAGCCTTCCTCTTCAGGGCCTGACCTTTGGAGTTCTTGGACAGTTTTGAGATGATGATACAGTAACAGGTCAGAATGATCAGACCAGGCAGCAAAAAGCCAACGATGATGTGCTGGAAGCGGAACACAGCCTTCCAAACCATGTTCGCTTGGTGCGGGTAGGTGAGCTCGCAGATCGTATTCATGCCCGTATTGTGGACTTTGGCGAACACCAGACCGGGCACAGTGAGTAGTGTCGCCGGGAGCCAAACTCCAAGGTAGATCACCCTTTCTGCAAGCACCCTCCTAAAGTTCTGGCTATTTGTGGCACGGACAACCGCCAGATACCTATCCAGGCTGATGAAGGCCAGAATCAGCACGCTGCTGTACAAATTCAGAGTGTAGATCATATTGACAGTGACACACAGAAATCCCCCAAAATGCCATCCGCTGGCTGCATCCACAGCCCAAAAGGGTAAAGTGAGGACAAACAGGAGATCGGCGATGGAGAGGTGCAACCTGTACTTGTCTGTCATGTTCTTTGACTTCTTTTGGAAGCCCATCACAAGCACCACAAGTCCATTGCCAATGATTCCCAGGACAAATATAATCCCATATACAGTAGGGAGGAAGATCTTTTGGAAGTCATTGCTGACTGTTAGGTCACAGAGTTCGTCAAAGTCAAAGTCTCCAGACCCGGAGTCTGAGCTGTTGTCTAAAACGATGTGCTGCAGAAATAACAGTATATTGATTACTTTCACATAAACAATATGTTAAAAATCGCAAAGTTAAATCAAACATTGCAAATTAAAAATATATATGTTTTTAAAAACGTTTTTATTTTAAAAATATTTTTAAACTAAATGGTAAACAGTGACACCCAAAGTGCAGGTTACAAGACATGACAAAAATAAACAATAGACTAAGCCTTATTAACAAGTAATTAATCAAATATCAGACTACAGAGCGTTTTATATTTGTCCTAAATCAACTTACGTCGTAAAAGTCCATGTCGTTCAAATAGATGAACGCAAAATCCGCGCAAAAAGTCTCCACAGTCAACCGAGCTCCTGCAGCAACATTTAAATAGTCCTCTGAAGAGTCTGACACGCCCCTTTTTATTCAACAGGGCGGGGCCATGACGTAGGCGGAGCTCAGCAGGACAGCGCTCTCGTGGGCAGTATTATGAATGCACGCTGCCTCCAATGGTTATTGACATAACCTTTATTTGTGTTTCACTCGTGCCTGTTACAAAAATCGTTTGTACACAGACTTTTTGCTGCTATCAATGGCACTGCTTGTATTACAAATTCAGATAGACAGACAGACAGACAGACAGATAGATAGATAGATAGATAGATAGATAGATAGATAGATAGTAGATAGATAGATAGATAGATATATAGATAGATAGATAGATAGATAGATAGATAGATAGATAGATAGATAGATAGATAGATAGATGGATAGATAGAGAGGCCTTTCACAAATGTACCACAAATGACTTACAAGACTAAGGAAGTTTAGTTTTATTATTGAAAACGTATTTTATATTATAAATTAAATTTAATTTAATATTTGATGTCATTCTTATTTATTTGCTAAGCAGCTGTATAACAAGGGGGATAATGAGCAGTCAGCACTCAGCAGGTCGTTATCGCAAATTAATTCCCAGAAGGACAATACAAGGCACTCTGTTTTGGGGTCCTGATCAGGGTTTATTTTGTGCCAAAGGAACAGTCAAATATTACTCCATTACAAGTAAAAGTTGTAAAGACAGATTTTTACTTAAGTAAAACTACAGAATGACTTGCTTTTAAAAGTACTTAAGTACCAAAAGTAAATTTCCTTTTTTATGTCAATGCACTGTTTTATTATTGTTGTATGTAATACTTGCAATACCTCTGAAGCAACTTACAATACATTACACCTGCTGAATACACTGTCTAGCTTGTAGTATCTTTGGAATAAAGAGCTTTTAGAGTGTTAAAAACCTATAGGAAAAAAACAAAACAAAACAAAAATTATTTAACACCCCCACACCCCCACAAAAGCAGGAGGGTAGTGATCTCACACAGCTCTGACAGTGTGTGCACATATCTATGTGTAGCCATTCATCCACATTTGAACAGAGTGGACAGTGAAATGGCTGTAAATACAGAGTGATAAGGAAGAAAATAAAAAATCAAACCTGCTTTAAAACCCAGCAACTTTACAACAGCAGAAATGCGTACTTAACAAAAAATCAAAACGGCAAGACTTATTTGACATCAAAACAAAACAATAAAAAAAATGCTGTCTAATCGCTCTCGCTGTACTTTGATGTCATACACAGAACAGTCTGTGCAGTGCTGCTTCAGTCAAACACCTTTTGTGTTTTATTAGGAGATGCACAACAGTTCTTCTGTGGCTTTATATGTAATATTTTCACTTACACAATTTAGCAAAATCAGACAATATTGTGCCTAATATAAACCACAATATTAACTTATTATTATTGAATTGTTGTAAATAAATATCACATTTGGAACTGGTCAGTGCTCAAAAAATGCTGGGAAATCACTTCATGTAGCCCTACAAGAGTGATTACTGATAAAACTGTCTGAAAAAAAAGTCACCCACTGACTTTCAAAGCTGCACGGACTTTCTACTTCGAGGACCTTGATAGAAATGTAGTGGAGTGAAAAGTACAATATTTGTCTTTCAAATGTAGTGAAGTTAAAGTCATAAGTTTCCAGAAAAAATAATACTCAAGTAAAGTACCGATACTCAAAAAGTGTACTTAAGTACAATACTCAAGTAAATGTACTTAGTTACTGTCCGCCTCTGCTGATGAGGAAACAAGCTCATCTACGTCTTGCATGGCCTGAGGGTGAATACATTTTCAGCAAATTTTCATTTTTGGGTAAATTCCTTTAAAGGCCATCTGACTGTACAGTATCTCTTACATATTCATTTAATCAGATCAACTGAAGTGAACTTTTCCACCACCGGAAATGTCCTCCCAGATATCCCAGCAGTTTTGTTTATGATCACATCATGTTTCTTGGGTGAAGAACAGCGTGAAGGCCTTTTCTTGTGGTGGCTTAGGCTTTGTAGTGTGAATAACTAGATGACAGGTCTCCTCTGGTCCTCTTTGCAATTTGTTTGGTGTAGAAGTCTGATTGTTGAAGGAACCGTGAGTGATGACAAAAGAAGGTCAAGCAGTCACTTCCATAATATGCCTAGACTAACATTTCATGACAGATCCAAACTCTCTGTGACTCTACTAAATTTCATCCATGCATGACAGAATCGCATTTCTTTGAAACATGAGACACTTATTTAAGTGATTTAGTCATTTAATTTTTGAGCAACATCTTTGCCATCTAGTCAACTTATAGGTTTCTTATAGTGTTTGTTGAGATGTCTGTCTTCTCATTAGGTCAATCCCTAATGGTGCTCTTAGTTAGAGCCCTGTGGACCGCACAGATGGAATTCCTCCATCCATTGTGTTACTGGAACATCAACAGCATGGGCCTCTGGAAAGTAATGGATACGAATGAAGGTGACTCAGGAAAAATATAAGTGTAAAAGTGTTCACTGACAGATGAAGGCATGACAGAATTTTTATGCACTTTTTTAAGGATCATGTGTCCAATAACAATAAACACTTGATCCTACATACTTTGCAGTTCAGACACTTAAAAGTCTAGAGCTTTCTTTTTGCTGATGATATAAATCACTCAGCAAATATATGCCTTTCTACAGTATATCTGTAGATTATCTTTTCTATATTCTTTCTTTATTTTATTTCATAATGGATCAGAAAGGCAAAGCTTATGGTTGCAACTGCACACTGCATAATGCTTATTAACTAGTAAATGGAAAATTATGGAAATTAAAAATGATTAATTTAGAAAATATTAATTTAGAGAAATGCAAACTGTAAGCATTTTCACACATGGATTCAGACTCAAACTCCACCGTCGAAAGTTAAAACAGGTTTTGACAGGTTGTTTCAGGATGAATTATTAACTTGGCAATGCCTCCATGTTTTATTTTCTTTCAATTATATGAGTGAGGGTCAGGTCAGGAGGATGTGTTTCGCTAACCAGAGCTAGAATCCCCCCTGTGAAATACAAGATACCCTGTCCTGAGAGCACTAAACATAATCTGTCTGTATACGCCGCCTGCACCCCGAATACAAAGGATCCATGTGCTGTTTAGAATTCAAATAAAAAGTTTGAAGAGCGGCAAGGGAGCTAAGGAGCAGGGAATGAGTATGGAAATAAGGTAAAAGAATGCAGCAGAGATAAAGAACGTAATGTATAAAGCCTCCAGAGAGTAAACAATGCTTGTTTTGCAGCCACAACTCATTCAAGGCCTTCAGCAAGCTTGCAAAGGATCACATTCTTAATAATATGAGGGCTGAAGGATCTGCTCTGGTTCATAAGATTTTTTGGAAAATATGCAGTGATACATAATTAATCATAAAATTCAGAGCTAGGGGGTTTCCAGCTATTACAACCAAGCTGCTTGTGTGGAGGCTGTTGTTTTTTTTTTATTCTGCTTTGATCTGATATTAAAACCCCAAGCAGGTTGATTTTTTTTTTCATCCAGATTTATTTATTTTTTTTACATTTAAAAGTCAAATTTAGTCTTAATATTTAAATACAGATTTAACAGGTAAATATCACATGATTACAGTACAAAAAATTATTCATTTACATGACAGAAAACATCTTTTACTTATGGTTCTGCTTTGGGATATTTATTAACGGTACACGCAGATCATGTTGGATGGCTGTTGCCTAGTTAATTCCAGCCTCTTTGTGGTTGTGTTCTGCATATTTTTCACCCACCTCCCCTCAAAAAGAGCGAGTGAAACATAACCAGGTCAATGACATGATAAGATTTGCCCATTCATGTTCCAGCTCGGAATATTTTTCATCTTTCATGACTAAATGATAGTGTTACTCACATATCATAAAGCATATTTCTCAGTTTAGGCATGTGTCAGGGAAAAAATCCAGTTCTTATGCATTCATGACATTGATGTTCAGCAGATTTAGATACACAACCACAGTTTTAAGCCTATAGCATATCACAGAAACATTTAGGAAACGTCTTAAAGGACTGTTTAAAGATTGAACAATGGGAATTTTGAAAGGAAAAAGGTTTGCCTTATCTACGAAAGGCACCTTTTTATGCTTCCTACTTGGGTGTGGGGCAGACTTATTGACTTTCTGAAAGCTCTTCCTCTTATAGCATTATAGGTCATGGCTTTGAGCTTTGAAATTAGAGGAGAGGGCCATTTATTCACAGGATAATTTGTTGGACAGGCCTGAGATGTGCCTTCATAAAGTTTGGAGTCGATTTCAAACACTATACCATTCAGATAAGCGTGGTTTGTAATCAGAAATGTTAACTTTCATTTTGGCGGTTTGCTGCATGTTGTTCACACGTGAGCAAAACTGAAAACACGTAAAACAGGCAGTCACATGTTGTGCCATGAGCAACGTGTGGGTGCTCGATCTGTGGTGTTAACTTACAACAGGAAGCACTATGGTTTGCATATAAGAAAAAAAAAATCACTTGCACATTTTCTTTGCCCACACGTCCTGATACGACTTCACTTCGAAAATAAAGGGGTAATGAAAAAGGAAAAAATAGGTTGGGTAAAATGAAATTTCAAATGGTGACACTTCCCCTGGGTTGTTGCTTGAAATTTATATTCATTATTGGCTCATAGCCCAAACAAACCACAACAGCATCTCAACAAGCCTTTATTGGATGAGATGAAATCTGAAGGGAAGGGTGTTTGCTGTTTCTGATAAGTTCCTACCTTCCTTCACTAACGACTAAATTGTGGTTTAATGTGCAATACTGAAGCTGAGTAAAGTGACCAATGGAAGACTAGAGTTAGTATGTCACATCGGATTACAAAAGAGCCAAAGCCTTTTTCCTGGGATGGGCCTGATAGCTAAATGTAGTGCTATCGCTGCTATTTAGCTGTTATGCTGGGTTAATATCCATTAAATGGTTAACTTTCCAAGAAATGTTTTGAAATAGATTTCATAGGTGCTGCTTCCCTCTGTCTGTTATTCCATCAGAGCCGGTTTACCAGCTGTTTTTATTACAGAGTCTACCTTTGTCTGACTTTCCAATAGAGCCAGTTGTGTGCGTCCAGCAGGAAAGCACTATGACTATCTGTGACAGAAGGGTTGAGGGGCAGCCACTCCTTTTGCCCCCTTTCAAGTGTCCTCTGCTCTAAATCCGCCCATATGGCCAGAGTGGCTTAAGTAGAGAAGAAATGGCACATCAAACACATGGCCTGTTCAATTCTGCTTCACTTGACTCCGATAAGAGGGACGGTGCACCAGATGACAGCTCATAAGAGCTCATGAGTAGGTGAACGGAAGAGTCATAAGTACGCTGCTAATGAGCGTTCAGTGCACCCACAATGCAATTCAGAGTTGTTTATTATTTATTAGGTGACTGATGTGTGATTAGTCCTCTGTCAAGTTAGATTTGAGGTAAAGTCAGTCAAGATATAGAAAAAAACTCAACATCAGTGCTGATACTTCAAAACAAGCAAACAAAAATCCCTTCATATCCTCTAACTTTACATCAGATATTGTATATTCTAATTTATATAGGAAGCCAGGAGGAAGTGTAAAGCTGCCACACATCCACATATGGTCACTTAAGGTACTAGGACTTCAATTAAAATTCTTAAACGCCTAGAACTTTTACTAAAATACAAAATATTAAACATACTGAATATATGAAGCTGCTTTTTTAAATACATTTTTATAGTGTTAGTCGTGAGCCAAAATAGGCCTAAAATACAAAATATTAAATATACTTCATATTCCAAATATTTTTATGATGGTAGCTTTGATGCAAAATAGTCTTAAAATTCTCAATACATATTTAAACAAATATTTTAATGATTGTAAAATGATCATTTTTGAGCCAAAATAGTCCTAATGGTAATAAAATACAAATCTGAAATATACTGCATATTGTAACATTTTAAAAACATGCTTTTGTTGTAATGTTAGTTTTGAGGCAAAGAGTCTTAAAACACTAAATATTCTAAATACAATTTAAATATTATTATATTGTTAATTTTGAGACAAAATAGTCCTAAACTGCTAAATAAACTACAAAAAATTCTAAATTGTTTATAATATTTTTAGAAGAATAAAAAATATCAAACACAGAATAACTTCTATCTTTTACATCTTTACAGATACAGTGGACATTTTTATGTAGCGAGAGAATGAATGGGCACATTGCAGGCCAGACGCAAACTCACATCACTAACATGGACACCATAGCATCAAGAATATTAGTGCTGCTTCAGAGCTCTGACATGCAGATATTTCTTAAACACCAGACTGAAACAAAGCATTCATAACCAGCACAGTCATATAATGACACATTTTGTCTTCTCCAAGATCTGGTTTCTTGAAGCCTGAAAGACGAAACCAGAGCAATGGCCTGCAGCAAGTGGAAAACAAATGGTTATTTTTCTGAGCCTCATGTCTGGAGGTGAAAGAGAGAGAAAGATGAAAAACAAGCACCTGTTAACATGACTTGTTTTTGTTCCTCAATTTCATAGGCTGTAAGCTATAATAATGGGCCACACAGTGAAAGTCTTGGCATAATTAAAGGCTTTTCAATGTCTGAACTTCAAATTCTGACGCCTGACTGCTGTGCGATGCCAAGTACTCACAGATACATATATTTAAGTATATATTTACAGTATATTGCACAGTTTTATTTACTTTTCATTGGGATGCACACACACTTTCTTTACTGATTGTTGACTTTTATAGGCAATGTACACTGATATATATGACTCAATATTTCTCACACTGTTCATTAAATGTTTGTCATGTCAACAGATAATACTGTCTTGTTATTTGTATGTTTAAGGTATATCAAAGTCTGAAACTGAAAGGAGATTCCCATGAGGCTTTGGGTTTTAAGAAAAGTAAACAGAGGACTCCCTTTCCCCCCGGCTAAAGTTTCTGCCTCCTGGCTTTTTCCATGGACAGACAGGGAATATAACTCCCAGCTTTGTATGCAACGGCTCCTTAGTTTATTTTGTATTACATTTCATGCCACAATTTTTTTTCTGTTACAGCTTGTTAATTCTGAGATGTATTCACTGATAAAACCTGTTGTCGACAGGTTCCAGACAGCGAAACTGAGAGGATTGCTGTGAAGTAGCCAAAATATAATCCTGATATAAGCATTGTGTGTTTACTTCACATTTAACAGTGTCAATTAAGACTCAAACTCCTCGAAGACAGCCATAACAAAAAGTGGGGGGTCATAAAAACATTAAACAGCACTAACTATAAATTTGAACTGTTTCCAGTAAGCACACAAGTTAGATTACAAGTTAGCCAGCTTGTCTATTGTCACATTCGGCTGAAATCTCAAATATACACTGTCCACATTTTGTTTTAAAGACCATTTGGGTTGCATGATACGAATCTCAATAGATTGTGGCCTGAAAATCATCTACATAGTTCTTGGTTTGAGTGAACTCGTTTAAACTAGACAGATATTGGGTGCTGTATATTTCTCAAAATGTCACATTCTTCTGTTCTGACTCACTCGCAGCAATGTGTTTTGCATTGTGCTTGAATTGCATACAACTGTAAGCCCCTATTGTTCACAGCCAAAGTCACTTCACAAGACCCAGACGATTTGACAAGGGAAATCTTGTTCAGACCTCTTACTTAGTGCCCAGGAAAGTGCTCTTCACTCTCACTTCAAATCGAATCAATGTCTGATCAATCATGGGCCCTGAGCCTTCAGGGTGGCAGTGGGGATCAATCTGCCATTTTTCAGGGTGTCCGTTGACTGCTTATATGTAGGGCTACGGCTGAGGCCTGTCTAATTGAATTAGCAGGGCCACGTCCCCGGGGAGGTTTCCATCTGGTTTTATATGTAACTGACAAGAAGAAGTGACTTGAAGATACATCAACAGATGCAGCTGGTAGTCCAGGAGGGAACGTAACTCTATAGAGGTTGCAGAATGAGACACTATTTTGCTTCATTTCCTTGGCACGGTTTCGTTATGTGTTTCAAATAAGTCATGGTAAAATACACAAGCATTAGAAAATGGGTATAAAAAGAGAAAACCCTGCAAAAATCACACATCTAATTGCACATTCTGACTGTTGTTTGCTAACAGATGTTCTGTTATTGAGAACTAAAAGCATTTCTTGTGCTAACATTTTTTTGGGCATCCACGGCTGATGTTAATTAAATCAATGTTATCATTCCAGGTGATGACAACACCTGTGCTTTCGTTTCATTACTCAGACTGAATCACCTATTATTGTCCTATTATGAGTCAGACACCAGAAATTATTGCTCAACCAGTTTCTGAGTGCTTTGTCTTTGTCCTCAGACACCCAATATCCTATTTCCTTGCTTTTCCTTTGCAGAAGATGGATTAAGGTTCCTAAGGCCAAATCACTCATTTCACATTTATCAGGGAAGCCTAAAATACTGAACCATAAAATCATTCAAAAAAGGTCTGTTATTCAAATCACACTTTTAATGCAGCATTGTGCAGTTTAGGTTCACCTTGTCAGCCATTAGGCTATTACGTATTATTGCTTAGACCTACTTTCTTATGATGGTATTTGTTGCTCCAATGTGGCATTAATTTAAAGACACAGTTCACCCCAAAATGAAAAAACATGTTATTATTTACTCACCCGCCACTTGTTCCAAACCTATATGAGTTTTTTCTTCTGTTGAAAATATTTTGAAGAATGTTAGTAACCGAACCATTGACTTAGAATGAAAAAATAAAATAAAAATACTATAGAAGTCAATGGCTTCCATCAAGAAACTCATACAGGTTTGATACAACTTGAGGGTAAGTAGATGATTTTGCATTTTTGAGTGAATTATCCCTTTAAATAATATTAAATTAAAATAATTCTTGCAAAACACAAGGTGTAAACAATATATAAACAATCCAGTTTATATTTACTTACAGAGATACATTGTTATCATACATTAAACACATGTAATATGTGCAATTAAGGTTTCGTTTGATGACGGCTGCTCAGTGAGTAGCTTGGGAGCAGTGGACACTGCGTAGGGATCCTAACCAAAATAAATAAATAAATACAATTGTGAATGCAGCTTATCTAATGCTTCATGGAGCTTCTTGCTCCAGATTCACACATACTGGAATGTGACACTGCGTAACACACACACACAAGCTAAAAGCTGAAATCTGCTAATATGGGCACCAATTAAAATTAAAAATACATTTCAGAATCCAGCAAGCACTGAGAAGCAATTTGACCAATATAGTGCAGTGATAATAAATAACTGATCAATTAAGATGTACAGTGCCTTGCAAAAGTATTCAATTTTTCATGTTCTGTTATGTTGCTGCCTTATGATAAACTTCTTTAAATTACTTTTTTTCCACATCAATCTACACTCCATACACCATACTGACAAAGCAAAAACAGAATGGTCACAACTTCGTAAATTTATTAAAAATAAAAAAATAAAAACTGAAATAAGTATATTGCATAAGTATTCATACTAGATATTTAGCTGAAGCACCTTTACAGCCTCAAGGCTTTTTTGGGTTGATGCGATAAGCTTTGCTCATCAGCATTTTGCAATTATCTGCCATTCTTCACCTCACCTGTTCACCTCTCAAGCTCTGTCAGGTTGGATGGGGGCGGATGCGCATTTTCAGGTTTCTCCAGAAATATTTGATTGGGTTCAAGCCCAGGCTCTGGCTGGGCCACTCAAGGACATTCACAGAGTTGTCTATAAGCCACACTTGCTGTGTGCTTAGGGTGATTTGTCCTGTTGGAAGGTGAACCTTCTACCCAGTCAGAGGTTCTGAGTGTTCTGGACTGGGTTTTCATTAAGGCTATATCAATATTTTGGTGCGTTGAGCTTTTCTTCTACTCTGATGAGTTCCTCAGTCCCTGCCGCTGAAAAACCGCCCCACAGCATGAGGCTGCTACCACCACACTTTACTGTTGGGATGCAACTCTGCATGTGATGAGCAGAGCTGGTTTCCTTCAAAAATTATGCTTGGAATTTAGGTTCATCAGACCAGAGAATCTTGTTTCTCACAGTCTGAGGGTCCTTTAGGTGCTTTTTTGTAAATTCCAAGTGTGTTTTCATGTGTCTTAACTGAAGAGAGGATTGAGTTTGGCCACACCGCCATAAAGACTGGATTGGTGGAGTGTTGCAGCGATATTTGTCTTTCTGTAGATTTCTCCTATCTCCACTTATAATCATAGAGCTCAATTAGAGTGACTACCAGGTTCTTGGTCACCATGCTAACCAAAGCCCTTCTCCATCAATTGCTCAGTTTGGCCAGGAGGCCAGCTCTAGGAAGAATCCTGGTTATTTCAAGCTTCTTCCATTAAGGGTAACAGAGACTACATGCTTCTGTGACCCTTCAATGAAACAGAATTTTTTTCTGAACTCTTCCCCAGATGTGTGGCTTGACGCAAACCTGTTTCTGAGCTCTACAGGCAGTTCTTTACAGGACGTCCCACCTGTTTGTGACCGAGCGGACCAAGGTGTCTTTCATTATCTCGTTGCTGTCTGGAAGAGCCTTGCAGTGGGCAGAAGCCTTGTGGAATTCGCAGAGCCCGTGGATTCACTCGCTGGACGGCTTTGTGAAACACTTCCGGGAGGTATTTGGCCAATCGACCACGGAGGTCACAGTGCATGAGGAGCTATTTCAACTGCGGCAAGCGGAGTTATCCATCCATGGGTGTGTGCTTCGCTTCTGCACTCTCGCCGCCAGCAGCGGCTGGAACGAGGCCGCCCTGCTCTCGGCTTTCCGCCGAGACCTCAACCCCGGCTTACGCCAAATGATGGCCATCTACGATGACACCGTGGGGCTCGACAGCTTCCTCCAAAAAGCAGTTTGCATCTCCCAGCACCTAACCGCGTGCCATAGAGAATCGATACCTGCTGCCGCTGCCTCACCCAGACTTTCCGCTCCAGCACCAGAGCCCATGATCACGGATAGTTACCACCTATCGTCCACGGAACGATCTCGGAGACTCACCTGTGGCCCCTGTCTCTACTGTGGATCCAATGAGCACCAGCTCAGCACCTGTCCCATTCGTCCACCACACCCAGCGGTGAGTACTATCCAGATCACTCCTGATGTGTCTTGCATGCCTCATATAAATGCTCTTCTAATGTATCACACCCAATCCTTTCCAGTCAAAATCCTCGTGGACTCTGGAGCGTCGGGTTGCTGGGTTACAAATTCCCCGCTGCAAAAATGCTACGACCTACCAGATCACCACTGTCCAGGGAAAGCCGCTGGGCAAGTGTAAACAGGAGTGTCTACGGGATCTGCCTATCCCAATCTCCGTCGGGAAAGACCTCCCTGTCTGTTCCACCTCGGTGGAAAGCCCAGATTCATCGCATGTCACTCCTCTTCCTGCCGAATATCAGCCGTTCCAGGACGTGTTCAGCAAGGTCGCTGCCACTCACCTTCCACCTCTGTGTCATTGACCTGCTGCCTGGAGCCCAATTACCCAAAGGACACGTCTATCCACTGTCTATCCCGGAGAGAGCCGCTATGGAGGAGTACGTTCATGAAGCCTTGCAACAGGGGTTCATCCGTCCATCCACCTCACCCGCAGCGTCGAGCTTCTTCTTCGTGGCCAAGAAAGATGGGGGTCTGAGACCTTGCATCGATTACCGGGCCCTCAATGACCAGACGGTGAAGTTCGCCTATCCCCTTCCTCTGATCCCTGCTGCCTTGGAGGAACTCCGAGGGGCCCGCATCTTCAGCAAGCTGGATCTAAAGAGCGACTATAACCTAGCCCATCCTGCCACCTTCCGTCTTCATGTCTCTCATTCAGTGGGCACTCACCGACCAGATCCGTGCCACCACTCTCACTGAACCCGCTCTGCTGGGAGGTCCAGAGGGGAAGAACTATGTCCCATCCACCCTGCGTATAACCCTTCTGGACTCCGTTCACACATCTCCGGGATCGGGACACCCAGGCAGCCGCCGAACCCTCTCGCTCCTCCAGAACCGCTACTGGTGGCCCCACATGGCCCGAGATGTTGCCCGGTATATCAAAGGACGTTCGGTCTGTGCCATCTCCACCATGCCACGTCGTCTGCCCAAAGGTAAACTGGTTCCGTTACCCATCCCTCGCCGGCCCTGGTCCCACCTGGGTGTGGACTTCGCTACTGACTTACCTCCTTCGAACGGATTCACGAGCTGCCTCGTTCTCAGTTCCTTTTAATAAACTCCCCGACTTACTTTAACCTGTCTGTTTGCCTCTTTGTCCTGGATGTGACACCTGTTTTTTTGCTTGACAATTATGGTGTATGGAGTGTAGATTCTTGTGGAAAAAAACTAATTTAAAGCAGTTTAACATAAGGCAGCAACAAAACAAAATGTGAAAAAATGAAGGGGTATGAATACATTCGCAAGGCACTGTATAAGAAGGCAGAATCAACAGAGAACAGTCAAAGTAAAATAAATATGCACACAAAAAAATGTATGATGACTGTAGAGACATTTACAGATTACAGATTTACTTTATTTGTTGTATCTTTAATAATAGTTGATCTATATTAATAAATATAAATGATACTGATACATGTAGAGAGCAATGAATAACATCCGAAACATTTTAGTCAATTTATAAATCCCACCTCATACCCACAGTAACTTTTAAACTATTAAACCGTTTCTGACTTCTTTATTCAATGATATAATGACAAGAACACTCTGGAAGGCAGGTGTTCTAAAATCACTTACATTAAGAAGTATTTGAGCATAAATACCTGAGCACCTTCCTGCAGAGCTGTTTTTACCAGTGCCATTTAGTTTGAAATAACACGCAATAAAAAAATTTAAGCCGTCTGCTGATGTCTGCAGGGTAATTAGCTCTCCCTTTCACTGCCTACCAAACTTCTGCCATTCAACATGTTACTTCAAACACAGTGTTCCAGTGGCTGAACTCTGTATGAACCTGGCCTGTGTTCTGCTGATGGCTGCTGTTTCTCATGTTGTTCAAACCTTAGAGAAACTCCCCTAGTTAACTCCCTAACCTAACACTACAGACTGTTTATGCATGATAAACTGCTTGTCTGAAATTAAATTAATAGCCGAGGACATTGATGATTCACTGTCACACTACTCATCTGCGCATTTTCCTGTTTTGCACACTGAATGCGTGAGAGCAACTGTTAAAAATAAGAAGTTGTGACTTGTTTGTTTCCCTTTCTCAACACGCAGTGAGGTCACTGTCAAGCTAGAATTCATATAGGTCGCTTTGCGCTGTCAGAAAAAGATTTTGTTTTGGTGTGCTCTTGCACTGTGGTCTGTCATACGGACAGGGTTCTGCGCATTCAACTTTGTGTCACCTGTAAGAAGAGAGGTGCTTATTCATGATCAAGAAAGCCACTTTAAAGCATGACCTCATGCTCTATGACATTTTAACCAACCAATGGAAAGCAAAACTAAAGTGGCTGCAGAGAATCGTCAGGTGCTATATTGATCGTGTTAAACTCTTGTTCATTCCTAAAGAGACATGAATAAATATTTAACACCCCTACACTTATGGCAGTCATCTTTTTCATTTTTTTTTGAGGTGGCACGGGTGGGTGAACTGGTTCACTTATGGCGCTTTTCCACTGCATGGTACGGCAAGGTACGGCTCGGTATCGTTCACTTTTTGGGGTTTTCCACTGGGTACAGAACCTGGTACCTGGTACTTTTTTTTAGTACCACCTCGGTTGAGGTTCCAAGTGAACCGTACCGTTACCAAAACGTGACGTGTAAACTCTGCTGAGAACGGATTGGCCAGAGAGAATCGTCACTACCTGCATCACTGAACTTGCGACACAAACACAAAAGAACTGCTAGATTTAAATCAGCACAGCCAGCGAAGGATCGAATGCAACTGTTTGGAACGAGCGCACCTTTTTAAAACAACCAAAAAGTTTTGTTGTCTGTTGAGGAAGTACATACGTTCCTCTCGTTGATAGCAGAGGAGCGATCCAGCGAGAGCTTGATGGGGCGACGTGGAATGAAAAAGGTTTTTTTTAGGAGTCGTGGTAGTAGTAACTATAACGACATGTGAATAATCCCTTGCACTCTTAAGTGGTACTGAACTGCAGTGGAAACGCAAACCAAACCGAGCAGAGCCGTACCATGCAGTGGAAAAGCGCCTTTAGAGCCCTAAATATCGACTTTTTCCCAATTAAATTTATATAATATACACATAATACTTTTTTTGTAATTGCATTCAAAATTCACTCGTCTCAAAAATCTAAAGAGGCACGCTTGTCTTCCTGACATATATTAGAGGGGCAGATGGCCTCTTGTCTTGTATTGGTGGGGGAAGGACAGAAGGTGTGAAGTGTGGTCTGCTCAGAGTGAATTAGCTACAGCTCAGGCTTTAATTCGCCACACACAAATGGCAGTGCCCAGATTTAGTGCCATGACATGGCCATTCTGAAAGCACACAAGCGGAGCACGGAGATTGTGCTTGGTTGCTGTGGAAAATGGCAGGGTGACACATCTGGAGCAGAACTGCATTCAGCTCAGGGTTTCAAGGCTTCCCACCAGACTTCTTTCCGCCATTATCTGCTCAATGGGTGGAAAGTCAATGGCCACTCTGAAACTCTTAAAAAAATATTCCCCCTTTTCAACAAAATGGACCGTTAAAGGAGGTGTTTAACCTTCAGAAAAATAAATATTATATGAGCCGTTTTATTTTTTTGTGCCCGATTTATTTTCTAGGAAATTTGCATTTGCACAGATTGCCCAGAATTTGGGACAATACTGATTTGTGTAATTTTTTTTCAAACATTTTCCAGCAAGAAACATTACATAAACATACAAAAATGTTACTTTTTTATTTATGCACACATACACTTTTTTTTTCAGTGTACAAACATGCATACAGACAGTACATACATACAGTATATATATATATATATTTATACAACAGTATAAATCTATATGATCAATATAGTTTTATTTATTTATGTTTAGTCATTTAGCATAACTCTTTATCGCAAAGCGACTTAACAAATTGACAACAAAAGCAATCAATTGAGTAATTAAAACAACGAAACAGAGCCAACCTAAAAGCCAGAACCTTTAATAATACTACTTATACACATTGTTAAAAATAAGAAATTAAATAAAATGACATGCTACAAATTCAAAACATTTAAATTAAAACAAAAAAATAAAGCTAAAACTATTCAGAATATTAAAGAACAAAAGGTATAAGATTATAATAATGATTTTAACATAACACTAAGCCAAACACAAAAAAAAAAAAAAAACAAAAACAACTACATATATGTGCATGTACAACCATACTGTTACGGAAGGAGACTCACACAGAGGGTTAGAGAGAAACAATGATATTTATTTCCAGCAAGTGAAGCAGAGGATACGGGCAGGTGAGTATAACGCTAGTTCAGAAGTCCTTTGGGAAGATGAGGAGAGATAACTCTAGTATGGGGATTCCCAGGAGATCGTGGAAGGGAGACAGAGGATAGCACACACCTCAGACGATGAGTGACGGGGTATCCACGGAGCAAGGGCCTGGAGGGAACACTGGAGGGAAGTACCACTGATAGTGAAGTCTTTCAATGAATCTTATGGATATCATAGAGAGAGAGAGAGTCCACTTCGTTGGAACGAGATCGGACACTGGAGTGGTGTGAGGTGTGTGCTTATGAATGGGAGCTGAGAGTGATTGTTGATCCGTGACAGGTGCGTGTGATTAGAACTCAGGTGATGGTGTTCGCTGTGATTGTGAGGTGGCTGAGCCTGGCCGATCTGTGACACATCACACATACATGTATATACACACTTATAAATTCAATATGTATATTATTTAATTTTCATTTAGTTTCTTGAAGTATTAATATAACTCAAATTAAATCAAACTAAAACTTAATAAAATACCTATACAGGCGGGGGAAGGGTATAATAAATTCAGACATAATTTAACTAAAATTAAAATAAATAAATACTAATTATACAAATCAAATGACAGTAGTTTATCAGTAATCCAAAAAAATAACACTGCCAAACTTGCATGCTAAAAAACAACAATTTACTTACACACATTGTAAAAAATGGTTATAAAAACTGAAACAGAAGTGAAACAAACCATTAGAAATATATAAACTTGGGTAGAAAGTATTCAGACCCCCTTAAATTTTTTTGTTATATTGCAGCCATTTGCTAAATCATTTAAGTTAATTTTTTTTCCTCATTAATACACACAGCACCCCATATTGACAGAAAAACACAGAATTGTTGACATTTTTGTCAATTTATTAAAAAAAGAAAAACCTTAAATATCCCATGGTCCTAAGTATTCAGACCCGTTGCTCAGTATTTAGTAGAAGCACCATTTTGATCTAATACAGCCATGAGTTTTTTTTTGGGAAAGATGCAACAAGTTTTCACACCTGGATTTGGGGATCCTCTTCCATTCCTCCTTGCAGATCCTCTCCAACTCTGTCAGGTTGGATGGTAAACGTTGGAGGACAGCCATTTTTAGGTCTCTCCAGAGATCTCATTGGGTTAAGTCCGGGTCTGGCTGGGGGGGGGGGGGGGCCCCCAAAAAATTCAAGAAACATCACAGAGTTGTTGTGAAGTCACTCCTTCGTTATTTTAGCTGTGTGCTTAGGTCATTGTCTTGTTGGAAGGTAAACTTTTGGCCCAGTCTGAGGTCCTGAGCACCCCTGGAGAAGGTTTTCGTCCAGGATATCCCTGTACTTCGCCGCATTCCATCTTTCCCTCGTTGCAACCAGTCGTCCGGTCCCTGCAGCTGAAAAACACCCCCAAAGCATGATGCTGCCACCACCATGCTTCACTTCACTGTTGGGACTGTATTGGACAGGTGATGAGCAGTGCCCTTTTTTTCTCCACACATACCGCTTAGAATTAAAGGCAAAAAGTTCTATCTTGGTCTCATCAGACAAGAGAATCTTATTTCTCACCATCTTGAGTCCTTCAGGTGTTTTTTTCCTGTGTCTTGCACTAAGGAGAGGCTTCCTTCGGGCCACTCTGCCATAAAGCCCCGACTGGTTGAGGGCTGCAGTGATGGTTGACTTTCTACAACTTCCTCCCATCTCCCGACTGCATCTCTGGAGCTCAGCCACAGTGTTCTTTGGGTTCTTCTTTACCTCTCTCACCAATGCTCTTCTCCCCCGATAGCTCAGTTTGGCCCGGACGGCCAGCTCTAGGAAGGGTTCTGTCGTCCCAAAACGTCCTCCATTTAAGGAATGGAGGCCACTGTGCTCTTTGGAACCTTAAGTGCAGCAGAATTTTTTTTTTTGTAACCTTGGCCAGATCTGTGCCCACAATTCTGTCTCTGAGCTCTTCAGGCAGTTCCGTTGACCTCATGATTCTCATTTGCTCTGATATGCACTGTGAGCTGTAAGGTCTTATTTAGACAGGTGTGTGGCTTTACTAATCAAGTCCAATCTGTATAATCAAGCACAGCTGGACTCAAATGAAGATGTAGGTGTAGAACCATCTCAAGGATGGTCAGAAGAAATGGACAGCTCCTGAGTTAAATACATGAGTGTCACAGCAAAGGGTCTGAATCATTAGGACCATGTGATATTTCAGTTTTAAATTTTTAATAAATCTGCAAAAATGTCAAAAATTCTGTGTTTTTTCTGTCAATATGGGTGTGCTGTGTGTACATTAATGAGGAAATTAAATTAACTTAAATGATTTTAGCAAAGGCTGCAATATAACAAAGAGTGAAAATTTTAAGGGTGTCTGAATACTTTCCGTACCCACTGTATAATGTATATATATATATATCTATATATATATATATATTATATATATATATATATATATATAATCTATATATATATAGTATATATATATATATACTGTCTGTCTGTATGTCTGTACACTGAAAATAATTGTTGTAGAAATTTTACAAACAATTACAAAGAAATGACAAGTAACACATTGAAGAAAACATTAAATCTTTGAGTTGAAAAGTAAAATACTCCAATAATAATTGTTTTATTTACAAGTAAAACAAGTCTCTGCCATCATTGAATCCATCCTCTGCACTTCAATACCTGTCTGGTTCAGCTCAGCTACCAAACCTGACCTCAGAAGACTACAGAGGGTAGTCTGGAATGCTGAGCGAATCATTGGTACAAATCTCCCTTCTCTCCAAGAACTGTACTTTTCCAGAGTGAGCAAAAGGGCTGGCAAAATCACTCTGGACCCCTCACATCCAGCACACTACCTCTTTGAACTGTTTCCGTATGGTCGACGCTACAGAGCTCTGAGCACCAGAACGACCAGACACAGGAACAGTTTCTTCCCTCAGGCCATCCATCTCATGAACACTTGACAATAACTGTGGAACACACACTATTTATTCACTCATACACTTATTTACTTTTCTTTTCTCTTATTTTATTATATACCCTTATTTTATTTATTTTTATTGGGTTTGCTTTTTCTTACAATAATTTGGGTTGAATGGTTAAACTGTGTTGAATGGTTCAGCTTGACAGATGCATTCAAGACTGGTTGTCAAATGTATGACCTTGTTTTATGATTTTAATGGTTAGATATGGATACAATGCAAGTTACCCCATGTCGATATAAAAAAATAAATAAATAAATAAAGTGAAGTGTGGCGACCCATACTCGGAATTAGTGCTCTGCATTTAACCCATCCAAAGTGCACACACACAGCAGTGAACACACACACCGTGAACACACACCCAGAGCAGTGGGCAGCCATTTATGCTGCAGCGCCTGGGGAGCAGTTTGGGGTTTGGTGCCTTGCTCAAGGGCACCTCAGTCATGGTATTGAAGGTGGAAGAGAGCACTGTACATTCACTCCCCCCACCTACAATCCCTGCCAGTACGAGACTCGAACCCGCAACCTTTGGGTTACGAGTCTGACTCTCTTACCATTAGGCCACAACTCCCCCAACAATTAATAATCTATTAGAATCTACTCTAATAAAAAAAAAAACTGTGTTTATGGGTGGAAAGATTTGAGGTCAGACATTTGTTCAATGTTTGCAGTCTCTAATACTGAAACTGGAGTATTTAATCTGATGTATGTATGTATGTATGGTAAACAGATTGCCCTGTTTAAAATGTCTTCTCTGATCAACCATCTTCACCAAGCACAGCAAATATAATAACTAACTTTATTTCACATATGCTGTTCTGGCAAACTCATTATCATGGAGAATGATAAGGCGACACAGTTTTACACATCTAAGTTCTCATATGTCAACAACTTTTAGCATGGCATGGCTGAGAAGTTAATTATGTAACATCTTACTCCTGTTTGTATGCTAATTGTTAAAGCTGTGTTTCGAGGGCAGGGTCACATGTTCATTACAGCACTCCAGGGCAGAACTGGGTTCAGAAGTCATGGCACTTTAGTCATAAATCTCCCAATCTGCCTAGTCCTGTCAGTATTAATGCAACTCATTGGCTAACAAAGACAGAGCAGGGTTCACCTCTTTTTTTCTGATTCACTTCACAAAATTTGTTTGTTCTTTAGAGGGTCGCTGAATTCTCCCAAAATAAATACATCACACAAACACATACGGACAGACAGAAAACAACATGTGCACTGCCATCTGCGAAAGAAAGAAAGTTAATTTTCATCCTTATTACGTTGGTTAAATTCATATCGTTGGAAGCATATCAGGTTCTGGTTGAACCAGTACTTTTTTTTTTTTCAAAACTTATTCCAGATATGAAAATCATAATAATTACTTCAAGTCATATATAAATAACTCTCATGTTCTGTTAAGACTGTCTTTATAAACACCATATTTAGGGTTTCAGAAACCCCAATGCTGTTTTATAATAATGGTTATTTTAAATCATTTAAAATGTACATTTCCTGGAAATGCTCCAAACAGAGAAAAGTAGCATATGAAAATTCATTGCATTTATTTATTATTTTACAGACAGAATAACATTTTTTGTGGAAAACGTTTTAAAAATGTTGTTTTTAATGATTTCTAAAATAATTAAATTAATAAAATAAATTATTATGAAAGGTTGGGAATATTTAAATGTTAAGTATGCTTTTTAAGTTATTACAATGACCTTGGGGTCTCACATACCCCAAAAACAGAGAACAAGGGTTAAGTAGTAACCTCATCTGACAGTGACCCTGTCAAGATTTATATTCAATATAAAACAATATAGTAAACAGTCACCAGGTGGCACTCCATACACCTTCATTCAAGATCCTCAATCTTTCTTTTATTCTTCTGATTGAACTTAAATCAAAGCATATGTCAAGCGACTTTCAGATTTCACATTTAATCTGTGATCACTCTGTTGAGTGCTATTAGAGATGACATATATCCGTGCTTTAATCAAAGTTTGATGAATCACAGTGTTTCATGTGAAGACTGCTCTCTTTTTCTTTCCTTTAAGCGGTTGTATTCTCTCTCCTCTGAGTGTTCAGATGTTCAGGGAGTGTAAAATTTCATATCCAGCTTTCTTATACTGCCAGCACTGCGAGAATGTACCAATGTAAAGCTTTACTTTTAGACCCACTGATAATACGCAGATAACTGTCAGTGTTTGCTATTGACTTAAAACTGAAATTGCAGATCAAAAGCAACTTTTCAGGTTTTAAAACCAGATATCGATTGGTCTAAATCTGTTCCCCCAAGACTTTAGTTAGAGGTGGCTGGGTTTTGGGTGAGAATCAACCTGCTGTGTAGGGCCAGCCTCATCTCCCTCTCTCTCACGCCCACTTCTCCTCAAGGCTAACACACTTTCTCCAGTTCCCCTCTGAAGAATAATTTGGCCTCCTCCTTGTTTTATTGTTGCTCTCCAGATCATAAATCAGTAAGAGGGTTGGTGGCGGTTCTGCTGCGCTGCTCCACTCCTGCCCTGCAGCCATGATGGGGAGTTGCTCTCTAGTGACATGCAATATTCCCATGTGTGCATGGATGTGGATCCCAGAGTAAAGGCTGCCACAGGAAACAAAAGATGGCTTGTATTATTGTGCTCGAGTGCCCAAAGGCTAATTAGGCAGAAAAAAAGGCAGCAAAAGCTTGCAAATCAATCATGCTGATGCAGCCTCTGAATAATGACAAAATAATGCATTTTTTAAACATTTTTGTTTTCTGTTATTATTCTGGAGTATGGTGCATGGAACAACATGCATTTGTTAGTGGGCATGTCAAAACCTAAAGTGAGCTTTGAGATGGTGATCTTTTAGGATGTTTTAGGGGGGTTTAAGTTACTACAAGTGAGTTTCACATACAGACAGAGTTGAGATAAAATGTGATTTGGTCTGTTGATCAAAACCACTTCCTGCTGCAAGGTAGAACAATGTGTACTTTGCACTGTTCTTTTTTCAGTTTCCTTTTTTCATATTAACACATTCTTCATGATATAACTTTTGAACAGTTGATATTTGAACCGTATTTGGTTCATCTAGAACACTTCCAGCCTTTTTATAGAAATGTTGCTGCTATGAGATGTTTTTATGTATTTATTTGTTTATTTATTTCAGAGACACCGTTGTTGTGCATCATGTAATAAGCAGCCATGTACCATGCATTTATAATAAAACGTGTGTAAAAACAATGTAGCTATTAAAACTGAACCGCATTAAATATATACCAGCATACTATACTCATCTTAAGGTCTGTGACAAAAGTGAAAGCATATAAGCGCAAAAGGACAAGCATTATCATTTGATGTAGGTGCCATCTAGTGGAGAGGGTGATATTCTGGAGACTCTGTGAATCAGTTTTTGAACCGTCTAAATAAATCGGCTTACTAATTGAACTTTTCAGCACTATATGATTCAGGTAAATTGTTTCCTTACGTTACACTATTTTGAAAATAACTAAATATGTAATAAAGTTATTAACACTGCTAACCTAAGACAGGTACTCCCCAGTACATTCTGTTGGCACTGAAGGTTTAGGAAGGTTCAACGATTTTCAGTCTTGATTCTTACGGAGCCCTTGAAGTGACAGAAAAAAAGTCACATGTGCCATTCACATTAGTGACATTTCGCAGGTAAGAAGTGTACCTCTGTTGTCAATAGTGTATCGATATGACGCACAGCTCACACAAAAGTCAAATCAAACAGCTTGGTCAACACGGTCACCAACTTCAACTAGTTGTGAAATATATGAGAAGTCCCCCCCCCCACCCACGTAGTGTCACTTTTGGTGCTCCGTATATTCTCCATCGACTTAATGGAGAACATAAATCCCATCTTATTTGGAAGACTGAGCGTCTTGTCGGTGAGTACTGCCTCTTTGTTGGTTAGTTTAATTGTGAAGGATGAGCTTCATTTGCGTAAATCTGGAAAAACAAACATTAAGGCTTACAGAAAGTAATTTATACTGTTGTCTAAACGTTCTCGAGTGCTCCTAATTCGGAAGCACAATTAGAGCTCAGTGTTAAAGAGGTGAACAAACATGAAAAAGGTAACATCTTAACGCCACTAAGTGCAGATGAAACGATTAGCTACTCTGCGTGAGATGTTGTGCTTGGCTGCATGTGTGTCTCAGTCCTCAGAAAGTCATAAGCCAGTGATGGTATGCTCGGTAATTTAGGAATACAAATTGAACAAGCTGATGTTGCAAATAAACATCAGGCAAGGCGAAGGAGCATGGCAGAAAACAGATGTAACAAAACTGGGAGCAATAAAGAAACCTCTCAAAATGGAAATTACTTGCACTAGTCATCTCAGGCAAGCTGCAGTTTAAAACCCACCTGTTTCTTCTCATCTCAAATGGCACGATTTATCAGGCAGGATTGGGGAAAAATGAATGTTCTGGAGGTAATTTTCCACCGTATTTGATTTTAAACAAAAGCATGCGAAATTATCCGCAGAGACTGTGAAACCATTTTACCCGCAGTTATGAAAATTAAACATTGTGGGAGGCAGGCTTTTCAGAGGATTGTTGATACATTACCCCTGATATTATGCAGTTTGTCTGTATATTTTGTGGGTAATTTTTATTTCACCTTATCTTGAACAACCCCTGTTTAAATGCCCATAATTGAGACAAAGCTTTCTCATTTGGAGTCGAATCCCTTGAGATGCCTTACAGGAATATAATGACACCTCACCGCCGTAATTATTAACATGTGCGTTTACAGCGAGGAACACTTAGCATTTGGATTAAACCATTGATCTCAATTGGACCAGGTGGTTTGTCAGGTAATGGGTTTATACAAATCAAAGGGAATAGAAGATTATTCCCCTGCTGCCAGCGTGTCCAACGGCCAGTACTCTTTGTGGTTTGTTTAGTCAAAGCCTACAAAGCACTTCAATTATTACAGCACTCTTTATATCAGTGCTTGAGATGACAACCATTTCTTCAGCTGTGAAAATCAAGTAGCTCTTTGTTTCTGTTTACAAACAGCCATAAAGCCACTAAATGCAGAATAAAATGATGAAGATGCAGGCGCACAAGAGGAACATTAATCTGAGTGAGATGGAAAATCCACTGACAGGTGTGTCGACCCGCACTACTATTCTAATAAACAAACCACTCTGTTTCCCAGGTAATGCGCCTTGCTGCTTCCACTTCAGTAAACGGCTTCAACTTTCTCATCTTTTGCCCTAGAAGAGCGGGGGTTTAATTTTTATATACGAGCATAAAAAAGTCTCTGCTTTGACAGCGCTCCAGTTAAATATTTCCCTTGACCATAGTTGAATTGTGAATACTTTTAATAGTGGTGAGGATTGGAACAGGCAGGTCTGGGGACTGGAAGGTCCCAAGATGCTGGGTCCAAAATTGACAGGCCTGTCTATGTTGGCTCGGTCTTCATTTACAGCAGGATGATCCTTGCCAACCCTGGTGGCAGCCAATTTGCTCTAGGACAGATGAATGTGGAGAGGAATATGGAGGCAGTGTTTTCCCACAAAATCTCTGGTGTGCTGGGCAGATTTGAGACCTGACATCTTATTTACCTCATTGTTTGAGGAAATGTTGAGTCAACTGTTTCAACATTTGGAAATTTTGAATCAAGTGATGACCACGAGATCATTACCTCTTGACCCACTTTGAACCCCAAGAGGTCAGTACAGTTTATCTGAATAGTGTAGAATAATTTTGTACTTGCATTTACATGCTAATAGTAGAAAACCCAACTCTTCTTTTCTGCCGATCTTTGAAAGTATATGTTCAAATGTTATGATCAGACACTGCCATGGAGATGTCATTCATTGATTGAGTTCTGTTTTGTTAAAACACAAAAGAACAAACAACAATTTTAAGTGTTTCCTTAGTTTTAATTAGCCTTGTCAGATAAGAGAGGTGTAAACACTGCCCAGGGCGGGAGGGTGAAATTGGCCAATTCTATCATTGCATGCAATAAATCAGTGCTTTCTCTCAGCTCCCTATGCAAAGTCTCTTTGTGGTTGTGTTGGCAGCCTACTGAGCAAAACAGTCTGTTTTTGGTACATGGCTAGTTCCTGACAGACGCTATATGCTGGCCTGTGAGAAAAGACACTTACTAAGCATAGACACATTGTAATTTTAATATACAGACTGCATAATTTACTATGAATGATCATAAAAACAGTATATTGTTTCCCTTAAACAATACCAGTAGAGTGGTTTCTGGAAGTAAAAATTCCATTAATTTTCTCCAGACTCTGTCAGCAGAGATCAAGCATGCATTGTGCTTGCGTCGACATGCTTGCCTGTCTTAACCCAAACCAGCGATATATTAGCAGTAAAAGATTGTGACTGCAGCCATCATTGCATGTTGATATCAACTGCACATTCCATACAGTTTCTCTGAGTCGTGCATTAATTTGAACGGTGAGCTTTTATGCAGTGGCTTTGAAGCATCGCAAGAGATGCTGACCACTTCTCAAAATCTCTAATTGCTTTTATGATGCACAATAAGTACAGTTATGTCTTAATAGATCTTATGGATTATGAAACTTCAATTAATGCTGTCACAAATAACAAATCCGCTTCAAAATTAAATGAATTGCTAATTACAATACTCTTGACATTGAAAACTGCAGAGCCTGTACAAATAGAATTGGTGAAAAATAATTGTGAATCATTTAAAAACAGTTACACATTTTATTTATGTGGCTGTTTTCTTGATCTTAATTATATGTCATCACTGTTGCTGTCTTGCCGCTGATCATAGTTTCGAGTATCGATATAAAACGGCCCTTTCCAATGAACATGTCAACACGGAGTAATCTCAGACAACTTAGTCTCCATGTCACGGTGCTGTGACATAGTAGTAAAGGGGCACGAAGGCATCCAAATTGGGTATTTATTCCACAAACAATAAAGAACAGGTGATCCACAAACAGCAGAACGTGAGGTACAGACAATAATAACCGACAACTCAAACGGAAAGGACAGGAACTTAAATACAAAGACCAAACAATGATAATTAACAAGACACAGGTGAACTAACTAACGCAATCAAAGGGGAGACAGAAACTAGGTCAAAGAACCAAACTAGACAGGCAAACAAAGTCCAAACTAACAGAAATCGTGACAATCCAGATATTTGAATCAAATCCGCTAACTTGTTTGAAGAACCAAATTAGCCAGATATGAGTTACCACGATTAAAAGATCTGGCATCTGTTGCATGCTGATCAATGCAATCGAAGTAGACCAATGTTATATCATTTGGCCTGTTGCTATTCTTTATATGATAAAAACAAAATTAAATGCTTGTGCTGTGCTGTATTTGTGTGGTGAGCTGATATTGTATATTGCAGATAGTAGACTATGAATAAAAAGCAGAAATAACTGTAACACTTTAATTTAGGGGACAATTCTCACTTTTATTAAATAACTATTAACTACGAATTTTGCCCCAATGAACTCCTAATTAGCTGCTTATTAATAGTTAGTAACGTAGTTGTTAAGTTTATGTAATGGATCTAAAATATTGTCATGCAAAATAAGCTATTAATATGTGCTTTATAAGTACTAGTCAACAGCCAGTATGCTAGTAATATCCATGCTAATAAGCAACTAGTTATGAATTGCCCTCTGAACTAAAGTGCTACCGAAATAACTAGTCACTTCGATGAAAAATTATTTAATCATCTGTTTATTCTGTTCTTTATGCATGCTCATGTTATACCACGTGTCAAAAGGTGCGAGACAAGAAATTGTTATTTCTGTTAGCCAGGGGTCCCATAAAAGGGAATGTATGAGAGATATGCATTACGATTGGTTAATGTAAGAGCATCCTGGTATAGTTTAGAGTATAAAAGATTGTGACAAAGGATTGTCTTTTTTGTTTCTTTTATATCCTCTTTAGCTTTAAATGAATGTTGCTGGTTGGTTCATGTCTCAGAACACTATAGTTTGTAGGCCCAAATTTTTGAAACCCTCATGAAGAGAAAACCTCCAGAATCAGGCACTTTTGTTTGTTTGTTTTGCTTTCGCTGTTTTTGTTGTTTTATTTTGTATGTTTTTGATGACTCTAGATAAATCAAATGCACACAGATATGAATTTATCTTCGGACTGGAGTTCTCATTCTTGGGGTTACGTCCCAAGAGAGGACCACAACGTCCAACTCATTTTCACCTGCAGACATCCTAGCTGTCTGTAACAATTTGAATGTTTCCAGACTTGCTGATGAAACCCTCTGGGCTTTGTTTTCTTTGTTGTTAGATGTCAATCACATAAGCTGATCAGTATTCAGAATGATAACTCCTTCTCCACTGGGTCTGATTTCCAGCTCCTGAGTCAATTACATATCATTTGTCTGCCCTGAATTGCTGAAGCAATGTTCAGCTGCAGTTCCTCGCAGCTCATGTGGTTTGTGTCGCTTTGCAGAGAAACACAACACTCAGAGCAGCATATGCAAAGACTGGCATGCATCAGTCCAGGCTTTTATTTAACATTCATTGTCTTGACGAGTCGAAATAAGTTTTTTTCCCCAGCTCTGAATTTATTGGGATTCCTCTGCAAACTGTTTTTACCAACTGAAAAATTTGTTATGTTTTATGTTTGGTTGCTTACACCAAGGTACATAACAGTCCAGCTCATTGAACAGACTGAACCTCTATCCCTCACGGCCTCATTGTAATTAGCATCAAATTAAATACGCTGTCTACCCTGACTAAGGTCGGGCTGTGGCTAAGGTCCACAGATCCATTGTCAATTACAGACTTAAACCCCCTCGACAAGTTCACTTCATCAATTACAGTCAGATTCCACTCACTTATCTCCAGGCTATGATCCACAGTATTAGCCCATGCCTCTATGCTAATAGTCTGTCATATTTTTAAATGCCAGCTATTTGTTAGCCTGGAAAGGACTGACTAATGATGTTTACAAATTCAGCAGGTAAGGTCTGAAATTATCTTCTTTAAATCATGCAGTGCAGCACTTCTGTAACTTGAGATCATTCGATAAATGTGTCTGCCAACTTCGAGAGCGATTGTCCCTGCCACAGGGAGAGACGCACACAGGCTAGTCAGCTCTCTGTATTCTGAGAGGCCTTATAATTAATTTGGACAGCTTCCAGCAATCTGCTAGTGTCCCAGACTGGTTCATTTCGTACCCGAGAGAGTGACGGATGAGACGTGGCCAGATTGTCACCACTCAGCATGAACCGCGAGCTCTCAGAGACGAGCATTCGTTAACCCCCGTACATCGCTTTGACTCTCTGCCAAATTTTTACAAAACTCTGTTCATTTGGAAATGTATGCAAATGGCAGGCGATGGAACTCTCCTTGAGTTAGTCCTTGTGGAACGTGTTTAAAAGCTGAAAATTATGTTCATCCTCCAGCCTCTCAGTCTCTTTGCTGCTTCAACTGTTTAACTGAGTGTGATGCTTTAGGGTTAAGTTAAATTTCTTACTGTATGTTTGCGAGGAAGCAGTGAAACATATGTGCTCTCTATTTAGTAACCTATTGTGATTCTTGCACAATTCAAATATGATTCATAATTCAAGACTGTGGGTGTCTTGTGCATGAAATTTTATTTTGTCATTTTGCTTTCACACAATTTATCAAATTTGCAGCATGTGGATTGATATTGTGAAATGTTATTTCAATTTAAAAGAACTGTTTTTCATGATTTTGATGAATGAAAAGTTTAAAGCAACAGCATTTTCAGCATAGTCTTTTGTAACAATAAGAATGTCTTGCTGTCACTTTTGATCAATCCAATGTGTCCTTGTTGAATAAAAGTACTGATTTCTTTTTCAAAAAGCGGTTGTGTCTATTAAACAGTAGTGTATATTTTTAATAAATTATGAAAAAAAATGTTTTCATGCAGTTACTGCGAATGGGGATTTATTTCAAGCTTCAAAAAGGATGTATACACTACAAGTAATGACATCCACCTATCCACCTCCTTAATGCATGCACTAGAAACAAGTTCCTGAAACAATAGTCATATTGTGAATGTATCATTATTTGAATCGGATCCTTTCAGTGATTTGATTGATTCAGTTCACATTACATTACATATGATTCAATCTCAAATCTGACTGACCTGTTCTCAAGTTCAGCTCCCTCACTCAATGATCCGGTTGTAGCATGGGAAGATTATCAGTAAATAATGACTTGAGTTTGGGTCTGTTCTTCACACAAGCCTGTTGTTTGGCTTCAAAAGTAGCAAACACGTCATATGGCCCATTTTTATGGTGCTTTTACCTCCTGTAAAGCCCTCATTCCTCATGCGGAATAATTGCATGGGGAAAAAGAGCAACCAGTACAATATTTCAAAATTTGTCCTTTTGTGTTCAGCAGAAGAAAAATCTGGGTTTGGAACAACACGAAGAGGAATAAATGATGACAGGATTTTTTGGGGGACTGAACTATTAAGTAATGTGATGTACCCCCCAAAATACCTTCTAGCAGCCACATACATGTTTAGCAGTGAAGCGGTTTAAAAGTACCAAAGGAGCTTTTGCTCCACAGTTTTTCATTTACTGAAAGTGTCACACTGTTGACTGCTCAGCTTGTTTGGATTATTATATACGGCAAACTAGTGAACCTCCACATGCGCCCCATACCATGTGCATGTTGCCTGGCAACACACTTCAGGATTCCTCAAAAGGTAAAATGATGCATGTTAGACAGGCAGAACCAACAGTAGCAAGATAATGAAAATAGGCCTTCTGTACTTGATTTCCCCTCACCCTTCACTTCCTCAGTATAGGTGAACTGCTGAGTGTACTGGAAAATAGCTTTAGATGGGGATTCGCCAAACAAATTGCCACACCTTCAAGACAGCACAATTTGATTTTAAGATTGAACCAGCAAGGGTGCTCATAATTAACGGTGTGATTAGGAACCATAATTAACATTGCGTAATTACCTTGATCAGATGTTCTACTTTTGTTAATAAAGTTATCTAAGCCCCTCAGCAGAGCCTCAGTAATCTTAATTTGAGTATTAATTTGGCAAAAATATTTTAATGAAGGCAGTATAAGTTGTGGAAGTTTTACCCTGGTGGGATTCTTGCACTGGGTAGCGGTGTCATCTTATCTCAGAAGTAGAGATTTGCTGCCGATTGCTGGTTCTTTGTTGCCTGCAGTATAGTTTGTAGAGATGGATGTAGTATGAAGTTTCAGCTATTCTGGGGCCTGTTGCTGTCAGGATTATGGACTATTCTGTGTGTGTTTTTGCCCCTGTGACCCAGTTTCTTCCTCATGTTGATTGTGTTAATTTGATTCCAGGTGTGTCTCGTTCCTCTCCCATGTATCCTGCCTTTAAAAGCCCTAGTCCTTTCAGTTCTTGTTGGTCGGGTCTACTTGTTGAATGTACTCCTTGTTCTCGGTTTTGCTGTTGATTATTAAAGACTGTGTTATTCAAGAACTTCTCGTTACCTCATTCCTTGCTCCCCGAGTGGATTGTGACAGAAGACCCGACCGATACAGTTACCTCCGTTTTGTTTCTCTTTTTACTCAGTTTTTTGTTTACGTTGTGTGCCCTATGATCCCCTCTTTCGCCCTGAATTCATCTTCCTCCAGCTGGAGCAGGGGGAAAATTCGCTCGAGGGTCATACCAGACTGTTTCTGGCTGTGGCACATCTCACCACCTATCTGGACGACGCGCTCTGCGCGTTCTATGACTCCGCGTGCAGAGCGCTGTCGTCTGAAGATGGCCCTCGAGCTGAATTCGCCGCCTTTGTGGAGTGGACACTGGCGAGAAATGGATCTCCGTTCCCCGCCGGTTTCCAGGAATGAATCGCCAGTGCCACTCCCGACCCAGAACCCAGTCCACCATCTCCCCTATGTGCGGAGCGCATGCCCGAGCCCACCACTGACGGAGAGCCAGAGCCCGCCGCGACGACGAGCCATCGCTAGAGAGAGCGACAGAGCTGAGGATCGCCGCGGAGCCAGAGGCCGTGACATCAGTCAAGGTGTGTGAGCCGGCAACAACGCCTGCCACGAGGGAGAAAACCACGGACAGTGTGAGCGTGGACAGGAGCTCCACCCCCTGCACCGCAGCTGAGGGTGAGCTGAGTATGGCAGGGTGAAAGTGCCAAAAGGACGAGGAAAAGGTTCCAGCCCCTGAGTTCAGTTCAAAGCGCCCTCCAGTGCCCGCTCCTAGAAAGCACCCTCCAATGCCTGCTCCTAGAAAGCGCCCTCCTGTGGCCGCCGCTCCTCAAAAATGTCCGCCCTCCCACCCGCTCCTGCCTCCTCCTCCGTTGTCGTCTGGCAGCCCTTCTGCTCGCCCTCAGCCCACCATCATTGCCGGTGCGAGCCCCGCAGGACTGCCTTCCTCCAGTGCCACCGTGGCTGGAGTCTCCCTTGACTCCACCTCCGAGGCCTGGACTCCGCCTCGGCCAGATGACCCGTCGGCTTCACCATGGCTCCTAGCTCCCTCCTCTCCGTCGTGGCCTGGCAGTCCACAAGCTCCGCCAGGCTCCCTCGTCCCTCCGGCTCCGCCTTGGTCTGGCGTCGACCATCCTGAGCCTCGGGACTCCACCTGGTTTTTTTTTTTTCGCCTCGTCCCTCCGGATCCGTCAGGCTCCTTCATCCCCTCTGTCACGGTCAGTCCTCTGTAGCTCCGGCTCCACCACAGTACTCATGTGGCTCGGCCAAGGCGGCCTCCCTGGATCCACATCTTCCGCGTCGGTTCGCCGGCGCCATCTGCTCCGCCTAGACCTCCGGATCCTCCCCGTTGCCCTGGCTCATCGGCTCTCCGTCTCCGCCCCGGGATCCTCCACCACCTGCTCCGCCGCCGTTGGTTGGACCCCTGGAGTCAGCGGCCATTCCTCCTCCATGGCTCCACCGTGGGTCGACATCATGGCTGTGGCCTGGTTCCAGCTGTGCTCCTCTTACTCCGGGTCTCTCCTGTTTCCTCCCTGGCTCCTCCCTCCAACGTCACCTCCCTGGTCTCCGTCTGCCAGCCTTTACTCCCAGATATCCATCCCCTCCGGAACCTCCTCCCAAGTTCCCACCCACTCCTACCTCTGTTGTTGTTAAGGTGCGAGGATGCACCTTCCGGGAGGGGGCGTTATGTTAGGATTATGGACTATTCTGTGTGTGTTTTTGCCCCTGTGACCAAGTTTCTTCCTCATGTTGATTGTGCTAATTTGATTCCAGGTGTGTCTCATTCCTACCCATTTATCCTGCCTTTAAAGGCCATCTCTTTTCATTTTATTGTTTGCCGGGTTCTATTGTGATGTACTACTGGTTCTCGGATTTTCCCTGTGTGATTATTAAAAACTGTGTTATTCAAGAACTCCTCGTTTCCTCGTTCCTTGCTCCCCAAGTGAATTGTGACAGTTGCTTTGCTCATAGTTATTAGTTTTCTCCAAAAAGACTGTTTCCAAATGGGCTTCTTGAAATGTCTCCTGTTTTCCATTGGCTGGACAAACAGATACGTTTTAATCACATAGACTGAATTTGATGCAAGTTTTATTATTTATTAGTTTGCCAGGAACTGTGGCAGGTTGATACAGTTTTTGAGGATGAAATAATTTCTGGATTTGTCAAATATGTCAGGATAGTGACATCAAATCTTGTTTGAGCCACATAGTAATAGGAAAAGTAAATATCCACAAGCAAACCTGTCTGTTTCATTGTTTTTTGAGTTATGTCTGCTTATGTATA
The DNA here is from genome assembly GCA_018155175.1 of Sinocyclocheilus anophthalmus. NCBI lineage: Eukaryota > Metazoa > Chordata > Actinopteri > Cypriniformes > Cyprinidae > Sinocyclocheilus > Sinocyclocheilus anophthalmus. Next base: position 261,216 of record JADLZN010008424.1, on the reverse strand, counting down.
TTCTGGCATTGTATGATATATCTCAGATAACACAGTCTATTTAAAGATCTGGCTACACAACACTAGAGTTCGGCTAGTAACTACGTTATAACACGGACTCCAAACATGTATTGTCTTTCAAAATTTGTCTATTGACAGCCATTCAAAACATCTGTATTTTTTACAAACATTTTTTTAAAGAAACATATAAACAAAACTTTGTTATATTATAATTGATGTTAGCAGTAATGATTTTATAATGAGTAAATAGCGGTAATGGTTTTTGGAGATTTTGTTTTTCAAAGATTAGGTGTAGTTTTAGTAGTTTAAAGTCTAATGGATTATGAATAACGGGGTCAACTTTTAGTCACACGTTTTTGTTAGCTGAAATAAAACATTTTTTCAGCTACTAAGTCAAACAAGAAGAATCTGATTAAATGAGCAGAAAGACTCTTTCCCCCTGCAATAACCTGACAAATCACACTTGGCTGCATGGCACAGGACGAGCTGGGAATCCATTACTGTGTACGGCCTCAGTCCTCTGTTACACTCCAGCAAGCACGCAGACACTAGTAAAAAACAAACAACAACAACAAAAAACGCTACCCCCTGGCCATACCAGCAGCTGCATGCCACTTGTAATTTTCAGCTCTGTGCTCATTGATGGAATTAAAACTAAATTAAAATGAAAAATGCACAGTGTTGAAAAGAAATCAACAGCTCTACCTCCTCCACAGCTAAAACTCCCAAAGGTTTCAAAAGAAGTTTTCAAATGGCAATTTGAATTGGCAAACTTTCAGATACTTAAGTCTGTGCACTCCTTGCAGTATTTTACCAAGCATTTATATAGCGGCAAGCATGAATCAGTGGATTTCATGCAATCTGGAGCACTTCAGTACTGAATTGCATTGATCTAATGGCTTAAAAAGACATATTGATAGACTCTCAACTGAACTTTAATATATATGAGTAGCATCCACACACTTTTTGGCTTTAGTTTGCTCTCTTTCGCTGCATTTTCATGCTCTCTGCTTTGTTTCAAGTTGATGTGGATAAAAGCGTCTGATAAAAGATTAAATATTTCAGTGTAGCTGCAATAACTACATGCCACTTGCCCTGGATGTGTTTGCGCAGCAGATCTCATCTAAATTAAAAGCAGCCTTAGGTGCTATTTCACATGTTTGAAGTCCATGCTAATTAATGAACACCAGCATCTAACAACCCAAGAGCCCGTATTCTATACGCACACACGTCCCAGTGGGCTTGACTGCCTCTGCTTCTCAGGGCTGTAATTCTCAAGAGAACTGAGTGATACAGTCTTCATCTTCACCTGAAAGAATGAATGAGCCAGGGACCAGGAGATTTGAGCATCCGATAGATTTGGTCACAGAGGTGTGATGATGGAGGGGGCTGTCAGGATGCTTTCACATGGGGTAAATCACACCTCGATGGAGAGGAGAGAGTGCCACCATGCATTAGGTTTGGAATTAACATTTCTCTGCTCCGGACCAGGAGAGTGATTTGGGACTCTATCTAGCACACAGCCGTCCATAAGACACTGAAATTACACTGAGTTAAGAATGGTATTGTAACGTGTTCAGAATGTTGTTGTGTTGTGGAAAACAATGTGTTTAATGTTAATGTTGCACTTTATTCCTTTTTGCATTTGGAACTGTTATTGGATGTTCAAGTGTATAGGGAAAGAGGCTCCACCCCCTGGGGTGTGTGTGAGGGGAAACTGAGAGAAGGGGGTCAGAAGAGTGCCTCACTGGTTCAAGTGTGGTTCTCTCTCTCGTGATGGGAAATCTGTGGATGGAGTGGGAGTTAAGTTTGGTACCCAAATGTTCATTATTTACTCTCCAGCATTCAAAGGGAGCAACACTTTTTCTCACTGTCCTCTCATGATGGAGGTTAGGGTTTTTTATACTGAGGGATAAATGTGGTTTTAAAGGATTTAATTGGATTAAAATATCAATGCATTCAAAGCCAGACCTCCTCCAGTGATATTTATTTATTTATGACTAAGGGAGATTCTTGGAGGCATTTTAAACAACAAATAATGCGTGTGCCACTAGATGGCAGAATATCAACTTGCATTAAAGGAAGTGTGTTGAATTTGGTAGTGTTCAAGATCACAAACACTTCATTTTTTGTTGCATTTCGTTTCTGCTTTTTTCTGCAATTAGACCTTTACATTCTTGGCATTATACTTACATAATAAATATCTGAAAACTCACTGAATCAGTGCTGATTTAAATAAACTATAAAAGTACAATAATCCAAGCAGATTCAATTAATATTCTGTGTTCAGTGCATATTAAGATCAGTCAACAGTATTTGTCACAATATTGATTACCACAAAAATGAATTTCAGTTTATCTCTCCTTTTGTAAAAAAAACTTACATTTTGTATAGTTATATTCAATTTTCCAGTTTTAGATTTTACATTGTAAAGTCTAAATAATGACAGTGGCTTTAGAGCACAGATACACACGTTTTAACAGAAGTTTTTTTTAGAAGTCCCATTTCCTTCTATTGAAAGTGCCTCACTTTTTATTTTCTTAAATAAGGGATGTGTCCAGTGTTATTTTCTTAAGACATTATTTTGAGAAATGTTGGTAACCAAGCAATTTTGGTTACCATTGACATCCAATGTACATTCTCAAAAATCTTTTGAAAGTGTACTGCCCAGTGACAGCTTATTACACAACAGAATCTTTTGCTAAATATCTTCTTGAGTTAACTATACTTTTAAGCTCAATACATAGCCTGAAACAAACAAATAAAAAGACCCATCTTTCATTTTTTAAATAACACATAACTCTATGTAATGTCACATTTCTTGCCATTAAAAGTGGCTGAGAGGAAACAAGAAAGTGTCCTCTGGATGTCCTAATGTTTCAGTGTGTGTATCAGTTAAAATGTCACAAGAGAACTTTATGCACCACCCAAGGGTAGTACGCTCAGTGCCCTCTGTCAGACCACATTCCACCCACGCTGGACCTGACAGCCTCTATGGTGTCTGACGTCGGCGGGGGGGGGGTGGGGCGGGGAGCAAAAGACCCGCCATTGTATTTGATGATTCCAAGACCGGAGGCAAACAATGGTTTCCTTGTCACAATTCAGACGCAACCTAGTCACCTGTCACGCCCAAGTGCATCCTTTCTAGTGGGCTAACGCACGCCTCTCACGGAGTGGGGTGGGGGGGTCGGGGGGCTGTCCTGGATCAACTCAAGCTCTTTAAAAAAGTGCACACTAGTCTCAAACACAGACAGGGGTCGGTTGGGGGTTGTTGGGAGGTATGGGATTGTCCGGGGAGGTCTGAGGGACTGCTGTCCTTCCCTGTTGAAGCGGGTAAAAAAACCAGGCAAGTAGCTGAGTGGAGTGGGGGGGGGGGGGGGGTGGGGGGGTGGTGTGGGTAGAATGATGAGTTTTTCATTATTCAACTTGTGATGTTAGTTATTGGTGTTTTTTCCTGACTGGCTCCAGGTGGTTGGATTCTTTTTCTCACTTTTTCCACATTTGTTACTACTACTTCTGTGACTGTTTCCACCCTGGGAGATGAAATATAGGATACCAGTGGAGCAACATTTGTGTTTTGCTGCAGTTTTCCTGTGGCTGGTGATATTATCTCATGTTCTGCTGTATTTTTCCACGTGCTGTGGAAGGTGGTGGATGGTTTTCTATAGGACTGGTTTGAGAAATCCTGCACACATACGTATATACATTTATATGTGCTAACTAATCTAAATTGTTAGTTAAATTGTAATGTTGGCTGCATTTTGTGTCAACTGCTCCAAGTTAAAAACAGATATTTATAGAAATCAAACAGGATTATGTATTCCTGAATGCATGTTTTCCAGTTTAGCTGTATATGAGCCAACTCCTGTGGTGTGTGTGTGTGTGTGTGTTGGAGCAGAAACAGGATTACTGATGTATATGTAGAAGAGCTACAGAAGTAATCCAGTACTGAGGATTCTGGGAAGCAGAGCAGCAGGTGTCCTCCTGTACGAGCAGTTATCTCACTTCCATTGTTTGTAATTTGGACATAATAGTACTTCACCTTACACTCACACATGCACAATTTCTCATGGAAAACAGCTGAAATTAAGCTTTAAAATATAGTCTGTGTCACATATGAAAGCGTATATCCCACCTAACAATGAATTAATTTGGGTTCAGTGGTAGATATAATTGTAATGACTTTTGTAAATTTTATTAATGACATTCTCTTAATTTTAGGTGATTTATTTAGTTTCAAAAAAGTTTTATGGTACAATATTGCCATAGCCCTTGTGATCTTATTTTTTCCAAAATCATGCTACTGACAGTTGTTTTACTGTAGTCTTTGATTTACAGCAAGGAGAGATATAAATTCTACAGAATTAGCAATTCTACATCTTACATCTCTTACCCGTTTACATAAAAGAGTGATAACTATGTTAGTGTTCACACCAATGGACGATATCGTTCTGTTTATTATAAGTGCTTGCTGTGGTTTTGTTGTCTGTTGCTTTACATGCTCAAGGTCTTTAAAGTCTTTTGGATTCTGATTGGCTGTCCATGTTTTTATCATTCATAAAAAAATTTACTTTTTCAGGATACTGTGTTTTAAAGATAATTTTGTAAAATCCAGCTTTACTAATCTTTATTAGAAAGGGTTGTTTTCCATGCTTATTCAGTGAATCACAAACAATTATTGCACTTGTACCTGTAGAACAGTCCTTAAGACACTTACAGTTTACAGGTGGTAGGCTATGAATGTCACAGTTACAGTAGCTTAGGACATACACGAGACCTTTCTTCTGACTCGAGAGAAGAAAGATGTTCAGGGTTCCTGATCACCTGCGTGAACATGCCATAGTCCTGCTGCAGGGAGGCATGAGGACTGCACATGTGGCCTCAGCAGTAATCTGCATTGTCTGTAATGTAAGACGCATAAGACAGTGCTACAGGGAGGAAGGATAGACAGCCGATTGTCTTTGCAGTGACAAATCACATGTAATGTGTCCCCCCAGTAATGTCTAGGAATTCCGTGGTGGTGGAGTGGAGTTACGTCTCACAGCAAGAACTGGCAAATCTGGTTCAATCCATGATGAGAGAGTGGGGTTGGACTGTACTAAGCAGCTGCTGGGGCCACACACTACTGACGGGGGGGGCCCGCGTGACGTGGACCGGCAGGGCGCTTTGGTGGGGGGTGGCAGGGACTATTTGTGTCAAATGTGGGTGCTGGGTGGGGAACGGAGAATGTTGGGGGGGGGGGTGTTCAGTTTATGTCTACATGTGCGTCTTTTTATGCTCATACCGATATTTACACATTAAGAAATTTGCTGCCAATAAAAGCAGTTGAAATTGAGAGGATGCTTCTTTTTTGCTGAATTTAATTCTGAAAGTGATTCTGATTATATTTTTCCTCTGTCGTTATCATTATAGTTGTTGTGCCAAGTCAAGTCTCCTTTATTTATATAGCGCTTTATACAATACGGATTGTGTCAAAGCAGCTTTACAGTGTCAAACAGGAAAATAGTGAGCCGATAATAGGAGAACAATAGCAAACTGTCATTTTTTCAGCTAAAGTCAGTTCATTGATGATTCAGTGATGTCATCATCCAGCTCAGTTCAGTTCTCTTCCAATAGTGTCTGTGCAATCAGTCTGGAGTGCAACCGCCTTAAAATAACTGAATCAGACAAAACCTCATTTTGGGGACATCCTAATTTGTAAAACTAGTATTAAAAAATAATTTAAATGTAAAAATGGAGAAAGTTTTGCTAGGGAAAAAGTGTGGGTATTTATAGCTGTACACTATATAAAAGCAAAAGATGTCTATTGAATATCCCCATTTAGATAGCTAAGTAAACGTGTGTGTGTGTGTGTGTGTGTGTGTGTGTGTGGGTGAGTGGAAGAGAGTGCAGCTTTGGTGCAGCTTTGGTGTGTCACCACCTTCCAAGTGTTAAACCGGTGAATCAGCCCCTCTTTATGTGGCGCTGAACCTCAAACAATTCGCAAGATGAATGAGGTTACAAAGTTAAATGTTGGCATTGTGTCTGAGTGAATAAGAATTTTTTCTTATTTCCTCTCTAAACATTGCTAGGCAAGTAGAAATATACTTAGCAGAGAATATATTTGTTGGTGGAAAGCAGTGTATGCTCCATTAGGCCTACTGGATTGTTGTCAAGGTTCATAATACATTTTTGCCTCCACTTTGCCTCGCCTGTGGGTCATTTAAAAGACTGCTGAAGTGTCGTCTTTTATTCTACTGCTAGACATAGCAGTATTTGAAAGGGAAATAACTTTTGCAGATTGTAAAGTGTCTGTCTCTAATGTACCAAGTTTAGTGCCAGTGATCATATCCTAAACTGCTCTGATTCTCCATTCACGAGGAGCCTGTAGTTTTCATGTGTCTGTGGATCACTGTAATGTGCCTGTATCATTTTTACAGAGTGGGATTTTGATGATACCTTGTTGCTAAAGAATTTAATCATTCCTGGTTATGCAAAATGCAAACCCACATTGCTAGCGTGTCTGTTTGAGTGATTTCCAATAACTACCCTTGAAATGAAGCTTGTTCTCTTGTTCTCTGCAAGTCCATTATCACTGTAACCGTTGATAGAGATGAATGGAGACAGCATTGGTCTGTGCTATATGCTGCAGGAGCATTTTCTCTGAGGTGTCAAGGGAAGCAGTGACTCCAAAATATTTGGAAGAGAAATTAATTGACAGGACAAACACAAAACAAATGTTGTGAGATATGAGAAAAGTTAGTGTGTAAAGACACAGTTCAGAGGTTAGAATGTTCTGCATAAGACTGGTTGTTCTGTCTTTTGGCCAGCTTCCCCTTGGCCATTATGATACCTTTTTTATAATTATATTTGTAGTACAGACAATTGATGATTTAGGCCTAAAAGAAACTCACAATCTTTCTGAAGTGTTCAGAATCCTGACTTTGACTGTTTTTAGAGAATTGTTTCTCAATTATTTTCATTCTAGAAACCACCTAGAGAGGTAGAATAAATCTTGAGATCCACCAAAAACATTTTTTATTGTGAAATATGAGGGGGAAAACACACTTTGTTCTCTTTAACTTTTGATTTTTACTTTTCTTGTCATATTGTTACATTGGGTAGGCCATTATGAATTCAGTTAGTTTCGAGTTCATTCAGTAAATGATTAATCAAGCTGATTTAAACCTCTTGAGTTTGAGTTTTTCTTTTTTTTTTACTTCTAATAGTACTTTGTTAGTGAGTTGGTGTAGATGGACCATTCTGTATGTTTTAGCATGTAGTATCGCCAGTAGGGATGCCATGGTGAGGAAATGTTCCAACTGATTAATAAACAGTGTTATCAGTTACAGCACACATTTTATAATATATTTGTAAATAACACTCAGGATCTGTAGTGCTTACTTTGATATTTAAAGTGCCCCTATTATGGATTTTTGAAAATTACATTTCATGCAGTGTGTGATGTAGCTGTAATGTGAATGTAAACAGTCTGCAAAGTTGTAAAAGCTGAAAGTGCATCATAAATAAAGTTATTGTCTCTCAAAAGAAAGAGTTGACCCTGAACCGCTGAAACGAGTCGTTTTAAATTCGAATCCCATTCCGCGAATTTCACATATCGTAAATTGCTCTGATTTGCATAATGCCAGCCTACGTTATGCATGGACATCCAGACCAGCAAAAACAAACTTCAAATGCTGTAGCTCGTTCGTGTGGATAACGTAATGTCGAGAAGACGCTGTGCTCTTCGCTGTGAAAGTGAATTCGGTTTATTTTCACTTCAGTGAAAAATTGGTGGTTAAAATTAATCTTTACTAAGATACCACAGCTGTATAATCACAACATTTTGTATAGGTAGATGCCCCATTCGACTGCGCCAAGCACATAGACACGTCCGCCATCTTTAAGAGTCAGCTTAATGTCATTCACCATAATAATCAATGAATATTCAAAGATGCCACAATCCTGCATAACCAATTGTTGTAAAAACCGCTGGGATTTAAATTCCCGAAGAAATGGGATAACCTTTCACTGGTGAGAATGTGTTGGTTCGTGATTTTAAATGTATTAACTCAATATTACAAGTTTTGGAACATTGGTAGCTTATGTTACTGTTATGGTGAATGACCCTTCGAATATGGCGGACGGCTTATGTATAGCGGCCCATAGTAACAGTCGCTAATGAGACATCTACATATACATATCTATGGTGACAACAGCCAATAGGGTATATGTCGAACGTCACCTGACCAAATCCGGGAAAGAAGTCTCATCGCTTACGCTTGTCGGAGAACGTGTTATTTATCTATGATATCTATGGACTTTTAAGATAATCAGTTAAACTAGCTAACTATTTTTATTGTTGACATTTTATTAAATTTTTTTTATATCTAAATGTTAGTGAAAAGAATAAAAAAAAAAAAACTTTTTAGATATCAGTCCGCATATGTGATGGAAATTGGTTATGATCATCATTGGTATCTACTTTGAAGGCATCTTGAGTAAAACTGCTTCATATTTAATGAAGCATATGCAAAACGCTTGAACCGGAAGCGACAAGACCCGGGGCCCATTTCAATAAGGAGGTTCAACCAACTCTGAGTTGAAACTTGAACTTGAGTTACCCTGAGATGGGAAACTCTGAGTTTTCAGGTTCAGAACAGCTGAATTAAGTTAGTTCAATCAACTCTGAGTAGGTTGACTCTCTGTGCATTCCAAACGGGATACAGTAGTCAACATTTGAAGTGGATCAAAAAAATGTTATCAAAGTTGTCCTAAGACAAGAAAGCATTTTGGTTTAAGGTTTTAGGACAAATTTGATGAAAGGTTTGATCCACTTCAAAAGTGATACTATATATCGCCCTCCGAAGGGCACTTCAGAGTAAAAACATTCATGGCCGTCATATTGAAGAGTCGTTCCAAACCGAAGTGCTCAAAACTGGCCACTTCAAATGGCCTTTCGGAATGAAGGATTTCGAAGGGTACAACTGATGGACACTTCGGGCTCCCATGATCCTTTACGCAGATTCTTTGCATGATGACGGCACCTCCGTGTGGGCACGTGATGACAATGCAGAAGGGCACTTCAAGAAACGGTTGTTTGGTCCCCTACACCCTTCAACCCTTCGAAGCTCTCACTCCGGAGGGTAAACCCTTTGAAGGGATTAGGGCAATAGGGATGAGCCCTTCCGAATGGAACGCAGGTTCTGAGTTTAGCACGTGTACAATGACTATGAAAAGCCATGATCAATGGAGCTCCGAAATTATGATTCACCATGGCAACAGCACCTGACAAAAAGACGTCGGCATACTTCTGGGTCAATACGTTACCTTAATTCTGGTTACACTTAATTTCGATAGTACACTTTTAGACATTCACTAAACATAAGTAACTTTGTAAACTACCGTTCAACTAATTCTCAGATTAGACTGTTAGGGTAGGGTTAGGGTCGTAGAATAAGTTGACAAGTGTTTGAGAATTAATCAGACAGTCACTAATCTATACTAACAGCTAGTTGACATTGTAGTGCAAAGGGTACTTGCTGGTTAATAGAAGGTCTAAGGGACCTCAAAAAAAAGGGTTACATTAATTCTTATCACTGTTATTAATATTCAAAGGTAAAAGTGACAGAATGGTATCTTACTGATAGTAATATAATTTTCACTGGTATCCCTACAGGCAAAACAAAAACAAAACAACAAAGCAGACTAAAAATGAAGTAATAAAAAAACAGCTTAGCAATGCGTGTAGGCTACAGACTTACAAACCATTTGACATTAAATAAATATAATGCAGTGCTATTTCTGTGTGCAGCAGCTTTTTCCACATAGTCTAATGCTCTTTTCACAATTAAGTTCTCAAATTCAATTCGTCCATTTCTTAATTAGAGTAATTAAATTAACATTTGACTTCTACTCAGCCTACTGCATGAAGGTTCGCAAAATATGAAGAGGAGATGGCCTCCAGCACACCAAGTATTGGAAGAATATTAAAATACAACAGGAAAAAGAATAACTGTTGCTTCTGTATTTGTAGAAAATAAAGATGACCAAATAAATTTAACAGCCGTGGTGGTGGTTACGGCATATATCTCGAACTACCCTTCCATCTGGCATCCTTCCATTCCATACTGTAATCAGCTTCATTTTTGATGGGTTTGTGCTCAGAAAACTACACAAATATTATAAGAAAGAGCGTGAGAGCGAGGCTCACTTTCCTTACCGCTCTGCATACAGCGGCCTTATGTGCTCTGCATCCCTGATGTTATATAGAAAACTAAAATTTTTAAATGGTACCGCTCAAATAAATATGCATATGGCAAAAAACTAAAATCTAAATAATCCTCTCCCGATGTAAATGTTACTCCCTACGAATTAACGTTCCAAAAATAATCGATTCCGAGGCTTTGGGAATCGAGAGACGATTCCAAAGTACGTTTAGGCCAATAGTGTGCCACCAACCGGACCTGCTCCTCGTCCTCCCTGACCTTGCACAGCAACTGTGCAAGAAGGCTCACTGGGGGAAACGCATACTTGCGAAAACCCTGGGGCCAGCTGTGTGCTAGTGCATCTGTGCCGAGTGTTCCCTTGGCAGGGAGAAGAACAACTGGCAGTGAGAGGTTTCTGGAGAGGCAAACAGGTCTACCTGAGCGGCTCCGAAACGTCTCCAAACCAGCTGGACCGTCTGGGGATGGAGTCGCACAGCTCGGGAGCGCAGCTCGAGACAGCTCGTCAGCTGTCCTGTCGACCCATAAAGTACGCGTCCTTCAGGTCGACCGCTGCAAACCAATCTCGGGGACGGATGCACCCGAAGATGCATTCCTGCGTCAACATCTTGAACGGTAACCGGGGAAGGGCACGGTTCAAGACACGCAGTCCAAGATTGGTCGTAACCACCGCCTTTCTTGGGTACAATGAAATAAGGGCTGTAAAACCCCGACCTCATATCGGCTGGAAGGACCGGCTCTATCGCATCCTTCGCCGGTAGGACTGCGACCTCCGCCCGCAAGAAAGGACCATCGGCCGCCTTCACTGTTGTGAAGCGGATGCCACTGAACTTGGGGGGACGCCGGGCGACTGAATCGCATAGCCGAGCCTGACAGTTCAAAGGAGCCATCGACACAGGCATCGCAACCGACCGCTCCACCGGGGGGACCCTTGTAACCCCCTAGCTGCCCCACCATCGAGGGTGGTGAGGGAGGAGGAACCAGCAGATCGGTTTCCGGCAGTAAAAAGGTGCCGTCCACGACCTGTTGAGCTCCTCATGCACCTCCGGGAAGAAAGGCACCGAGGCGGGGCGCTGAGAACCAGCGCGGACCACCCCGAGAACCAATCATTCAACCTTGAGGGCTCGGGACACGGTGGAAGTCTCCACTCGAGCCCTACCCTACGGCGGCCCGGGAAAGCATAGCCATTATTTCTGGATCCGATTCAGGCATTGCTACAGTCCCGGAGGAGAGCAGCGCAGCCGAATCTTCCCCTCCAGAAAGCTCTGGCTCACCCTCCGATGCAGCAATCGACATCTGGTCGCTGGGAGGAGCACCAAAGGATACGGCTGGTACGCTCCTTGTAGAGGACCCAGCACGTTCCATTGGCAGCTCAACTGGCTGCGGAGTGCCTCAGACCGCCCGCGCTACTGCCTGAAGTAGCCCCCCCTGGCTGCCACCAAGAGGAGAACTAGATCAAGGCAGAGGCAACGGAACTCCGCCCCTTGAGGAAACGGAGCTTGGCCCGCGACTCCGAGATGATCATCTTCCCGCAATGAGAAGATGACTCATCCACAAACGCCACCTCAGCGTGCTACATGCCCAGGCACGTGAGGCAGCGATCGTGACCATCACCCAGCGCCAGTTAACGACCGCATCCAGAACGCCCGGGTGGTATGTTGTCTATAGCAAGACCCACATCGTTTTTACAAAGACGTAATGTCAAGTTTGCCACGCAACGTCGTCTTTAAAAAGACGCACCCGAAATTGCTCTTTTAGGGGAAAAGCTCTTTTAGCGTGCTGAGGCACACAGGGGAGATGATCATCTGCAACACAAACAGGGGTAGTGCAGCCTGATGTGTGCAAACCACCCGACACGGGAAACCACCACCGCTGAAACCACCGTCCGCCAACACGAAGAGCTCTCCAAAAGCACGCTGAACTCATTCAGTCTTCTTCTCTCACTAGAGTAGTCAGGAGCAGAACGATGTGCTTGCTCGGCTCCGAAGCGAAAAGCTGAATAGGCGCTGCATCTGAGCCTACACTCTTTAAAAATAAAGGTGCTTCACGATACCATAGAATAACCTTTTTTGTCTAAATGGTTCCATAAAGAACCTTTAACATCTGAAGAACCTTTGTTTGACAAAAGGTTCTTTGTGGCGAAGAAGGTTCTTCAGATTACAAAAAGGTAGAAAGAGATGGTCTTTAAAGAACCTTTGACTGAATGGTCTTTGTGGAACCAAAAATGGTCTTCTATGGCAATCGCTGTGAAGAACCTTTTAAGCACATTTATTTTTAAGAGTGTACTTATACCCGCTGTGATCAGCAGCAGTTGGATGCAATCATCGCATGCCAATGTGCATTGCTCGTTTAGTTTACACTCGAAGTAGATTGGTCTCTCTAAGCGAGATCCCAATTTCGTCGGTCATCCGACGTGACGTCGAGAGTGACCGACTGAAAGGGAACTGGAATTGTTTCATCATTACTCTACAAACAGATTTTTTCCCCATCTTTACATCTACACAACTCAAAAACCACTACATCAGATTGGGGGGAATTAAAATACCTTGTTGTTTCCAAACATTCTTCTGATCTCAGGACTATCCCAGTGGGCAAGCAGAATGTTTTTTTTTTTGGGATGGGGATAAAGCCTAGGTATTGCAAATTCCCAGCCATCACAACAAAGAATATTAGTGCAAAAATCAACATTTTAATTAAGGTGATAAGGGAAAGCTCAAATGAAACTGTTCTCCATCACAAACACTTACAACTAAAAACCGATTGTGACACTCATTTACAATGCCCACTATGACCTCATAGTTTGCTAGCATGCCTTACTTGTTCATGCCTTTATCACCAGCAGGGTGGACTGTAATGGTCTCCTCACCGGCCTTCCCAAGAAGACCATTAGACAGCTGCAGCTCATCCAGAACGCTGCTGCCAGAATTCTGACTAGAACCAGAAAAACTGAGCATATCACACCCAGTCCTCAGGTCCTTACACTGGCTGCCAGTTATATTTAGGATTGATTTTTAAGTACTTTTACTCGTTTTTAAATCACTCAATGGCCTAGGACCTAACTATATAGCAGATATGCTCACTGAATATAAACCTAACAGACAACTCAGATCATTAGGATCAAGTCAATTAGAAATACCAAGGGTTTACTCAAAACAAGGGGAATCTGCTTTTAGCTAATATGCCACCCGCAGTTGGAATCAGCTTCCAGAAGAGATCAGATGTGCTAAAACATTAGTCACATTTAAATGCAGACTCAAAACTCATCTGTTTAGCTGTGCATTTATTGAATGAGCACTGTGCGATGTCCGAACTGATTGCACTGTATTTTATGTATAATCGTTTTCTTAAATTCATTTTAAACCTCTTAAATCAATTTTTTAATCATTTTCAAAGTTTTAAATTCCTTATTTTATTGTTGTGATTATTGTTTTTTCCTTTTCTTTTATGTAAATCACTTTGAATTACCATTGTGTATGAAATGTGCTATACAAATAAACTTGCCTTGCCTTGCCTTGCCTAGCAAAGATGTTCTGAATGCCCAATGCAAGAAATAGGCCCATATAAAAAACACATTAAAGAACAGGTAATTTTTACCATTGTAATTGCTGGAAATTCTATTTAGTATAGTTTATTGACAAGTATTAACTTTTTATTAAGTCTTGGTATATATCTAATCTCACTGTCAGTAACCTATATGATTATCACTTAGAGTAGTTTGCTTACCGTCAACTTGGAAGTTGGAAGATCATCTGCGAATTACATATTTATGCTCTTTTTTATGTCAAATGGGTAAATGCCTCTAGTTTTATAATTGAATATTTCCTCAAACATTTTTGGATCCATTGTTCAGATTGTATGAAAGTGCCAGCAGGAATAGAAATTCAAGTGACAATGTGGCATGGTCATGTCCCCAATTTATAGCTCCATTGATTAACTTGATTATTTGATTTCATTAGTGCCCTCTGAAATTTGGCTATGTGCCAATTACTATAACAGCTGTATATTTACCCTTGAATCTTGTATTGAGACCTTCTTGTGAAAACAATAATGTTTTGTAAAGTGTTCAAATTCAATATATGCCATGAAGTTATCAGTTAGAGGACTGATAGTTTAATTATTATAATGTATTATAGTCTTATATAGAAATGATAATATGTGGCATCTAGTTTAGATGTTTGCACTGACAGATCAGGCTAAATTGTATATGCAAAATTCAACTGCATAAACTCAGACATTAGACAAAAACAAAGGAACATTTGCAGGAATAATTAAAACCACAGAACATTAACGTGAGTGTGAGAATAATTTTATTACGCTGCAATGTAGCAAGACATTGGAAAGTAGCGCCAACACTTTTGTCACTTTTCGCTTTTCGTACATCCAGTTGCGCTTCGGTGCCTCTGCATAAGCTGTCAGTGGACACGCTTCGTAGAGGGGGAACAGGAATTCCAAAAGGGAACAGAATCGACTGCTACACCGGCTAACTCACATTATAGTTCTGCTAATCAGCTGTGGGCCTGCTATTGTCTAGAAATGTGTCGATTAATATAGAATGTCTGTTGTACTTGGAGTCATAATAAAGGATGGAACCAGTGCTTGGAAAAAAAGTGATGGTACTCCCGCCGCCCAAAAAATAAAAAAATTTAATTTAATAATTCCCAATGTATGTATTTAGTGCCGAAAGTAAGAAAGAAAGAAAGAAAGAAATAATTGTTTAGAGCACTTTTAATAAAAAGAATAGCACAAGTCAAGCAGGACCACAGGGAGACGCCAAAAGACCACTAAACCTGCTGCCTTGACCTGACAGTGCATGCTACTATACGGATCCATTCAGAATAACTAAACCACTGACCAGCGCATAATCTAAAACACCTTCAGCAAGTATTTATTATAAAACACTCGTGCTTTTAAGCCAAATACATGCTGAAAATAATCTTTTACTGACTTCTGGACGTGAGTCATTATTCTCTCCGTCATCTCTGATGAAATCGTCTATGTTTTCTCTGCATTAGCCATTGGTTTGAACATATTACTATGCATTTGCTGACTGAATCCTTTAACTTTACAGAAGTTTACCGATTTAAAATTATCTGATCGTAAAAAAACTTTTTATTTTTATTTTTATTTTTAAGGTATTGTTTTTGTTAAAATGTAATGGTTCAAATGTTCATTTCATTACTCTAATTAAGAAATGCAACAGTTTGAATTAGAGAACATTTAATTATGTGAAAAGAGCATTAAACTATGTGGAAAAAGTTGTTGCGCACTGAAATAGACACTGAATGATATTTATTTCATATGTCAAATGCTTGTAAAGTCATGTAGCCTACACTCATGAACCTTTTGTGCTTAAAGCTTTACCTTGATTGAATTATGTTTTTATACTTCATGTTTAGCTGCTTTTTTTTCTTTTGCCTGTAGGATACCATGGAAATTAATATTATTTTAATAATTTACCGTTCTGCCACTTTTTACCTTTAATGTTATAACAGTGATTAAGAATTAAAGTTACATATTGACTCTGAAGTATGTAGACGTCTTTTTGTCGGGTGCTGTTGCCATGGTGAATTTCGGAGCTCCATTGATCATGGCTTTTCATAGTAGTGGTGCACGCGCTAAATTCAGAGTCAACCTACTCAGAGTCGATTGAACTAACTCAGTTCAGCTGTTCTGAAACCGAAAACTCAAGAGTTTCCCATCTCAGGGTAAGTCAACTCAGAGTTCAAGTTTCAACTCATTGAACCTCCTTATTGAAATGGGTCCCAGTACTCTGTTTGTCTGTGTTCGGCTAACGCATATACCATTATTGTTTGGGTCTTTACCAAGCTGTGGGACCGGTTCGCAAGCGTAAACAACTTTTTCCCCTCTGATTCTTTCTTTTTAGAACAGAGTGGAGCACTATCATTATAATATTAGGATGAATTATTGATAAGCCGTATTCCAGTAGGCCTACTGGTGATGGGCGTTCCTTTTCCGACTTGCACTGTACGCAGTAGACCAATCACATCAGACTGGGTCATTGGACCAATCAGAGCAGAGTAACATTATGCAAAGGAGGGATTTGGAAAGATGAATCTTCAAACAAATCGTTTGAGAGTCGTTGAGAAATAACGTAAAATTAAATGCATATTATAAGAAAATGAATGTGTTTTGACCTTGCATGCATGTTGGGGACTCCCAGCCAAAACCAAACTATGAACATTTCAAGTAGCATAATAGGCCCATTTTAACGTTAGATATTTACATATTTCGCTTTCTTTGAATGAAACGAATGCTTAAAAAATTGTGGGATAATTATTATTCTTAATGAAAAACACAACAATAAAATAGGATGATTATAAACTCGCTTATGTTAAACATAGCAATACTGCCAAATAGGCACTTGTGCGCTTCGCTTTGACACAAAATCCTCCCTCATTGTCGACTTGTCAGTCATCTTTCACACATCATATCACACTTCTGTTTTACAAATTACATTTAAAGTGTTAAGAAAAAATATCTCAGGAAAGAAAGATCATAAAAACAACAGGACTGCCAATAAAATACATAATTGAATTGAAGAGACAACCCTTTCAATTTGAATGGGAGATTCTATACCAAGATAGATAAGAATAGCCTGAACTGTGTCAATATGTTAAAATAGCACAGAGAATTACCTCCTCCTGAGAGGTGAGAGCACATCTCTGATGCCTGTTGTTCTTGTTTATTTCTAGGCATTCTTATAGTGAGCGTAATGTATGGCAGGTGTTAAGTAAATCACTGTTCAATGTCTAATTAATAGGGCTCCTGCGACCTTGTGATACCATGCAACATGCATACTATACTGATTGTCTAGATAGATGGAGGTGTGTGAAAAACGTATTTCACATGAAAATGTTTGAACAGTTTTAGTACAGTTATGTGACTTTGATTACATTCTGTGAAAATAAAAGATGAGTATGTTTAAGCTGGCTTAAGGTGGCTGGCCGTTATAATGATGACCAATATATTATCTATATATATAGAATATATATCATTATGTTATTATATATATATATAGATAATAATATATATATCAACAACACCAAAGAATGTTGATGTATAACAAATTAATCAAATGTAAAACATTATTTAGCTATCACATGACCATATACATTGTTTGATATAACAGTAAAAAGTGAATTCAGGGATTTTTGCTGCTCTGAGTTTATTGTGACCTCTGACCGTTGCCTGTGATGCAGTGAGTGAGATCAGTAACTTGGCTGTCATGGAAACAATGCTACAGGACAAGATCACATCAGGAGCTCAGTCAGTGAATTTGAACATCTGCACTTACACATGCACACATTTGCCCAATGAAATACAATGCGTAAACTATAGGAGTGTGCAGTGAATTGTATGTTTCTGTATTCAGTATCCAGATAGAACAGCTGTGGCCGGTGCTTAAATCAGAAGTGCTACAGTTTCTATTTACAGTTTCTGTTCTATTTACAGGTAGCATGTAAATCCTCCGGAAGTATATCATATATCTTAGTTTAATGTTATTATTGATAAGTTTGTATTCTGATACATACAAAAGATGGTGCAGTGTGGCCATTCGATTTGAAATTGAAATCACACAGTGTGCATTTTCATTCATAGTTGATGGTGGATGATCAGTCTAACAAACAGATTAACAGCAACATAAATAAATATAATGTAATATTTGATCAGTTAATTTAGTTTGATATTACAGTCGTTATTCATTTTGAAGTCATTGGTTTTGAAAAGTGCTGTATTGCTTCACACTAGCCAAACAAAACCAAACTCTGACATCCAGATTTGGGTCTGCACCAAAAACATCCTTAGTTTCATACTGTAAAAGAGTTTTCCATCGAAGAACTTCCATTGAAGATCAATGCTGTGGCAGAGCTCAGACCTTCTTTGTGATTTTCAAATGACTCTGGAGCAGAATAATCCTGAGCCATGCTGTGGTGGGTGACAAGGTAGGATTTCCTCCAGCAGGGGTATTTGTCTTCATTGCCTAACCCTCTTGAAGTGCCCCAGTGTCTCAGGCTTCGTGCTCCACCTCGAGTTCATCTTGAGTTCTGTCCGGCCATTTGTTCTGATAGCTCCCTGTCTCGTCTTTCACCTGTAGTGACTTCCCCGCTTTCTAGGGGCATACCGTCACACCACTCACTAAATATTTACCCCATGCTGGTCAAATATAGACAGTTTGCAAAACAGCCCATCCAAGACAGGTCTCATCAACGTGCTGCTGAGAAGAATGATGGATGGCCCTGTCTGAGAATTGATGACTGTCACAAGCGAAACACGAAGGAATTGAGGAAATGACTCCTGACGGAAACAGTGTGAAATGCAACAATTTTACCACAAATGTCTGATGTGGTCCTGAATGCCTCTTTAGTGTCATATAAATGCCAAAATGATGAGACAGGACCATGGGGTGTTTTTAACAACGGGTGGTCTTCCTAACAAAACACATTTAACTTTGGGCGACTTTTTTGTTTATGCACTCCTAAGGCAAGGGCAAAAACATACAGAACTAGTGGAATTACACATTTATGACAAATTTATGACATCATTCTAATATGCTGATTTGCTGCTCAAGAAACAATAATGTATTCGACAACATATTTGTAAATACTTTTTAGAAAGTGCTATGAATTAAAAACAAAACAAAACAAGACTTACATGTATTTAAGGTGTAAGGATTTTTATTTTTATTATTATTACTTTCAGAGAAGTTGGGACATTTTGTAAAATGCAATACAAACAAGAATTGATGATTTGCTATATCAAAATCTAAATTTGCTTATATTTACAAAATATAATTACATTGGTCAATGAAAATATTGGAAATCTTTCTTTATAATTTTATTGGATAAATGAATATAAAGAGATTAACAAATCACAAATTCTAGATTTCATTGCGTTTTGCAAAATGTTCCAACTTTTTTGGAAATGGGGTTGTACATGGCTGCTACACCACTTGACATTTTTAGAGTGATTAAATTGAAACTTTTATTGAAAGTAGCTAAAACATTTTTGAAACCAACATGAATACAGAGAGCACATTTCTAAGAACTAGCCTTGTGTTCTTTATTAGTGGACACATGACTTTTATGTCATTGACCCAGTAATTTATACAGTTATTGCAGTCTTCCTACATCCAGCTGTCAAATACATGATGTTCCCTTTCAGTCAGTCACGTTCTACGTTACGTCAGTCGTGACTGACGAATTGGGATCTCGCCCGAGGTATCCCCCTTGCCATGCCCCGCTCTAGCTCCTCCGGTTCTCGGGTAAGGGATACGTCGGTCATGGTAAGGGCGACCGGACAAGGTCACGGTGAGAGTTTCCCCATCGAGTACGTCTCCGCGGGCCTATCATTCCTCTGGCATGTCGCACCACCTGCAGTTCCTGGAAGAGTGTGCTGGGTCCTCGGACAGGGCGGGGTCCAGCATCTTGTGCGGGGCACAGGCAGAGGACGGGATGTCGGTCGCTGCATCGGAGGGCGAGCTGGCTCTGGAGATGATGATTCGGCTGCTCTGCCACCGTCAGGTAGAGTGGCGTTTCCCGAGTCAGATCCAGAGCTGACCGCAATGCTTTCATGGGCTGCTGAGAGTGTCGGGCTGCACTTGAGGCCTTCTCCTTCTCGTGAACGCTCGAGGCTGGATGATTGGTTTCTGGGGGCGCAGGCCGGGCGTCGGCACCTGCATCCGGTTCCATTCTTCCTGGAAGTGCATTAGGAGGTTACTAAGTCTTGGAAGGCATTTTTTTCTGCCCGAAACAGACTTGGTGCCTACTCTGTCCTCACCACCCTCAACGGGGGAGCAGCCCCCAAGGGTATGTGGACATCCCCCAGTCGAGCGCGCTATTGCTATACAGCTCTGCCCGCAAAGCGCCGCCGCCTGGAGAGTTCTCGTCCACGCTGATGGCTAAGGCTTACAGTGCTGCTGGACGGGACGCTTCCGCCCTGCACGCCATGGCCCTCTTGCAAGTCCACCAGGCCAAAGCGTTGTTGTTTTGAAGCCGTTTGCACAAGGGGGTGGTGCTGACCCAGGTGTGCTGCTGGAACTGCGCACGGCGACGGACCTCGCGCTTAGGGTGATAAAAGTCACGGCGCGGGCCCTGGGTCAGACAATATCCACACTGGTGGTCCAGGAGCGCCACCTATAGCTGACCTTGGCGGATATGAGGGAGGACGACAAGCATCGCTTCCTTGACTCCCCGATCTCCCAGGCCGGCCTATGGTTCTATTCGGACTATTTCGGTTCTACAGTTTCGACACCCGCCACAGCAGGAAGCAGACGGAGGCGTTTCTCGACACATCCTGCTTGTATACCCACACCGCAGCTGCCAGCCCCTCTGTCTGCTCGTCGCCGAGAGCACCCTCCTGGCCGTCTCCGCCCCTGCCAAGCCCGTGAAGCGTCAAAGCATGCGGCGTCCCTGAGACGGGCGACCCGTAGCCCTTGGATCCTGCTCTTCAGGAGTTGGTGACCGCACCACTCCTTCCCCCGGCGGCGGGCCAGGTGGAGAAACCTTTGTTCCTGTTTTCTTCTGTTCCGCCGCTGGCTACCCAGCCAGTAGTGCCCAAAACCTCAACAGAAGAGCGAGTTCCTTTTTCTCCGGGTTCCAAGAGGGCGAGGATGACAGTGCATGAGACCCAGTCTCCACATGGCACTTCTACCTCTCCATTTGCCAATGGGCAGCAGGTTTCAGTTGGCAAGGATTGTTCTTTTCTCCTATCTGCCTCCATCACGATGCCCACCTGCCCAGCAGCGTTGGAGCCAGGAGTAACAGTGGCGCGCCACGCATCAGACCCCACCGGGACGCCACGGAATGCCTCCCAGGTTGGGTCCCTGTGTTTCACTGCGCTGCCCCACTGCGGGTATGTCGATGGTTTCCCAAGTCCCGCCTGTTCGGTCGCTGGGGGCATGGTTAGCATGCCCCAGGCTGTCTCGCTGGCTCATGTAAACCATCAGACTCGGCTATGCGATTCAATACGCTCGGCGTCCTCCCAAGTTCAGGGGCATTCGGTTCTCCTCTGTGCTGGACAGGGATGCTCCTGTCTTGTGTGCAGAGGTTGCGGTCCTGCTGGCGAAGGACGCGATACAACCGGTCCCTCCAGCCGAGATGAGGTCAGGTTTACAACAATACTTCATAGTACCCAAAAATGGGGGGTTACACCATCTGACCTGGCGTGCTCTGAACCGGGCCTTCAGCCCGTGGGTAGATCTTGCCTTTCTTCGGACAGGGGGGTCCCTTGGGCAAGTATCCAGGCATGATATTGTGTCAACAGATGCCTCTGCCAGGAGCTGGGGTGCCATGTTCAATGGGAATGCAGCTGCGAGGCTCCGGCCGGAGCCCCGACTGCAGTGGCATATCAACTGTCTCGAGTTGCAAGCAGTATGGCTGGCTCTGTGCCGCGTCAAATCGCTGCTACACGACAAGCACGTCTGGTCCGTACGGACAGCACTGCGACTGTTGCATACATCAACCACCTGGGTGGTCTACGCTCCCGTCGCATGTCGCATCTCGCCCGCCATCTCCTCCTCTGGAGGCAGAAGCATCTGAGGTCACTTCGCGCCATTCACATCCCAGGCGAGCTCAACCGTGCAGCCGACGAGCTCTCACGTCAGCCCGCCCCTCCAGGAGAATGGCGACTCCACCCCGAGACAATCCAGCTTATTTGGAGACGCTTTGGGCGCTCAGGTAGACCTGTTTGCCTCCCCAGACACGTCCCATAGCCAGTTGTGTTATCCCTGGGGCCGAGGGGACACCGCACCGGACGACACTGGCGTGCAGATGGACTCGGCAAATATGCTGGGTGTTCACACATGAGCCTCATCGCACCAAAGATGCTGTGCAAGGTCTGGGAGGATGAGGAGCAGGTTCTCCTGGTAGCGCCATACTGGCCCACTCAGACTTGGTTCCCCGAACTGATGCTCCTCGCGACAGCCCCTCCTTGGCAAATTCCTCTGAGGAGGGATCTCCTTTCTCAGAGAGGGGGCACCCTCTGGCACCCGCGTCCAGACTTGTGGAATCTCCACTTATAGTCCCTGGACGGGACTCGGAGGTTCTAGGTGACCTACCCCAAGAAGTAGTTGACACCATCACTTCAGCGAGAACACCGTCTACGAGACACGCTTACAGGCTGAAGTGGAAACTGTTCGTCGATTGGTGCTCTTCCCGCTGGGAAGACCCCCGTAGATGCCCGATCGGAGTCGTGCTTTCTTTCCTGCAGGATGGGTTGGAGCGAAGGCTGTCTCCCTCCACCCTTAAAGTGTATGTTGCCGCCATTGCCGTGCATCACGAGGCAGTAGACGGTAAGTCTTTGGGGAAGCACGACTTGGTCATCAGGTTTCTCAGAGGGGCAAGGAGGTTAAATCCTCCGCGCCCTCAACAGTTACCCTCTTGGGATCTCCCCTCAGACCTGACGGCCTTGAAGGAAGAGCCCTTCAAACCTCTGCAGTCAGTAGAGCTTAAGTTCCTGTCATTAAAGACAGCGCTCCTCACCACATTGACCTCGGTCAAGAGGGTAGGGGAGCTGCAGGCATTTTCAGTCGACGATTCGTGCCTAGAATTCGGAATGGGTAACTCTCACGTTGTCCTGAGACCCCGGCCTGGATGTGTCCCCAAAGTTCCCACCACGCCTTTCAGGGATCAGGTGGTGAACTTGCAAGCGCTGCCCCGGGAGGAGGCAGACCCAGCCATCGCTCTGCTCTGTCCCGTTCGCGCTCTGCGCATTTACGTGGACCGTACGCAGAGCTTCAGGACCTCAGACCAGCTCTTGTCTGCTTTGGAGGTCAGCAGAAGGGAAAGGCTGTCTCCAAACAAAAACTTGCCCACTGGTTAGTGGAGGATATAGTCTTGGCATACCAGGCCCAACATCTACCATGCCCCCTCAGAGTGAGAGCTCACTCAACGAGAGGAGTGGCATCTTCTTGGGCATTGGCGCGGGGTGCCTCGATAGCAGACATCTGTAGAGCTGCCGGCTGGGCGACGCCTAACACGTTTGCGAGATTCTATAATCTCCGTGTAGAGCCCGTGTCCTCTCGTGTACTCGCCTCAGGTAGGCAGTAACACCGGACCCGCTCGGTGTCGATCACGCTTGCTGCGCCATTCCCCTCTACGGACCGGATATGTGCGCTTCTGTGCTTCTAAGTTCAGTTCCCCATGGCGAACCCTGTTGGAGTTCCTCCCGGACCCTCGGCAGTCAGGCGTGGTGGAGCGCCAGACGCCAGGCTCAACACTCGTGTGCATGCCCAAGGTCAGCCCGTGTGCTGGGCTAGGTGCCCGTGTGTAGTGATTCACCCTTCGGGTGACCACGTGTGTATTCTTCCACGGTACGGCTTCCCTCACGGTAACCCTGTGTCTTTAACTGGCAGCGTTCACGCCATCTGCTGAGTCGTCATTCACCCAGGCGGGTTGAGTATACAGCAGGACTTCCATGTAGCAGCGAACTGGCCAAGGCCAGAGTGTTAATTCCACTGTACCACTATGCGCAGTAGGTGGCCTTCTTGTAGTTCTATAATGGGTACGCTTTCCCAGTGGTATCCCAATGCTTACCACGGTATGGACAGCCATGCGGGACACTCTCTGCTAGACGCCTGTACCTATCTTCCGCCCCAGCTGGTTGTGGGGGGACCTTGCCGGCTTCGCAGGAGGGTCAGCAATAGTGGCCGTTTTCATACGGATCCCAATTCGCAGTCATGACTGACGTAAGTTGAAACGTGAATGACGGAACGGGAAAGTAGCGGTTACTGTGTAAAACCTCGTTCCCTGAAGGAGGGAACGGAGACGTTACGTCCCATCACCACAGTTGCTGTACCACAAACTGTACGGCCGGGGCACGTAGTCTCGGCTCCTCAGCGAAAAACTGATGTTTGCACACGCTCTCCTTTTATACCCGCGCTGCGGGGCGGGGGTTGCGACGTTTTGGCAAAACACGCACGCCAACTGTCATTGGCTTGTTTAGTTAACACTTGAAGGTGATTGGGCTCTCAATCGAGATCCCAATTCGTCAGTCACGACTGACGTAATGTCTCGTTCCCTCCTTCAGGGAACGACGTGGTTCCCATTTCTTACTTTTCTAATTAGTTAAATTGAACCGAGACGTTCCAATGGAAAATATAACCACTTTCCTTGTTCTTCTCAGTTGATCAGTGTCAAAAACACAGGTTTTGAAGAGCCAGCAGTCAATGTTGTACAATTTCTGACCTTTAGATTAAACCGTGTCTCTGTGCTAGCCTTCAGTAAAGTGATTCTTAAAAGTTATATTATAAAACTGTTCCCATAAAGCCATCTAGTATAGCATTTGTTTAGATGCATCCTTTTTCGTCAAGATTTCGAGACACAATGACCCACCTATCACGAGACTCTACATTTTAAAGGTTGCATTAAAGGGCAGAGCGTACTGTTACTGGCCGGTCTTTGTGTGTTTGGGGGAGATGGGGGTTGGTATCGACAGATCCTCTAACTGATGTCTCCAAATCCTCGATGAATAATTAATTTTGTGTACAGGGGACAAGATGATTATTCCTTTTGCCCCCCGCTGACCGCTTTCACTACAAGAATCTAGAGGAGTGACACTATGTCACAATACCGTACCTCCCCCTGAGTTAATGTATAATCCTGTTACAAAGCTACGGTTGTTTTTTTTCACCTACACACACCCTAAAATGATCAGACTATGATCTATGAAATATTTATGCCGTAAAACTACGCTGCGCCTTTGTGATGAAAATCGACCCCCCCCCGTACCGATGTTTCAACAGGTGAACCAGCCCCCCCGCTTCTTAATGTAATAAGATTGATCCCACATTAAATGTGATGTGACAACATGACAGCTATTCATACGCAGCTCACTAATTTTCAGCTAATTCAGCTCATTTTAAATAATAATATTTTTGCTCCTGTCTGGCACTTGTTCATTATTCTAAAAGCTGTGTTTTGAACTTATTTTTCATTATTGAGAGACAAGAGGTGCAGGCTTTACCGCAGGGACTTACAGCAGGCGATCATGGCCTGTCTAAGGTCATGTTTAATTCTCCTTGTAGCTTTTAGTCTGCACTCATTTTCAACCTTTCACGGTTGGTACATTTGTTTATTTATCTTAACAACTAGAGAGACTGATGTGTTTGACCTTTCGCTTTGATGAAATGGTATTTGTGCAGCTACAACTAAAAGCCCCTTTGGAGGTTATCGTGTTTGTATATTGTGGGATAATTGACAGCTTTTCTTTGGCCATCTAACGGATACATTTGACTTTTGCCTCTGAATTTCACCTCGGGTTCATTGGGATAAATGAGGCATTTTGTGTATATGTGAATGTGGAAGGATGCCACCTGTGTCTGTTTGAACAAGTCACTATTAAGGCTACGCAAATGATGTAGAGGGTTCGACATTAACGATTGTTCACTTGCCAATGTGACACACAAACATGAAGAGGCAGCTATGTTCCCATTCACGTTAAGTGTGGATTAAAAACTTAATTGGTTGTCATGTTATATGACCAGATGTCTTGCTGTTTGAGGTTGGTCTCACCATATTTGATGTCGTCTGTGTGCATCCATCCGTGTAATTTATGAGTGAATAAATTATTAGATTTTGATATACTTATAATACAAAGTTATCGTCATTTCAGAAAACCCTAGGACAACCACCACAGCCTTGACGGAGAAAAGTGGCATTTATTGATTCTTTGCTAGCGTTAGCATTGCTGTTCTTTTTGTATTTTCAGTACTGATACCACAATGGTGTTAGACATTGACCCCCACCCCTGAATACTCCCTATGTGAGTTTTTAACTGCCATGGTCGTTAAAATCATGGTATGGAACAGCACCTGGTCCAACCTTTTGGGGGGTTTTCCACTGTGTACAGTACCTGGTACTCTTTTCAATACCACCTCAGCTGAGGTTCCAAGCGAGCCGTACCATTAACAAAATGTGACGTGTAAACTGTCGATCATGTGGACGGAGAGGAAGGAGAGATGAGAGAATCGGCACTACCTGGTCATGAAAACTTGCGACATCATAATAGCTGAGCTACCCCCCCCATTAAATCATCAAGCCCCCCTCACTCAGTCCAGGCGAGGGATCGAAACCTCCACCATCCAACTGTGTTTTGCACGAACGCAAGTTTCAAACAAGTGCACCTTTTTTACAGGGGTCATATGATGTTGCTAAAAAGAAATATTTTGTGTCATTTGGTGTAATTGAAATGTGTTTTGCGGTTATAATGTTCACACCACCCCTCAACCCCTCCCCAAAAACCCATATTTACACATTACTGTCCTTCTAAAAATTATTTTTATCCTCTATGCACGCCTTTCTGAAACGACCGATCTTTTACAAAGCTCTATGTCTGAAAAGCCGAGGGTACGATGATTGCAAGCGATCAGGCATTGTGATTGGCCACGAATAATAAAGCGTCCATCCCCTCCTTCATTCCCCCTCCCCCCCCCTCCGGGTGATGGAACCCGGGAAATGTTACGTCACTTACCATACTGTGATGCCGTGTCCCGGCCCCCCAGCAACAGACCCCCCCGACGCCCAAAAACATAAACACCTCCACCCCTCCCATTAAACCCCAGAAGGCATTTGTTGCATCAGTACGGCCGCGAACATAACCTTAAGGATTATAAGGACTTATACGGGCTTTTTATGACATTAACGCAATAAACCTAAAAACCGGGGGGTCACAGGGGTGGGGGGCGTGTGTGAAAGGCAGGATAAATCTGGCTAAGGTTTAAAACTAGTAAACCTTGATCAAAGTTGAGTTGATGTAAAAATTCCGTATGTAACCACCCCCCAGGACGGAAAAAACAGTGTAAATTCAATTTCTTTGCTCGATACGCGGCTCCGTATTTAGTCTTATCTTAATTATTCTTTCTAATTCAGTTTAATAAAATTCTGGTTGAATCCCAGTTCATGTTTTGCTTTGTTCCTAATTTGGTATAGTTATGAGTCATGCGTTGTGTATGGTTCACAAAACTGGTAATAGGACTTCCATGCAGGCAGGGTGGCCATCTAATATTATATGTTCTATAAACTTAAAGGTGCATTTTTGATTCTAGTATGTTCATAAACTGAAAGCCAGCAAAATTACTAACAAATACCACAGGTATATATTTCAAATTTATTTGCCAAATGTAGAAGCCAAAGGAACTCCTACAAGTGTGCAAAGTTATAACGTGTGTAACGTGGACGGAAAAAAATAAACAATCCTGCAAGATTGCCTCTGTAACACAAAATAATACCATTTCATGAAAACTGGCAAATAGAACAAGTTCATAACACAATAAAATAACCTGTCATCATTTATTATCAAATTTAAAGATCATACATCGTGAATGAAATAACATTTGTAACGTGGACAGATAAAATGAGTAATTAATTCTGCTGAATAGAGCACCAATAACTCTTTATGCAAAGTAACCATGAATATTTGTTAACTAAAGGACAATTAATTTACTGCAGAAGAAAATGGAAGGCAGTTGAGGCAGATAAATGTCAGTTAAGCAGCGGTCAGGGTGAACCTGATATCTGCCTGGTGACAATCATGGCAGTCGGTATAACCTACCGTGACCGTGTCCTGCGGTCCTGGAATGCTAAAACAACTTCAAACAAGTCAGCAACTTTGAATGGGTTATGTCCCGTTATGGTAACAGGTCCATAAAAGATCCACATGGGATGAACACACTCAATGTCGTCTCTCCTTGGCCACGAGAATGAGTTGCATGCCGGGTCTTTGTGTAGAAACTTGAACTTCACATGAGGGACGTCAACAACTTCACAGAGACAGTGATCTGTTACTCTTCCTAACCCCTGCTTAATAGGCACCACGGCTACATTACCCCCCATACAAGCATAATAGTCGTCCTTCTTGAAGTCTGAACCTGAAAGGCAAAAACACCCCGCCCCCAAACGCCCGCCCCCCCACCCCCCGGATATCACAGCACATCATAACTTACTCCTCGCTTGCCACCATTATATGATTCTTGCCTAAATCTTCTACTCTCCCCCCTCTATGATCTTAAAATTCCTACATACCATCTGCACACTGCACGTCCAATCTCCATAGGTTTATCTTTTCTGGCTGATGTCCCACAGCTTACACCACACCCTCTGCCCTACCACACCGCAGGCCTTCTGTGTCCTCATCCTACTTGAGCTGACTGTCTCTCTGTCTTCTCTCCACTTGTGGGCCTGTTTTGCACTCTCATGGGAATTGTAGGACATGGACTTCTGCAAAAATCGACATCTAGATCAATAAACTTAACAAAGACCCCCCCCCCCTCCCCCCCCGCCCGCCCGCCCCCCGCAGGAATGCTCAGTTCCAATTTTTCACCCTCGTGAATTTTTTAATTTCCACGCTTTTCTCCCCCCCTGTCGGACCCACAGCTCTCCCACGATGACGTTTTTTCGCTCAAAATTTTAGGAAAAAAAGTAACGGAGAAGAAATGAGGGCTTCTGGGTGTAGCGTGGGGGGTCGGTGGGCTTCTTTCTTTTCCTGCTTTTTTTTTTCTTACGTGCTTTCTTTCTTTTCTTTCGTCTCCTTTGATACCCACCCCACCCCCCCCCATCCACCCTCCCCCCCCCCCCCCTACAACCCCCACTGTGACCTCCCGGGCCAACCCCCCGCACGCCCTACCACCGACGCACACCACCCCAAGACCCATAACCTCTTCCCACTATCCCAGCGCCCCCCCCCCCCGTACAGCTCTCCACCTCCGTACATTTGTCTTTGCAACAGCCACTTCGCATTCACACTGACCAGTGACGTCCGGAACACCCCTTTGCCTCTTGCTCGATCCCCCTTGCAAAAACCCCACACACCCACAGTCCCAAACCCTGCATACGATATCAAGATGTGTACAGTATCGTGTGCTGATTGACTACAAGGTCAGACACGCACCCCCCCACTTAATAAATTTTAACCACGCCAAACTCCCTGGAAAAATCCATGTACCACACAAAAATTATTTTTTTCGACCACTTGTTTTTTTTTAGCCTCTTCTTGTACTCACCCCACCGCCTGGCAAAGACCCCCTTTCTCAACACCGCTCTTCACCTACACACCCCAATAACCCGACCCGACCCATCCCCACGCACACTCCACCACACCCCCCCCCACACCCCCCCCTCAGATCCCACCCCCCACCCCAGCCCAGCCACCCCCCCCAACCCCACAGCCCCCCCCCTCACCTTCCTCGGGACCAAAAGTCTGGGCTGGAAACAACCTGCTGAAATTGGCACACAATAAAGAGTGCTAATACTCCACCCCAACCCCCGCTTTCTTACAACCCTTACATGTAAAAACCCCTTACCACCACCCCACCCCACCCCCTCCAACACACACACACCCCCCCACCCCCCCACACACACACCCCCCCCCCCTCAGACCCCCCCCCCCCCTTCCCACCCAAGTTTTCACCTCACTGACAAAGTATGATCTTTTAGTTTTGATGTGTGGTACACTTTTAAATTTTTGTGCACCCTTCAAAAGACCCCGTCTAGCGACACTAAAACAGAGAGAAGCAGAGTAGAGCGAACCCCTCCTGACACAGGGCGCCGCAGTTTACCTCAACTGAATACCAGGAGATGTCATATTTTTTTTTTTGGGATGATAGTTTTTACTCTGACTTGTTCTGTCTCGTATCAATTTTATGTTGATTGTGTACTGCAATGTTCTTTTTTTTCTCATTTGTTTTTTCTGGTTGTCTTATGTTTCCACCCTATTTTCTCTATTCTGATTTCCCAGTTGGGTTATGACTTGCCGATGTTTGTAGGCGTTTGTTGTTTTTTTAGTCTATCGCGCTGATCTAGTTGTTTCTTGGAATTGGTTTCTTTTTCTGTTATTCTTTTTTTTTTTTATTATTTGGTTGCTTAGTTGTTCATAACTTTTTATTTGCCGTGTATCCTGTTCACTGTTCTTTTGCAGCGCAGGAAACCTGCGTATTTTTGTTTTCCGTTACATTGGTGTTGTCGTGTCGTGCTGTCATTTTCCGCCTTGGTTGGTGTTTCATCGGTTACCTCGAAACATCGTGAAGTTTGTCTTGTCTAGTTGGGTGTTATTGTTGATGTATTTTGTGTTTTTTTTTTTGTTGAGGGGTTTGAGTGGTGATTTGAGTGTAGTGGAGTGGTATTGGTGACTGGGGTGAGCCTTGGGGTGCGTCGGCTCTGAAGATGGGTCTAGATAGAGCAGTTTTATGGGCTGTGGATGTTGTTCATTTGCTTTCACAAAAATCTAGTGGTGGGTAGATACGATTCTTGTTTGTTTGTTGGTGTTTGGAGTTTGTTTCTCATATTGTTTTTTCCTTTGTTTTTTTGAGAAGGGGGAGGTGTTGGGGGGTGATGATTTCATCACTAGCCTTGACGGTACGAGCTGCTGCAGATTTCACCACTGCCCCCTTCCCCATCACATGGAGACTTACCATGACGAGACACAAAAAAGTGTCTTTCTACAACCAAATCTAGATCCTGCTGACCGAAGGAAATGTCAACAAAAGGAGTTTTAGACTTGTATTGTCCACTACATCCATCTGTGAACTGAATCATCCTGGACAATGTGAGTTGGCGAACTTCTTTCAGATGACCAGTGACAGTATTAACAAATACTGCGACAGCATGGGAATCATGCTTGGCATCATTTGACACAATTATCACTGAATCTCGTACTGGCTCTGGATCACCACAAGAACAAGATTAGAAACACACTACTGGGTGAATTGTAACCTGGACTTTAGCCCAGTGGGCACTCTGTACCTCATTCTGTAAAAGGCATGTATAATTCTCAGCGAACTCCATAATACAGACAACTGAATCTTTGGGGGGATTTTCACTATTTCCCAGAACTTCTGCTGCTGCCATCTAGCTTGAAAAAGATGGTTGGGTAAGATCTTGAGCTCACTTTTCATCTCCTGGATCAATTCTTTAAGCTGGCCAGACCTGGGTAGTAGGGCCTTCCTAAGATTTCCACGCACTGTAGTATTTCCCCAGACCTGCCAGGAGACTTCGTTTTCTGCTGCTACATCTAGTGGTTGCAGATATGCTTCTACAGCGTCAACACCGCATTCTTGACATTTTCGGTCAATACACTGTAACTTGTGAAGCTTTCTGGCATCATCTGAAGGTGGACAGATGGTGATGTCACTTGCATGGTATCGATCTCTGATTTTGCAGTCCAGATTTTTTGCTTGGACAACCTGGTTTATCACCTTTAACTTCAAGTACATATTCCCACAATATTCACAAAGGCATTGGTTCAAATGTGCTTTTACATAGGGCAAAATGTGGCTTGGTCGGAGTGTGCAAAACTTGCAGAAGCACAATTTCATGTTGGGATTCTCATTTTGCCAGGCAGAGTATGTGGACTTCATGCTTTTCTGCAGGATTTGCTTTCTGTAAGCCAGTTCGTTTGCTGACTGTTTTCTTGTGAGGCAGTGTGGTTGATACATCAGGTCTTCTCAAAAATTCTTGCACAGAAAGCCAAATTGCATCACTTACTGCATCACAATGTTTTTTACGTTGTTTTGGATCATGCCCTGCTTTTCTCAGACGGTCATATTTCCTAATGATCTTCTGTGATATTCCTAACTTTCTGCTAGAGGCATCCCTGACTTGCTTACTGGCAGATCCAAGGATGGCTGAAAGATTGGCATTAAACATTCTTCTATTGGCTGTGGACTATATTGCTTCACATATCCTAAAACAGAATCCACATCCTTGTCCTTACCGCCAAGCATCATGTCATGGAGAGCAGTTTTTTTCGCGGGCTTGCAGAGGCAACTAAGCCAGCTACTATTGTGCCATACTTCTGTGGACTTTTTGGCATAAGCCTTTTTATCCTCCAGGTTGCCTTCCTTCTAGAAAAATCAGTTTTGTACCCAGAACTGGTAGACAAAACAGGTGTTGCATTTAGCTGACACTGTATTTGAACCGGATTAGATTCCTGATTAGAAGGTGTTGCAGCCCCCGTGTGATTAGGTGGATTGTTATTGATGCTTGAGGCTTTCTTCGCTTCTGCTAACACCCTTTTCCTGTTGCGATCCTTTTCTCTCTCTCGTCTTTTCTTTTGTGCAGACATCCTAGCTCTCTGTTCATGCTTGTTCTTAAAGTATTCCCTTCTTGCGGCTATTTTTTCCAGTTCACTCCCAGTTTGAGGCTTTCTTGACATGACACCTTGTGTTTCCTCACCCCCTTGAAGATTCTCTTTCTGGCGTTCTCTATACCTTCTCATACTTTCACGGGCTTGTGCTTTCTGGATTTCCTTCTTTTCATCTGATAGATTCTTCCTGTACTCCCTCAATCTCTGTTGCTCTTCCAATCTATGCAGTACATACAATTCAGGGTTCTGCTTTAACTTAGCCCGGTACCTCCGCATTCCAGCAGCAGCTTTACTTGTTCTTGAAACCACATCTGGACCATTCTCAGTCCTTGGTAGGTTTCTCTTTCCTCCAGGACGCTCCATGGAGCGAAGCCTCAACTTGAGGAGAACATGCCATCCATTTCCCGAAAAAAAAACAGTCACTACAATAAAGAAAAGGCCATTTATATATATAGAGAATATATATTATATATACTGTATATATATATGTAAGGATATATGTATGTTTGCAAAAGGATATGTGTATAAGAGTGCATGACTAATATTTTTAAACTTACAAAAAAAAAAAAAGTATTTTTTTTTTTTAAAACAAGTTAATTGGTAGTGTGTTTAAATATGTCTGACAAACAGCAAGCTTGATTTACAGAATAGCTGTTTCATTTCTTGAATACACTTCTTAAAATTAAGAATCTTAAATATGAATGATGACTGTTAGTCTCCATGTTCATGTCAATTACAAGATAAGGATATTATCTTCTCTATGATAGGCTGCAATTTACATAGCCTTTGATTTCATATTAGGCCTGCCGGTGTGTTCCTTTTAAAATAATGAATATAGGCTACTTCAGACATTTATTAGGCATGATGTGCTAAATATGATTTGGAGAAATAATACACAAGACTATAGGCTATTGCTGAGCTGTGGCTGTTGGCTACACTTGCACTCATGAAATAGTTTGACTTTTGACTGGTCAATTAAGTGAGGTAACGCTGAATCACATGATAGGCTAATCGACCAGTACAGGCAAGGAAATGAGCACAAATTCACGGTACGCTCTAGCTGCCATCAAACGGAGCTCCGGTGGAATTGAAAGTAAACTTGTGCATCGCCTGTGGCCTACATAATTTGGACATGAAGAAGGTACACTTGACAGGCTGTGGAGCTTCATTTTACCACAAAGCTAATGTTTAAACTAGCTTTATTGTGTACCGTCAGTGCGGAAAATCTGCGTGTGTTCCTTAACATTATAGCCCAGTTCACTGTTGTTTAAAAACCTATGCGATTAACGCCGACAGTTTATTCTAATGGCATAAATGAGATTGTGTTAACGCACTATTAACATGTTAACTTCGACAGCCTAAGCTATATTCTTACAAACATCATCAAAAAAAAAACGGAAAAAAAGTCAGCAAAATCATTGACGATGTTGACTTTCATGAACAGCTTATTGAGTCAAAAATACTCAGAAAACAACGTTCGAAATTGGACAGAGTGAAAATTGCCGTCTAATTTACGAACAAGATGTGCAGAATCTGTCAAAATGTATACAACCACCATGCATGCATGCTCTTTCACGATGAATGCCGCTTTCGGTCCGAAACCACTAGCAATCATCCGACTTGCACACTCTTTTATCCTTTCTCACCACAATGATCCTATTTAATGTTCACTTAACCAAAGTTTACCGCGTTCGTATCATTTTAATGTTCGTAAACTTTTGGACAGAAGCCACAAACTTACCCACATTTGTCAAAATCCGTGAAATCCTGTTAACTCTTCCTCCCATGCAGAGCATGCGTGACCTAGACAATCTTATATCTGACATGAGAACCGTTGAGACATTAGGAGATGGAAATTCAGCGTCAGAATAAAATGTACGAGCGTTATGATTTTTGAACAGAAAATCTCTGCCCCTGTTTTATCCCGATTTATTAACAATTTATCATGTAGCAACGCATATGAGAATTTAACCCACACAAGATGTTTTTATCGTTTTGCTACTGATAGAATCACATGGGAAAATGATATCTCTGTTTCCTTTAGAATCATAGTTTAACGTTCGTAACTGCTTGGACAGAAGGTGTAACGAACGTTAGTAAATGTTTCCATTGCATCGTGGTGGAATAAGGGAATTATACTTTCAGTGTTAGTAGTAGTACTTTGTAGAAGACACACCAAAATAAATGTTATGCACCAAAATTCAGGATTTTATTAAAGGAAATTAAAGAAATGACTTAGGAAAAATCCAGATGCACTGATGTCCCACCCTGACATCTGCAATTTCTGGGGACAGAAATGAAATAAAGTCTCATTACACGATAATGCCAAGGCTTAGTGGGATAAAATTAACTTTATTATTTCTTACATCTATCTTAAACAAAATAGTGAGCTAAAAATAAAAAAATGACAACAACTGGGTATTATTCGATCTATATTCTTCATTACACCCCTTGTGGACAGAAACTGTGGAATCGCTCACTTACAGTCTGTGAGTCAGAACAGCAAGCATTGTAGTCTACTCTACCAGGAAACAGTCCTCATCCTCCGTAAAATGCGCTGCACACATCTGAATTTTGGGTTGAACTGTTCTGGACAGTGTTGTAAATACAACTTAACAAATTTCTAGTTGTGTCCATTTTTGGAAAGCCAAACAAAGTATTTTCGTTTTCGCAACGAAACACACAGCATCTTCACAACATGGTGGTGGTGGTGGTGGTGGCAGCAACAATAAAGTTACTCCTTCTTTCTTTGCGTGAACATTTGGGCGGCTTATGCAAACCTTCCCACATCGTGACATAGACATGTGGGGGCGTGTTTAAATGAGGCGTTTTAGAAGGGCGTGGACCAGTCTTAACTTTTATAAAGAATATCTCTTTTTTGAGACTTTAGTCTTTGCAAATTTAGGGATCTTATCTATTCACGAACAGCTTGTAACACTCCAAAGAGAAAGGAAAACTTGAAATCGCATAATATGACCCCTTTAAGCAACAAAATAATGGCTTTTTCGTCTGTTGAGGAAGTCCAGATGTTCCTGTCATTGATAGCCGAGACACCATTCCATCGATATGCTCCATTGTTGTGTGTTGTTGTGTGGCATTGACGGGATGTAACGGGGCAAGTAGACGGCCGGCTGACTGATAATTAACTATAACGACATGTCTATAATCCCGCCCACTCTAAAGCGATACCAAACTGCAGTGGAAAAGCAAACCGAGCTGAGCCGAGCCGTACCATGCAGTGGAAAAGGGCCACTATTGATGTGGTTTGGATTAATGTAAATTATACTGATGCTAGTGAGTTTTAGGGGGTTTTCACACTGGCAGTTTAGTTAGAAACGGCACAGTTTGCATGAAAAATTAGTAATGTGAAAAGCTGTCTGAACCAGGAGTGCAATGGGGTGAGTTTGGTTGCAATGGAACTGTGCCGTGGTTCGCGTGAATGTGAAAGCAATTTGGACTCAGATGCACACTTTATTATGAAATAAAGTAACATGCACATGCATTTTAGCTGATGATGACATCATTAGTTCAACAAAACACGTGTAAGGGATGACAGTGGTGATGATTTACTTTGAACACGAGCAAGAGTTATCTTGCAGTGTCATCACATAGTGAGTGCACTCAGAGTGGCAAA
Organism: Sinocyclocheilus anophthalmus; assembly: GCA_018155175.1. Classification (NCBI taxonomy): domain Eukaryota; kingdom Metazoa; phylum Chordata; class Actinopteri; order Cypriniformes; family Cyprinidae; genus Sinocyclocheilus; species Sinocyclocheilus anophthalmus. The sequence continues at coordinate 225,282 of JADLZN010008424.1, read as the reverse complement.
TGAATGGCTTGTAATCTCCTCAAAACAGTCAGTTTGCAAGCCGCTGCCTTCATGTGACACACATACAGTATTTTTTAATTGATTACAGTGTTTACTGTAATCAATTAAATCAAATCAATTAAAAAACACAATATATTCATCCACGTTCTGTTTTCTATCATGTGCCATGCACGTTTGTGATGACGTAAGATGAACGCAAATGCACCAGGATTCAAAAGAAACAAGTGGGTGTGAAACCAGACCAACACAGCGGGGGGCACTGGGAACAATCGTACTCAGGCTCGGACTGCAGCAAACGTGCCCAGTGTAAAAGCCCCCTTAGAGAGCAGTCTACACAGCTAATTCCCTTACCTGTCTAACAAAAAAGCAGCAACTTGGGCATCAGTACTCAGGATTTTCTCCATCAAATCTTTCCACATTGTGCATGTCGTTCCGATGTTTACACTCGTTTTTGTCCTTTTTTTTTTTTTTGGTCTGCTCTCGGCCGTTACAGGTAAAGGATTATCCGTGTCTCTGCTGGTAAAGCACGATAATAAGTATGTTCCAGTGTCTGATTTTCACTCTTCGCATCTCCAAACTCCAGTTTCGCTATTAAAGTTTCTTCAAAAGTGGAAGCCAATGAGCATGAGGATGCACTTGAATTTTTTGTGAAGCACTGCAGGTTATGTCATTTCAACATGGAGAAATACATTTTGAGGGTGGTGGCATATATACACCATATATAATTAAAACACTTTTTATATAAAACTTTTTTTTCAGTGCAGTCTTCATCGGTTGTGAGTGAACACTGTTCAGTCAACTCTTTACAAAAACGTATAAAATGTTGAACGCACCTGTGATTTCACCCTATACCCTTTTCCCTTTTAAAACTAACGGTTTGGTCCACCCTTGATTTAAGCACTCTAAAGGCTGAAATACACTACATGATTTTTGCCCTGATTTTACACAGATTTGAGTTGACAGTTTCCATAAAAAATTGCCAGTCGGGGGCTATCAAACATGTTTGATATTTTCAGCCAATTTTACAAAACATATTGTTTTAATTTGTCACGTATCTCCTAGCAACAAGGCGCATGTTTCTGTGTGAGTTTGTTGTATCGAAGAAAACTTTTTTTTTTTGTTACAAAAACAAAAAAAAAGTTGGTAGTGTGTGAATGTAGTGTGAATGTAGTGTATTCCAACCTTTAGAACACACTTTGTTTTTTACCTGTGTTTGTGCAGAAGTTACAAAGTAAGCCATTTAGGTTAGGAACGACATGACAGACAGTACATGACAGAATTTTTATTTTCAGGTGAACTATACCTTTAATTCAAATCTAGTGCTGAAAAACCTTAATGTTGAGCCCTGGTTAAATGCTATATCCTCTAATTTGAATGCAAATGAAATCACTGATATGCTATCACATGTTAGTCAGAAATGCATCCAAGGCAGTGATACTGAAACACATCACAGCTTAAAGACATGACAGAGTCTCTTAACATGGGGTCATTAGCTGTATTGTGTCATGTAGATCTTCGGTTATAAGATTAACTATTTAATTTTTTTAAATGATATTTTGCAGGAGAGCAATGGTGTTTCACTGTGGTTACGCTCGAGCGCTTTGCTCATTCCATGCTTGAGGAGCTCCATGCAGGTGTGAGTAACAGAGACTCACACATTCACTGCTGGCCAGTGTCTCATCTGGGATTCGATTCATGCGTCTTTGTGATAATCTCATTATATCTCCTCTGGAGCGTCTGTGGTAATGTAATGTGGCAGACACAATCACAGATAGGGGGCATACGTTGAGGCCTAATCCTCCCTGCCCCACCGGCACCACTTTCCGCCTCCTTGGGAAATTGTAATCAAACTTTTGCCGCTCCCTGATTTTTCTGCCAAATTGTCACAGCTGCACAATATGCTGCACAATTGAACCAACAGCATAAATACTAATCATTGTCGTCACTTTCCTAATTGCTATTCACCGAGAAACATAGGGAGGGGGGTATTTGCGGCTGGACTGAACGTGGCAAGGAGGCAATGATCAAACAGGATGCCGTCTAAAGGGGCAGTGAACCATTCACAATGCAAAGGTCAATTTTGTGTGTTGTCGAGGCCGCTGCACAATAACTCATAAATAGGGCTCTGGGGGAGTATTGTCAGGCTTCAGTCAGACCCCAGGCCGCTTGTCAATCTGATATGATATCTGATATAATGAGTCTCCGTGTGCCCTCTTGGAGGTGAGGGTGTGATGAATGCTGGGTGTCGAGGCTGTAAAGTTTTATGTGGCAACTCTGATAATGTGATAATGGAGTGGCTGTCACTTATGAGGGTGACAGTCCCACAATGCGTAGTGTAGCACGATGGCTGACAGTCATGAGGAGATGTCAGTCAGTGTGAAGGCAAGAGACATCGGGGTCTCTTTCATAAGATCCTCTATCGATTTTGGTGTGTATGTGTTGTGTGTTTATTGTTTCAACAGTAGAGGATGTGCTTTTTGCATGGAAAAAGTCAAGTCAAAAATATTTATAAAGTGCTTTTCACAATACACATTTCAAAGCAGCTTTACAGAAAATTAGGATGGTAATTAGTGTTTGACTGACATTGGTTTTTTGGGGGGTTTTTTATGGCCGATATAAAGCCGATATATATGATAGTAATTAAAGATACATGCATACGGAACGCTGACATTTAGTATAATTTTATGTATTTACTACATTACAAACTAAATTATTGATATAACTTGATAATAGAACATTTTGTATAACATTTATTTACATGGCAACTACTTGATTCTGCCTCTAATCCTAGTATTTTTCTCAAAAAAAGAAATAAAAATGTGACTGTGAATTTGAATTAAAAGGATGTAAACAATGTAACCAACTGTGCATTACAGGTGCATTTTGGAATGGACATCCTGAACATTTCTGTTTCTTGAGTTTGGGATGAACATTTAGGGCATAACAAGGATATATTTGCATTTAACAACCCTCAAAAGGCCACAGTTTCAGTTAACAGCACCCAATTACAGGAGAAAATGTGCCTTTCGTTTTTTGAAACTGAGCAAGGGATTTGGGAGTGGTTGAGGATATAAGACATTAGAGATATTAAACTATGATAAAGCTCCTAAATCTGCCATTGTCTTCAGCAGCACATAAGAGAATGGGAGGTGTGAGCAGCATCTGTTCTTAATCAAAAGCTTGCTGGTCTCGTCCTGAATGAAATGACATTACGTAGGCTGCATGATAATGCTGCTGCCCCCTCTCGGCATGGACCGGCTCTCAATCAATAACCGCTGCTGCAGTAAGGCATAAGCACATATTCTCTATGCATTGATTCTTAATGGATTATCATTGCTGATAGTTTACTGCTGGGGATTTAGTGTTTACTCCAGTAACATGTCCTGTTCCCCTCCAATTTTTCCCCTTACTCTTTTCGTCTCTCCTACAGGGTCTGTCGGTTTTAGTCTCTGCTGCTCAGCTGTTTGTGTTTAAAAGGTTGCCGTTCTCCAGGGACGACACTACTCCTGTGCATTAGATTTCTCTTCTAAACTGTCTTTCTTTAGCGATCACTGGGGAATCTGGAATTTATCTCTCAGTGATAGAGAGTAAAAGAGAATGAGGAACTTGGCACAAGAGAGAAAAAGAGATGCAAGCGGTCTCAAACCCTAGTGAGCTGCTTTGTTGCGTGCTGCTTATATAGGCATGCTGTCTTCTAAGGGAGTATATTGTAACAGTCATGAAACCTTATAAATGGTCGATTTGGATTTATCTACAGTACTTTGGTGGCAACCTTCCTAAACAGCAAGTTTCTGATGAGAAAGATAGTAGCATGTACTCTAAATAAGCCAAAAAAATACACATCACACATGCAACACACATGTAAGAAAAAGACTCTGAGTTGTTCTTCTTGATATTTTTTCAGTATTGAATGAACTTATAAATGGCATTTCTTTGTCAGCCATCTTGGGAGTTATTTTTTTCACGCAACTTTGCACAATGCAGTCTGGGTTTTGCCGCAAAGGGTACTTGCAATACTAAGAATTTGGCCAACATTAAATGCCTATCACAGTAGACAGCATAATCTCACATTTGATTTTGACATTAGTACGTTGCTAAGCTAATAGCACTGAACTGTAAGCATAAAAAGCACAACACACAAATATTGAGTAAATCGACCCATTTTAATTACTCTGAGCTTTTTATTGATATTTTCAGCACTGGAAAAAAAATGGATTCTGATGTCAGCATAATGATTATGCTTCCTACTATGACTGTCACCATGTTCACTACATTATTTTCGTGGTCAAAAACTTCACAATAATTATTGTGATATCCATAAAATTAAAAATTTATTAATAAATAATGCAATCAGTCAATGTATCACAATCAAAATTCTACTGTAGGGAAGCAGAGAGATTTTGTAACTATAACTGTACAGAAGCATACAAATAGGACTTGTTGATCTGCACTCCCTACAGACCGGGCTGTCTAACACTGGCAGTGGCAGGAAAGATTTTTTGGCCTGAATATGCGGGTATTAAGTAAAGGTTAAATGGTCTTGTTTTCGGCTTTCTTCTCTTCCGACATGATTTTGTGTAACAGAAGTATTCATTGCATTGTTGTCCTATACTCTTTTTTTCCCTGTTTTATGATTGGTTGCAACCAGCATTTATTGTTGGAGTGTCAACCAAATAGGCACTGCCATTAGATTATTTACAATATCTTTTTTTTTTTTTTTTCAATAGCCTATTGCACTTTAAAAAAAATAATGATTAGTCAATTTTGTGACACATCTGTGTCCTACCTTTTGGAACATTCTTAGCATCTGGTACCTTAAAATGCCCAAAAATCTGATTAGATTTCATAACAGAGCAGCAGAGATGGAGAGGAATAGAAGAAGAGTTAAAGAGAATGTGATGCTGCAGACTGAATGTAAGCAAACGGGGTGTTTTCTCTGGGCTTTTCAGCCTCCCCGTTGCCCTTTTGTGCCCATCACTTCTTGCTAACATTCTCTCATTTCCCTTAGCCCTTGTCCCTCAGTCAACTATTACAATAGTTATTATGGCCGACAGCTATTTTTTAGTTCCTTTTGTTGATGTGCAAGAACGTCGGTTTGCCCTTTGCTGTGAGAACATGAAATGGCGAGGAAAGTGCGGAGCAAGCAGTAATGGGCCGTACATGTTTTTTTCCACTATCTCCTTTCATAAAGGGCTGGAGAAAAGCATATTATTTCCAGGCCATTAGCAAGCACTTGTAGCTGTTCTTTGCTCTATAAAGTATTAATGCAGATGAAGCCGCACGCTGATAGAGCAGAGAGCCGTGGATTTGCAGCACAAGTCAGGTTTAGCATAGACGCGCTCCTCGACTTGAGCACCTGTTTTTTTTATTTCTCTGATTCTGCTGGTGGGAAAATACAGTACAGTTGGTCATTGCTCTGTGTTACTAAACTAAATCCAACATGGACTCATTGGGAAAACAAAGCCTCTACCTACATTTTTGCAAAACTCCAAAAATGCACCTATGGCAACAAAGGCGGTAGATTGGATGAATGAAAATGCAAATTCACTCTCTAACAGTAGGTGGCGCTTATGAAACAGCAGAAATACAGATGTTATCATGGTTACCCCTGGAAAACAAAGTAGCGTTGCGCATATAAACACTATTTTATGTGGGGATAACATGAAAACAATGTCAAAGAAACTGAAGAAAGTCAGTTTCTTTTGATTCATAATGTTTTCCCCTTTAAACCAGTATGCTCCCACACATTGCTCATCTTCCTAGTGACATGAAGAAAACGCATACATGAGGTCTGAGGTCAAATTAAATTACTTTGTTTTCCGCTCCAGATAATGTATTATTTTTAAAAAGTAACATTAAAACGACTGCATTTTGACTAGTCGACTAGTATTTCCAATTTTGAATAGTAGCTGTATTTCTGTTTAGTCGACAAGTCTCACACATCCCTACTATACACACAATTCACTGCAGTTTTAATGTACAACAACCTATATAACAAAATGAACAGTTGCCAGATTGAAGTTAAATCTAAACGTGCTTATAGCACTGCTCACTGGACATTTCACTTTGAAAATGTTGCGAAATCTGCAAGAAGAAACATAATGGCATTTTGCAGAAATGTCACCACAGGCATATTTTCCTAGTGAGCCTGGGTTGATTTAATTGAAGCTGAAATTTGAGATCTGGTTATAGAATAGAGGCACTAATCAGTGAAAACGGCCAATCAGCCAGAACTTGACTGTGACAGTGTTTACAATTTGTGGTGTTGTTGCCACTACATTTTCTTGCCAGTACTCTGTGGAATGTGAAAGAGAGAGAAAAACTATCCTTCTCACATTATTACAGAGGTTTGCTTATAATCTGAAAAACAGTCTCACAACAGAAACAAAGTTTTGTTTTGGCTACACTCTAGTCATATGTACAAATGCTGGGTTGTTTCAACCCAATTTTGGGTCAAATATGGACTAACCCAACTTTTGGTTAAAACATTTTGTAAAAAAATATAACATAACAGCTGGGTTAGTCCATATTTGACCCAAAGTTGGGTTGAAACAACTCGACATTTTTTAGAATGTACAGAAATGCAAGTTTAATGCCACTCAGAAATAGTTTTGTCTGGTAAAGAAAAGTATGGCTATTTCCTCCAGGCTAATTGCTGTGACACTTCTTCATTGAGCCCATTGATAACAAGCAGTGTTTTTTTTGTCAACACTTGGTTCATGGGATGTTGCTTCCTCTAAATTTCTGACTGCAAAATCAATCTCAAGTCTCAGATAACTAAAAACTGTTGATTGTTGTAATTATCGTTCTTTGCCCTTGGTGAAATTCGGACACTCTGAAAATGCCAAAGTGACAGAAATCCTTCTGGCATGTTTTGAGAAAGAACCTTAATTGTGTTGTTTCCTTGTATGGCAAGTAATTTGAAACTCACTCAAGGACATGTTATTTTCTTCCTCTCGCTAGCTCAAGCAACCCAAGGAACAAGTAAAGAATCTATTTACTGAATAAAGCTGATACGGGTGTTTAAAGTGGAATGTGAATCAGAGCCAAATAGCCCTGATGACGAATTTCCTGTCAAGACTTCCTCCAAATTCAGAGGACAACAATGACCTTAACTTCTTTATCCAGCCCTGTGGTTGCTTGATATTTAATTTTAGAACGTTCTGTGCTTTTTTCCGTCTCCAGATTATTACACACAGTCACCTTATGTTTATAGTGTGTAGTGTGTGAGAAGGCAACCTACAGCTGGACTAAGAATCAATATCACAGTTTGTGTGCACTGAAGGTTTATTTGCTCATGTATTTTAGTGCAGTAGTGTCTCATTCTTCTCCATTATTGCATTATCTCTGTGTTGGATGTCATAATTGTTTGCAGCCATGGTTAGGATCTTGTGTTATTTATGACTGAATGAAGGATAATTGGCGATAGAGCTTAGTGCTGTAGTGGTACAGTTCATTGATTCCACATCATGGTCGACCTGCGTCTGCCACCATCTACCAGCCAATGAATGATGAGCAGGTCAGCTATTGTAATTATCATTCACTGAGGCTTGTCATTCCCATCATGCTTGCTGGCTTGTTTGAAGTTCAGGCTTTTTGCACTAATTAAAACCACTTTGTCATATAGACAACATTGTCATACCGACAATTCAATCTATTATTTATTTTTATGTATTTCATTGCTTAAGGGATCAGATGAATCAAAAGTATTTGATTAATTCAGGATCATACTGTACATACAGATGCTTATGGAAGCCTGTTTCCACCTCAGAGTAAAACAAAAAAGTTATATTTAGTTATATTTTCTGATAAATAGTCACTTTGTGAATGATCACACTGAGATCACACTTTTATTTTTTTCATTTTTTTATTTTTAATTTGAAGTGGAAACAGCATTCATATGTTAATCTGTTTTTGTGTCACACTTTTTTGTTTATCATTAATTACATTGGAGTAATAATACGTTGCATTTGGCATTTTTTTTTTTCCAATTATTTTATAGTAGTGAAAGAGGTACAGTCGTGGTCAGAATTATTGGCACCCTTGAAATATGATCAAAGAAGGCTGTGAAAATAAATCCTGCATTGTTAATCATTTTGAGCTTTTATTTAAAAAAAAATACACGCTCTAACCTTTCATATCTAGCCATTCATTGAACTAAAACAATTGAAAATGGGGAAAGGGAAAAATCTAATTATGAAATAAACTGTTTTCCTCAAATACCGTTTGGACCACCCTTGGCACCCTAGAATTATTATGAATAAACTATCTGTGAAGTATATTCCTTAATTACAATTTTGAGCATACCACAGGGTGATATGAACATGAATTATCAGCCATGGGCTTCCTGTTTCACAGTATTATAAATATGAGGAACACAAAGGCCAATTTCCCTTAATCATCCATCACAAGGAGTATAACCAAAGAATATAGTTTTGATGTGCAGAACAAGATTGTTGAGCTACACAAAATAGAAAGTGGCATTCAGAAAAGAGCTAGAGTAGTGAAAACTCCCATTTCCACCATCAGGGCAATAAATAAGAATTTCCAATCAACAGAAAATGATATGAATCTGCCTGGAAGAGGACGTGTGTCTACATCATCCTAAAAAAAAGGCTGAAATTGAGTGGCTAAAGACTCTCCAAGGACAACAGCTGGAGAATTGCAGAAAATAGTTGGGTCTCAGGGTCAGAAAACCTTAAAAAAATGATCAAACATCATACATCACCACATGTTGTTTGGGAGGTTTTCAAGAAAAAAAATCAAGAAAAGAAAATGCTCTCATACAAAAACAATCCCCAGCATATTCTGTTGTCAAACACGACTGGAACTTCAAATGGGACTGGCTTCTATGGTCAGATGTAACTAAAAAATTAGCTTTTTTAGCAACAAACACTCAAGATGGGTTTGCTGCACACATTGATAAAAAGTACCCCATGTGTACAATTAAATGTACTGTTGTATTTTTAATGTTGTGGGCCAATATTTCTGCTGGAGGTCCTGGACATCTTCTTTAGACACATGGGACACGGCATTTTTTATTCTATCAAATACCAACAGATAAAACAACGTCTCTAGGTACGTAGTACCATCGGTCCGCATGATGGGAAATGAGACGCCCTGCATCGAGATTCAGCGTTGGGAACGCCCTTGCGTGACGCGATTCTGAAGCCCGTGTCAAATCTGTCAAATGGTACGCAAGCGAGACGTCTGACGAGGCAGGGGACGTAAGCACCAGAAAGCATCTAAAAGCAACATCCGGACATGGACCGGGCGTCCACACAAGCTTCGTGAAGATACCGCCTGCAGGGATGCAGGGTGTAGGCCAACGAGACGCCGCATGTCATTCCCTCGGTGGAACCATGGTACATACGTAGACTAGAGCCGTTACCCTTCAGGAACTTGAGCTGCTTCGAGTCGCTTTGGGAACGAGAATACACACTGCGCCGTACTACCAAGTCCCTGCCTGTGTGTGTGTTCTATGAGCACATCACGAAGAGAGAACATGGAAACCTGGGGTAGATGCCAGGTCTAGGATATAGAAGTGGACAAAAGTGTGTGGAGAGGACCAGACCGCCACAGCACAAATGTCCTGCAAGGCCACACCAAAGCTGAAAGCCTTGGACCGGCCCCATAGGTGATGGAGGCCAGAGGACTCGTAGGCTAGTGGGATGGCCTCGACCACCCACCTACTCATTGTCTGCTTGGTCGCCGGAAATCCCTTTTTTGGCGGACCAAAAACAAACAAAAAGCTGATCTGCCTTACGCCACGGGCAGCTCTGTGTGCGTCAGATCCCAGTCCATTATAAAGTCACGTGCTCGAACTGGACAGTAGCAGAATTAGCCTTTCGGCCTCTTTTCGGAATGGGAGGGGACGACTGTCTCTGAAGAACTTGGGCCATTGGTGCGCCCTTGTTGTACCGGCCTCAGCATCAGGGTGCCACGGAGGAAACGAGTGTTAAGTGGGTGTCTTCCCAATGATTGATCACCCAGAAGGGTGTGGTAAGCAGCTAAGGCCGCCACGGATACCTTCAGAGTGGAGGGAGATAACACTGCGGAGAATCGCTCCTGAAGAAACTCCAGAACTGTACCAATTGGACAGTTGACTGGGTCCTGCAGTCACTGTCCAAACCATGAAGCGAAAAGTTTCCCCTTCAAGGCATACTGTTTCCTAGTGGCAGGAGCCCTGGACTGGAGTATAGTCTCAACAACCTCAGTTGAGAGACCGGAAGATATGAGCTGTGCCCCCTCAGGGGCCATGCCACGTTCATAACATCCCGGGTGGTGAGGAGACGAAGGTCCCCCGCCTGAGAGAGGAGGTCCTAGTCCTGATCGGAATCTACAGTGGAGAGCACGTCGAGGAGGACAACAGTCGAGGGGGACCCCAAGTCCGAGAACCGAACTATGTACAAAGGGGCAAGCGAACGCAGAACCCCCTGACGATTGACTGTAGCCGGACAACGAGGGTTGTCTGTGCGGGCCCCAAAACACATGATGCCCCCTTTAGGGCTAGGAAAGGAAGTATGTGTCAGCGCTCGCAAACACTGGCCAGTTTTCACGGCAGTTGATATGTCTTGTGCACAAGAGGAGAATGATGGCCTTCACAACAGACCCTGGGCAGAGCGGCACTCATGACAGCTCCCCAGCCCGTGAGAGAGGCATCCGTCGTTAGCATTACGTGACGACAAGGAGCCCCTAAAGTCGGGCCTTGAACCAGGAACCGTTTCTTCCACATATCTAAGGGGCGCAGCCACGTAAGAATCGCCGCGTGACCTTGATCATGCAACGCGGATTCCCCCTCGGGGAAAATCCCTTGGTTCTGAGTCACCACTGTAAGGGTCTGATGTACAGCAGGCCAAAGGTATCACATTGGACACTGCTGCCATCAGACCCAACAGTCTTTGAAACTGCTTGACAGTGAGTGACTGGCCTTCTCTTACTCTCGTGACTGTCGTGAGGATTGACTCGATTCGAGCAGGAGACAGACGTGCATGCATCGAGGTTGAGTCCCACACCACACCAACATAAGTGGTTCTCTGTAGTGGAGAAAAAACACTCTTCTTGGCATTTAGTCTTAACCCCAACTCTCTCATATGGGCGAGGACGACATCTCGATTCCGAGCCGCCATCTGCTCCGATTATTCAATGGACCCCTTCCTACAAGAGAGTAATCTACTTTTGTTCCATTACCAGAGCTGCGGCGGGGCCACTAGCTGGGGCCGAATGACCGGGGTTATCAATGACCTACATGATGATGGCCACTGAGGGAATGACCGACCCGACTGCTGTAGAACCCTCACTTGAGGGGGCGAGCTATCCCGTACCTTACCATTGCCGAGCGGCAGCTGGGATTTTCGCTCGTCGAAGCTCACTGAGCCCTGAAGCACAGAGAATGGCAGGGGTATCAATAAGCCTCCGTAAGGGCACTGAGAAGAATTGGGCACCGTATACTGAGGTGTTACCCTTTCCTCTCCACGTTGAAGTGCCTCGTGACTGACAATGGTTCGACAATTCGCTGAGGTCCTCTAGACAAATAACGGTCAGGAGATCCGTTTCGTTGTCTAGAAGACCCAATGAGAGCATCGCCCGACCTGTCTGGTGGAGGGGTTGAGGGTGGGCAACGCTCTGTTTTTGAGGACTGGGGATATGAGGAGCTGTATGGCTTGGGCTGATGCACGCTCAGCAGTCCCATCCTGAGCAGGTCAGCCTGGTATGCTTTTAACACCGCCATGGTGTGCAAACATGAGCCAGCCTGACCTAATGCCATATAAGCTTTCCCAACCAGACTAGATATAAGCTTAACAGGCCTGGTGGGAAGCCTCGGGGCCTTCAGGGACGATGCTGAAGATGGGAAGAGATAGCTCGCAAGCATCTGCTCCACCACTAGCATCGCCCCATATACCTTATCATTCAACCCCAACTTGTTCTTTTGAATAATTCGAGACTGTGGGGCTGTAATACGGGATGAGTACGGTTTCTCCCACGATCTTGACCCATCAGCATGGAGATCGGGGAAAACGGAAGGCCCCCGTCGTGCAGGCTGTGATCTGGATTCAGAACATGTACGTCTAATGATTTTTAGGACGAGTGTCCTGTTCTAGGCTGGCCAAACAATATTTTATTAAGGGCGAATGCACGAAACACACCCCATAACCACAAATCACACCTCATAAGCGAGGGACTGTGGTGACGAGTCCACAGTCTCCTCTGTCTCGACACTCATCACATACACCTCCTCGGAGGAAGATAGATGAAGCGTTTGGCTCTCTTTCTGGGGGTGGAGGTGAGGTGGGGGAAGAAACCGCAGCTTGGGCTTCCGAACCCTGAGAGAGAGCCGCGGATCTAGCGGGTGAGGACCGAGAAAAGGACGAGCCCGTCTCGGATCCCTCCGCTAAATCCACCCGTGATCCCCACGACAACAGTCTGCGCTGTGCCACGACAACAGTCTGCGCTGTGCCTCTGCAACAGCGGGACCGCTGCCAGCGGGATCGTGAGCCTGGCTGCTCTCATCAAACACGGCCAGGCGAGTGCGGAGCGTGCGCAGCGAGAGCTCGCTGTTATGACAATCAGCTGCTCGAAAGCTGACCGTGCGTGCTTCGCTCCTAAACAAACGACACAAATCGTGTGTATCCCCTGCCGCCATATATCGTGGGCAGGGAGAAACACAGCTTTTGTAATGTCGTTCGCTCGCCATAGACTTTCTCATTGTTTTATATATATGAGTGCTTGTGCGGACAGACAACAGTAAATAGACAGACACATACACAGAGTGCTACTGAAGGACAGAAGCTGGGTGGCGCCCGGCCGGATGCGCTTTTATGCCTTCTGGTGCTTACGTCACCCTGCTCGTGACGTCTCGCTGCTCCATTGGACGGATTTGACACGTGCTTCAGAACGTAAATAAAAGATCAAAATAATTAACAATGCAGATTTATTTTCACAGCCGTTCTTTGATCATATTTACCAAGGGTGCCAATAATCCTGACCTGAATGTATTATTACTATAATAATATATATATCAACATCAACCTAATGTCTAGTTATTATTTCTACTATGCCTGTAAACTTTATAATAGGTTTTAACCAAAGGAGGTCTATAATATTTAATACCCATTTAGCATTCTAGTTAAATCTATAAGTTATATGATATTTAGTTAGAGACCCTTCTGTTTTGCACCATGATCCATATGTTGAATCCCTTCTGTGGGGGGTGTTCCTGGTGAGTTTGTATCTTCAGGGCAATTGTACATCATTCTACAATCTAGTTTACGATGGAGGGATTCATATCTCAGTTTTCGCAAGAATCATACAGATAACTCATGTCAGCCTTCCTCAGCTCTCCATGTGAGCGAAGTGCAGCCACAGCACATTAACCATATTTACTGCCGACAATTTCCAAAGGAAATTGCCTCTGCAAAGGGAAAAGGACATTTAGAAAATCCAAACTCTAGATTTCAATCAAGATACATCAGTTTAAAATATCCTTTCCCTATGTACATGCTGTTGTCTTTGTTTCTGTCTGTGAACTGTGACACTTTTCACGGTATTTTATTATGTGGACAAAGGTGCAAATTGCTCGCCATCATATGTGGATTTGGGAAGAATAATAGGTTTTTAATGTGAAAAGCAAATGGGAAGCCCTTTTTTCTACATGCAGGCCATCTGTCACCATGGAGAAAACGATCTTGCCAGAGCATGTTACATTAAATAAGATCATGTTACATCACAAAACACTTTTTGTTCTGATGTGAGAGAAAATTGGAGGACTAATTAGAGTCCCTTCAAAGAAACGGATTAGAACCTAATTTGTTTCAGCGCCTAGTGACACTTTCCATGTGTTTTTTGAACATCCAGTCTTAAATCCTCTGAGCACTGATTACATTGCTGTTTTGAGTGTTCCTCTCCATCATGCACCATTCCTTCCTTGCATGGATGCCCTCATTCTTCAGATCTTTTGCCAGTCTTCATCTTAAAGATAAGCCTTCTAACTCAAGCTGTTAGTCTGACTTTTAGCTTCACTCTTAAGTATCATTCAAAGGATACATATATATATAATATATTATATAAGTATATATATATCTATATACATATATTAGCATGTTATGGTTTGCTGTGAAGTCCATTATGATGTTTTCAGGCAAGGATTTATTACTAATATTTAGTTAAAAGTATCAGCCGTCTAACGTCTGTTTTGACTACTGGTTCTCTAATCGTTGCCTGAAGTTTATGTTGCTAAAAATAAGATTATTTAATTGTACATCTATTCCCTAATCAAAAATAAAAAGAAAAAAAAATAATTTAACGAGGGAAATAAATGCATAAAATAAAACTTTAGAGAGTTGAACGCTTTATGAGCCTATCATAGCCCCTAAATTAAGGCCGTCTGTTCAGAGGTCCGCATGCATTTACTCGCTAGGATCAAAAGATGAGAGCAGTAACAGGACATAAGTTTGCACTGACACTTTCACGTGTCTCCTATATGGAAAACTCGAATTGCGATATTGTGTAAAATGCCGTTTAAAGGGGTCCTATTATGCCTTTTCACTTTTTAAACTTTAGTTAGTGTGTCGTGGTGAGTTGGCATAAAAGATTAGAAAGTTCAACATCTTCAAAGTCCACTCAAAGGGAGCTAAAAATTTTATTTCGTTTTTAAAACTCCATTTGCAAGACTACAGCACCGGCTCTTTGGACTCCCGGTTTGTTTTCCTGGCTTTTGTCTCACAGCCGGGCTCAGGGGCTATCATAACAAAATTCCCCCTACAGAAATTCAAAGTGGTGGGGGTGTGCGGGGCGAGTCGTGGTTAGACGGCCTAGGTTGAGTGAGCGCTCAACCACGATACTGAGAAGAGCAGTGACTGTGCTGAACGCCTCAGCATTTGTGGCCATGTCTTTTCTGGCTGAGCGAGCGGGTTCTTTCCACGTCCTCGCGAACCCCGCTCTGTTACATTTTGGGTTCTACTTATTGCTCAAACGCTGTGTTATAGTTTGCGTGTAAGTGCCTGCGAAGTGGACTACCGATATTTCGATGTTCCAGTTGAAGGGAGCGTATATGTTCCATATAAAGGGCATTTAAGTGTGCGAGACGTTAATTTTTAATTGTATTTATTTACAGAGGTATATACACAGAGGTCCCACTTCACGCTTCTCTAGTAAGTTTCGTTCGTGTGTGAAGACGCTGCAGGCAGCAGCACAGCACAAATGAATATTCCGAAGTGAAGTAAACTCAACGGATTTCCCCTGCTCAGGGAGAAGGGAGCAATGAACACTGTGTAGGGAACACAGAGTGCACTCGAAACAGTTCATGCACGGAGCTCATTCTAACCGAGCTGATGTCTGAATAGGAGAGCTGTTAAACAAAGAGAGCCGTGCCAAACATGCGAGCGGGGGGTACGACGAGGACTGGAATTGAGAACCGTGTTATAGAACAATTCCTTATCACGGTATAAACACGACGTACTGGGTGCCCACGGAAGATGCGAACCGCACCGGCCGGTGCCTACAAGTCATAGAAAAATATGTTATTTGAATTTTTAAAGACGTGGCCACGACGTGGCTTCTCGTCCGGAGGCTTGTAGCGACTGCCTGGAACGCTGTTTTTTTTACCTCTGTTGCCCAAAAACTTTGTTGAGGGCTTCCGAAAGCGGATGATGTCAAGAAACAGTGGTTGCAATTTACTTTTTAAACTAGTTCCTGAGATTATAAACCCAAATTTGCTATGTGGCTGCGTATATTCATGAGGACGTTCACATCCCGAGTGAGAAGTGCGGATTCGCCAAAACAGGTTTTGTTGAAGAACGGCGCAAGGGGCGTGGCAGTTACTGACACACGTCTAAGCTGCTAACCAATCAAAACACATTTTGTTTTTCGGAAGGCGGACCTTCATCAAAGCCGGAACTAATCGAGCCGTTTGTGCCAGCCTGGGGAGAAAGGTATTGTAATAATGTAAATTATGTGAAAAATAATGCGTTTTTCGAACCACCAAGCATGAGAGCATGTTCTAGTACACCCCCAAAACAAAATCAAGACTTTGTAAAAGAGCATAATAGGACCCCTTTAAGACATTGTATGGTCTATCCAGAGGTGGATAGTCTAGTCAGGCCAAATAATGATTTTGTTTTCTGTCTTGTTTTATTTTATTTTATTTATTTATTTATTTTTCCTGGAAAGAAACCTTTCTGAGATTAAAAATCTATTTTACAGTAATGTCTTGCCTAACATAGACAGAGAAACAACACCACTAACAAAGCAACAAAGCACTAACAAATCAGAATACTTACTAACAGAGCAACATACATAATTAAACAACTTTTTCTGTTCGATAATTCATCATCTAGTCGTTTTTGATGACATATTCCCCCTAAAGGCCAGTGGGCTCTAGCCTCTGATTGGTTTGGACAGCAGAGGAAGTGACTCTTGACTGATTCTTGACCGCTGACCTACACCAAGACATCAGAGATGGAGTGAGGGGATAAACAGCAGCCATGCTCTGTTAAAAGTGAGTGGTGGAATTCTGCTGAGGTGGCCAAAGCTCTTGGTGCAATTGATTAAACAATATTTCTCCCTGCTCGATGTGAAGGGAAGAAAATATATTTTCTCTTTCAGTGTTATCTGAACGTGCCCATGCCTCACATGGGGTATGAAATGATGGGTTATTTTAATTTACCAGTCCAAGCTCATTTCTCGCTCTCATTATCTTAAGCATCAATGATGCTTGTGGAAATCCTAGAATTAAAATGACATGCAATTAGATGGATTTCAAGTTCATGTTTTTGTCATGTATCACTTCCTTAATTAGTCTGTGAGATACTGATGCTCACTAGACAGCACAGGATCTGGTGTGAAGAAAAGCGCAATATGAAAGTAAATTGCTCATTGTGCATTCTGATCTTTCTTTTGTGCATGCAAGCAATCAAGTGAGGATTCCTCTCTGCACTCAAAGGGAGAAATGGGAGGGAAAAATGTCAGATTTACAGTGCTGTCTCAGACCCTCTCACATTCCTGAAAAAATTGCTATGAGTGACACAGTGCTGAATCTCTCTCTCATCTGTTTCTCTGCATAGGATGCTGAAATTTCATAAGTCATAAGTCCATAATATTAAAGCTCTGGTGCTGGGGACATATTTCACTATTTTTATCAAGTACACTTTTATTTGGTTGTGAAATGCATTGTGCTGTGGCCAGGGGCGCCGCTAAGAGAGGGAGGGGTGTGTGGGGTGTGTGTGTAGTTAGGACGATTCTAAGGGCCCACGCACTTTTGGGGCCCCCAGAGATCTGTTTTATTAGTAGTAACAGTAGTAGTATTAGTAGTAGTAATGTAATTATAAATGTATCTACCAAAGAGTAAAATAAAACAAAATTACGCCTTATTTCTGCATTTCCAACAAAATAATCTCCCCCCCCATTCACTGCATGGTTTCGTCCCATCCTATGTAGCCTAGAGTCACTGAGTGAGATCAGATGGCAATTGTCAATTAAGAGTCCATCGGTTACGAGGGGAGGGCAAACCAACCGGCCGACGATTTGGTCAGATCGCACCATTCATTCAAACCATGTTGCCTGTCGGACCACTGTCGTCAAAATGATAGATACTTAGCATAAAGTTTGTTTTTGCTCTGGTTCGGGGGGGGGTGGGGACGGTGTCTGGCAAAACATCCCTGCCCCTTGTAGGATATCAGACCGAATCAGACTATCTAAGATTTTGTCAAAACATGGTTGAAACATGAGGAGGCAAATTCCACAGAGGCCCAAGACACAGGATGTTTGTAAATCAGATCCTGGCGCCACAAACCTGAACCAACCAGCAGCTTTGAGTACCTCACAGCATTTAAACAAACAAACACTTATTGACAATTCCAAAGAGATTGTCAATTTTGGGGCAAGTAAACAAGATTAATGGTCAAAGAGACGCACATGTAAACCAGTGATAGTAATCACAATCACAAGCTCTTTGGATTGACTCCCCCACCCCGCGCAGAGAACGACTGACAATTCTTATGAGAGAACCTCTTTCCCTGGCTTCACAGCCCCTTCCTTATGTTCAGTAAATCGGCCAGAACTGCATTTCCATGATATGCATCTAAATGACACTAAAACTTTGAGCACTAATCATTTCTTATGCATAACTCCATATCAGTATGTAATACCCACTCAAAATCAACTCTCCAGGTACTATATCATTAATTGTGTAATGTCATTTTGAAGAACTATTGATAGTTTATCGGCTCACATTCATTTTAGTAAGGTTTTGGTGTTTGAATCTTCTTGCTTGAAACGTTTTTTTCCAATCAATTCTTTGTCAAATGTATCGTATTCTTGTTATAGAAATCATGTCTATAATTATACTCTGCAAGAGCGGGAAAAATCGGACCATTTGACTGATGAGATGACATGTTGATTTGTGTATTGGGAGGAGAAATATACAACACCCCTGCAAAGACAGCGTCTAATTGGTCAAAACACAGTTTGGGATGTGGCCAAAAGCCCAGTTGAAATACTTAGGACACCATCAAATCACGCTCTTCTACTCTCTTCAACTCCTCTCTTCAACTCTTCTCTTCTCTCTTCCTTCTTGCCTTTTCGAGACTTGTTGTTGTTTTTTTTAATCATGCTTCTTTATTTTTGAGCGTGCTCTGGCTTACACGCAATCTCCTCCAAAACCATGAGGAGAAACGCACCTAGTCTCGTCAAACTTTACTTCTATTTCTTTCTTTAGTTTATTTTCCGTTGAGAGTTTCGTGTTCCGAGTTAAGTTTTGCCCAACGCCGTGTCTCTGAAAGAGTGCTGTCTAAACTTCAACTGTAGACCACAGCTCAGCGTCGCCTGCCAACGCCCAACCACTGGCTTCCCATGACTGAACTTCCAGCCAATCAGCGACCGCTGGAAACCCCATTGTTCTGCAAGGACCACAACAAAGGGAAACCCCACACACAACGCAAGTACCTCCAGATCCTAGCTGAACTGGTGCATTTAATATCATTTTAACCTCATTGAGAACTCATTTCGAGGGTTAATTAAGTGATTGATGGTTGTCTATGCAATTGCACATATTGCTGTAATCTTGGGATTTCACATTTTCATTTTCTTATATAACTCATTCTTTCCTCACTTTCTCTCTATCTGCAAACTTGTGTGAATGTGTCGAATGCGTGTGTTTATCGTGTTATTAGGTTTAGATGCTTAGATCTATCCAATACACGTCTGTATATCATAGCGTTGAGAAAGAAATATCGTGGTTTTATGTGCTTACAGTTAATGTCTTAAACGCCGACTTGTTACTGTTCTAATTATAGTGTTTCAGCTATTCTTGTGGTATAAATTATCCATTGCATATTGAGTGGTAGCAGGACGGCGCGTTCACTTACGCTGGCCCGACTCAGTGATCACCGTAAACCATGATTCTGGTCCAATTCCTGACAATCTTAATGATTCCCTTTTCGAGCTAACTTCGACCTGTTTCCCTTACCACCATCCATGCAGCCTGTTATGAATGAGCAGGGAGAGCAGCAATATAACCCCCCTAGGGTTAACAGAACAAACAAGGCAGATATCATTAATGTACTGTCACGGTGAAATCCACGCCGAGCTCAATCCATACACCTAGGTTGGATTTATTGGGGTTAGGTGCGAGTTGACAGGTCCAGGTAGGTGCTCCGGTGACTGTGAGTGCTGCTCTTCCGTCTCCCAGTGCAGAGGGTCCCGTACAGCTGCTCCTGGTGGTGCCTGGGTGGCAACGCTCGTTTGTGGAAAATAGAGCTAGCTTAGTGCTCGGCTCCTCATGTCATGAGCATCTCCGAGATGGCAGGGCTCTGCGGTGCTTTGTAATGCCCGCCGCACTGATGAGTGCAAGCTGGTGAACCGATCCCTGTGAGGGATGATGGCCGGTGCAGCCCGACCTTGTTTCCAAGGGCGACGCTATGACGCTTCTGGACGCTTCGTCACAGTACTTATGATATTTAATTGTAACCTTTATTCAAGATAAGAGTCTGATTAGTGCGATGACGTATCAGAAAGACAGTCCCTGACTTGCGAAAGGAGTAGCTGGGGATGGAGGGTGGAATTTGCTCCTGAGCACTCTGAAAAGCTGCTTGATCTGAAAGCTGCTGATATACTGGATAGGACTTTATAGGAATGCCCCGATAGGTTCATATTCCATAGTTAGATGTATCACTGAGAATCGCTGATCAAGCTTGCTCACGTGACCACCCATCCTAACATAACACTTCATAAGTTCTGTCAGACCACTATCGTCAAACATATAATACTACTTTACGATCAGTTTGGTTGCTTGCGTATGGTTCTGTTCTAAGGCAACAACCTCCCTGCCCATCCTCAGCCTTTCTGAATGAGCAAGGGAGAGCAGCAAGTACCCCCCCCCCAACACACGATAGTCCTACACCGCCCAAACCACAACCGCTGGCATTCTTGCAAGAACATATCCTCGCGGATAACCGACTTCTGGGCCCGGCAGTCCACTGACGTGAGGACGCGCAGGCAGCACTTACGGAGAAGGCAGCGAAGGTGCTCTTCTTTATAAGCAAGCTAATAAGAGCAGCAAGCCCCTTTAATGCATACCTGAAACGATGCACGATACCCCAACCTATTGATTGCGTGCAGCCCTAGTTTTGCAGCAAGAAGCGTCTGCAATCCATTGCAGCGAGCATGACGGATCAGAGAGCACAGTTGTCCTACCTAAAGCTTCACGTCCTTTAACAGTCATAAAACGCATATAAACCAAATCAACTCATCAGCTTTGCAGGTTGCCTGTCGCTCCCCCCATTGACATTGTGCTCGTTTGCTACGTGTCTCACTCGCCACTCGCATAAGCATAGACAAAGAAGCCTATTACCAATACACTAATAGCTTTGTCACAGCAGTTGCTCTGCTTAACTCACAGCATGTATGCAGTGTCGAGAACTTAAAGGATCAGGCTTCCCCATACTAGATGAGCATACAGCAATCGGCATATTAGAACACGATGGCCTAAAAAACTCTTCATTAGTTTTTGCATGTTGCAGTTTAACTAAGTCCACACTTGCAAGACCAACCATAGTTTAAAACAGCCACAAGCAAGTCTACCGCACTGAACTGAAGACTAGATAGCCTACAGCACGCAATCCCCATACTCTAAAGCCTTTTTTAAGCCAACATACCTTCTGATGCAAGCTGGGGCAAGCATGTCCCCTTTAGAAGGATAAGAGTGAGGGGTGCTGCCTTCTTAATACGCAGCTGAGAAACCGCAGCCCCTTTATGACCATATGGTCAATACCTGAAGTTTAGGCAACAGCATGTTGCCCTGTCCAGATAATCGTTAGCATTTAATAACACATTTAGTAGCAAAATCTACATACTGCAAGTTGAGTATCAAGCACATTACCGATACACTGTTATAGCTTTAAGCAACAGCATATCACAGACTTTACACAGCTTGATGGAAATAATCATACATATAGGATGTGTTTAATGAAACGGCATCCTCAATACTAGATGAGCCTTATGCAGCAAGCCTGTTTCATATCAGACAGTCTTAAACAGATTCAAAAACAAGTCTCAGCTGTGGTAAGTTTAAACAGTAACGTTAATGTTACCAGTGTGTCAAAATACAACCAATAAGCCTAAAGCAACAGCTTGCCTAGCAAACCAACATGTTACTGAACAACTAACCTTAAACAACGAGCAATATTTGACAATAGCATATTTACCAACATAGCGTTAAGCAATGAAATTACATAGAAACTTAGCAGGAAGTATTCTTCATAATTTTTTATTGGGAGCATCCATGACTTAATTTTTTAAACGCGCTGCTTGTGCTTGCTTAGAATAATTGGACTATATTTAAATCCCTTGTGTCCATTTGAGCGCTCAGTCGTAACTTTCCAATCACCACCGAAGTGATTTTTTATTTATTTTTTTTCCCTTTCTCAGCCAGTTGATCATGTTTAATCAACACATGTCATATCACCCTAATTTCTCATGCTCATATTCTCACATTACTCAGCGTGAGCACATATTCATGCGGATCAGAAATTATGAATCTCTAATAAGTGGCTGTCCAGCAGGGGAAGCATACACACTGTGGAAATACTTCGAATGACGGTCATTAATATTACGTTCTTAAATGTATAGAAGCCATTAGGAGCGATAAAGCGTGCTTCTGACGCAGCTGAAATCAACCGCACACTCACACAACTAATGAAAACATCAACCTTAGAAATAAACAACCGTAACATTGATATTATGCCGCTGAATACAGCGAAGCGAACCCCAGTTGAAACACATACCCGAGAATGCTTGTTTCATTTAAACTTGTTCTCATGGCCTTAACTATCGGCGTGTCCTCATAGCGATTAAATGCTCTAGACTACGTGTTGCTCCAGCTTTATGAACACAGATGCGTAAATGCTGCAGCAAATATGCTTTTTCCAATTAGCAGACCAGGTAATATACACAACGATATGGATTAAAACAGCATTCACTTACATGTATCTTAGACGTGGATTTCAGATGTTCTTAAACACGCTGCAACAGTTTGATTTGCAAGCAGCGATGCTTAATTTGCTCCAAAGCAAGCTGAAAAGCTGCTGAATCTGAAAAGCTGCTGATCGAAAAGCGGCTGATATACTGACTATATTCTTATATAAATGCGCGATGGTGTCGTATCCTTAGGTAGATGTGATCAGCTGAGATCATCGTGATGCAAGCTGACTCACGTACCTGCCAGAACTAACGCAAGGCTTAATTTTTGCTATAGAAATCGACAAATTTATACTCCTCTTACTAGAGCAACAGCGAACACATGGGTTTGTCATCTGCAACAGATACAGCTGCACTAGAATTATTTAATTCTTTTGCCTCAGTTTTGCCACACAACTTCTAATAAACACGTTGAAACTATAATCCATAAACGTCTCAAAAGGAGCTTTTATTAAGCAAATCTGAGTGAATTACTCATCCACAGTTTTTTAAAAAATACTTTAGTTGGGTTTCAACAGGCAGGGTCTACAGTGTATGAAGCTAAAGGTTTTTGGGTTAAGGTTCATAATGTAGAACATTTTTAACACTGTATGCTGTATGTGCATAGGTAGCTAGCAACAGAATATAGCTGTTAAGCTAATAGTCACATTTAACTGAGTAAGATCATGAGTTGCAAATGTTGGATCTGCTGATTCTGCTATGGGGTATCCCTATTATTATTTTAGGATTTTTTGTTTGCCCTCAGTGAGCATTTTCTATTAATATATGATTAGTATTCAACTCATTCCATATAGCAATATGCGGTACAGGTTATTTCATAGAACAGGTACTGATTACTTATCTACTGATACCTATTGTCCGAAAGCAAGAGCAAAGTCATAGTCAAGATTATTAATTGGCAGACTAAATTTTTTGAATAGCTGCTGGCCTTGTACCCTATAGCCAAAAGTATGGACGACCCCCTTCTAGTGAACAGGTGTGACTACCTTCATAATTTCTAATTTTTAGTAAAAAAAGCAATGATGGGCTTTCTAGGGTTGTGTCATTCTAATCGTATACATTTGTTTTAACTGACCATTTCTTTCAACACAAACAAATGCCTCTGTGTATAAGGCAGGTTACCAAAAAAAGCACGATTGATTCATAGTATGGAAGACTGGTCGCACAAGCCAGTCCTATCCCACTTGGAACACCTCTGGTGTGACTTTAAATGCAGACCTTGGCCACACGTATGGACAAATGTATTGGGACACCCCCTTCTTTAAAACAGAAAAAGGCACTTCCAAAACAATACAATTTTTAAATACATGAACTATGTTTCCATCTTTGATGCCAGAGTTTTGGAAGTGCCTTTTTTTGTAAGTGTCTAAAATGATTGTACACATATGTACAAGTCATTGGTGTTTGACAATGATTTTTTTTTTTGTTTTATTGAGTTTTCCCAATACTTTGGGCAATATAGTGTATGTTTGGTGCGGTAGGGGGCCCAACCTCATATTCTTTCATAGGGCCCAAAATTGCTAGCTGTGGCACTGGACAGGTTCACCCCTGCACAACCTATTGAGCTATTGGTTTTCATGTGGTTATAATTCACAGAGAGGTATGGAAAACAATGAGCCCCTCCGAACTTCATGACTATTGCCTCTTGAGAATTGATAAATATAATATTTTTATATAGATATAATTATGTGATTTTTATACCATAATACAGGTAAGACTCTTAACAGGTACATGCACACCAATGCTATTGTATTTATGCCACTCCAGCTGGAAAAAAACTATATTGATATTTAGTTGTTTTACCTTTTTTAAAGTTTGTTTTGTCTTATTTTAAATCATCTTTTTAAGTCATCTTGAGGTCCCCTTTAAAGACTGCTGAGGCTCCCTAGTGGTCCCTGGAAGCACTGCTTTAAAATCAGCTAACAGACATTTTGGTCTGGCTGGAGACTAGGGTTGCAACAAACGATTATTTTGATAATCAATTAATCTAACGATTATTAGAATGATTAATCGACTAATCGTTTGATTGGATTAGAAAGTGTTGTATTAATAAATGTAACATGAATTTACTGGCGTGTCGATTGCAAAGCTGGTGCAAAAATATCCACATCGCTATGATCAGATGCTTTCTTAACTGCTGTTTTCTCACCGCTCTCATTTTTTAAGTGTTTATTTTGTTATTGAGAGGAAAAATCATGCAGCACATATCTACACAGTCATCTAAACGCTGCTGTCAGTAGCGTCGGGATGTTTGCTAACAGTAAACTGCTGTATGAGTATATCGAACTGCTTTTTACCCCTAACTAAAAAATGTAAAAATAACTTTGCTGCCAGTATATTGGGGCTTTTATACATAATAGATTTTTTTTGTTTGTAGTTTTGTAAAACTTTCCCACACTCAACTGGTTGGCTTCATTTGCACTTCTCATAAGCTTGTCTTCATCTATTGGATTGCATCCGGGAGGGCTGGATTACAGTCTTGTGCTACAGCGCCACACTGGTCAAACCGTGTCTTTGCAGGCCCTTACATTAGGTCATATGAGCTCAAACAACTAGTCGACAACAAAAATATTTTGTATTGTCAATGTTGTCGGATAATTTCTACTAATCGTTTCAGCCCTAATGGAGACCAGCAGGGACTAGTAGCATGTAGCTTTTTCAATAACAATCTTTTTCCTTTTCTTAAAGTATGTTTTAAATAGTCTATGCGGTATGTGTGTGCTGTAATCTTAATGTGTTCAATGTATGACTCTACATATACTTTTTTTTAAGTGTGCTCACAGGGATTTGCAGGGTTCTATTGTACTGCCCACAAACAGATCTTTAAAAGCCTGCCCCATATTACACTCCTGCTGACCCACTTAAGGTGTTTAACAATCTGTGGGCCTCATTGCAAGTGTTGTTTGCAGCCAGCTTGACAATCCATCTGGACCTCTGACAGAAAAGTCAGTTTACAATTTGATTGCAGGGGACTCTGATGTCCCTTACACAAAAGACGTGTGAATGACAGAACAAGATCCTGCCCCTTGATTACTGCCATCTTGAAATATCCATGCCTGAGGCACACCTGTCTGGCTAGCAAACACATCTGTGAAAAGCACTTGGTAAAATATTATATATTTAAATTGAAGGAATATTAAACAGGCCGTATCTTTTGGAGTGTTTTCTTTAAATATGTATTTTTCATTCAGGCCCCATAATAAAAACAGTTCAGGGTGATTTGGTCAAATATATTTGGATGAAAGATGTAAAATCCTTTCTTCTCTGTTAAAAGGAAAGACTCATTCTACACTATTTGTGCATTAAGTCTTAAAAATATTGGGCTGAATGAGACTGTCTTGCATTTGAAGTAGCCCGTCTTCTCTCTGGTGGGGGTGTTCAGTGGGGTCAGGTTTTCATTCTCGGCTGTACGAGTATGTATGTGGTGTTCTGAGTTGGGTTGGTTGCGTGGTATGAGAGGCAAAGCGTTATTTAAAGTGTTGTTCTACTGGCTGTGAAACCTACAGGATATGAATCCTTAAAATCATTCCAGTAATACCATCAGTTAAATCTAAGACAAATAGAAAAATGAAACGTAGACTTAACAATGTTTAGGGGTGGGGGTCGAGGTGTGTGCTGTGTTTTGCTTGACCTAGGTGGCCGTGACACGGGTTGTGTCGGGGGGGGTTGCTCAGCTCAAAATAAAATCCTTACATAAATGTTTCACTTACTTGATTTAAGTGTTGCACTCAATCCAGGGGTCCTCAGATGCACTTGAAAGGATGCAACAGGTAATTGTTGATTATTTTTTAAAAGTTTTCTGAGAGCAGGTTGAAAATTTGAGCACCTATGCTCCTGAAACTGCGTACCATGTGAATGTGTCGTCTTTGCATGAGCTTTCATCATCACTGTTGTGCAAAATAAATGCATTCTTTTCCTGGAATTGGGATGTTTAAGGCTATACATGGGATGTATTATATTTCATAATGGGTTGAAGACAAAAAATTTTTTTATCAATGAACACTGATTTACAGTACATGATGGTGAAAATGTGTGCTGAGGAGGGTGGATGAGGTCTTTTAGTCTGTGTGTAATTATTAGTAGTGCTGGTTAGTTCTGGTATTAAAATTATTACTCATTAGTCCAATACACAATAGTTGCCTGTAAAATGACCCCCACAAAATAATGCCAAATGTATGATTAGTGTGGCAAAAAGCACTGAATAGCCCATATTAAAATCTTTAGAATACATGTATTATTGTTATTATTATTTTATTACATAATCACTAAATTGTTTTTATTGCCAGCCCTAGTAACGTGATAACAACTGCTCCCGGGCTTTACTCATGTACAAATTAGCTCAAAAGAAATGTATAACTAATTACAATTATTAATTAGAATTAATTACAATTATTATACAGGTTGGTGGGTTTTGGTGTGACTGTAACGGTAGCAGAAGTAATCTTACAATAACTAATCTGTTTCGTCCCGCGAACGGCCGTGCATTGTATAGCAACTCTAGAATTATATGTCCGTGGCCACAGAAAATACTTTCTTACACTACTAGTGTATTAGAGCATGTAGTAAGATCAGATCATAAAAGGGACATTATACACAAGCAGTGACAGAATCAGTAACTCATGTACTTTGTGCACAAAAGTTTTAGAAACTTCATTTCCCTAACACAATCTGGTTAGCTATTCTAACATGGGAACTGCCACACGTGGCAACACAGGGGAGTTAAAGTGAATGAATGAAACCAGAGAATGCAGTTATGGAAAATGAGTCAGTTAACCACCTGAGTAAAACCAAACCGTTTTACAACAGGGTCTACAGCTTATACTAAACCTCGGTTTCGTTTAGTGTGGGGGGGGGAATGCAGCGATACTTGCATTGCCTGGCCATTGAACGGCGTCTCCGGGTGGGGGTCGGCTGTGTCGCAGTGAGGTTGAAAGTCTTTATGGTTTGAAGGTTTGGTGGCATTGGAATTGCGATCATGTTCTTCCGGGTTTGAAATTGATGAACTGCCGATAGGGGATTTTACGGGGCTGGTACGGGGTGCAATGGTGGTCGGTAGAGGTCTCTCCTGGGTGAAAAGTTGCAACACGGCTTGCTGCAACTTTGATGTCCTGCCAGCACAGGGGAGTCCCGTGTTTCAGAGTCGGACTGGATGTCAGGTGTTGCATGTGGATGAGAGCGCGGCGTAAGAAGAGAGGAAGAGAGAGGCGGGTGACTGTTGGGATTGTGAGGCCATCTAACGTCTATAAGGTCACACCTCCAGGGGGTCAGTGAGCCAGGGAAAGTTTACGTCTCGAACATGGTATTTTGCATACATAACTGGATTGGGTGCTGATTCAAAAACTATTAAAGATTCTTAGAGCACTAATATGTTGCATCGGTTTCAACATGTAAGATGCACTCCCATTTAGATCATCAAAATATGAATTCATAAATACCAAACATGGTATATTAACTAGTGGTTCTATCATAAGCATGCATAAAACAGTATACAATACAAAAGGCAATATACAAGGAAGTAATAATCATACGCACAATGTTCTGGAGATGTTCATTCATAGAAGGTTTTCTATGAAGGAATAGGGAAGAGTCCATTTTTATGGGCATTATGTGTCTTTCCTATGGGCAAATGGAGTGAGAGTTGCTCGGCCCACATTCCTTTGAGCAATAAAACCAGTGTTATCAGATGATTTGTCATTGGTTGCCATGGTAACCAAGGCCTGTTCTACCTTTTTGGGGTGTTAGTTGCTCTTCGGGGGTTATCCACAGAACTCTAACACATTGTTTGCTTTTTTGGGTGAGGGGGTTTGCTGGATTATTCATTAAATATAATGAATAATTGTGTGTCTCATTGGTCCAAACGCTACACTCAGCAGGGAAGAGGATTTCTCCATTTTAATGATCAAACTAAATCTGTGTCACAAAATGTTTGGCTTTCTCCTCAAGTGTACATTCAGAGAGAGCGAGAGAAAAAACTAAAGGAGAGATGGGGTTCTGATGAGAGCAGAGAGAGGTTTGGCATCATGTTTTCTAAGACAATTCAGATCTCAAATAGTCTTTTCAACGACTCTTCAAAACAATCAAACAATGGAGCCCATCTGTCTTGTGTATTTCACTCCGGCTCTGCCGTGCTCTGCACACCATCTCATCCAGTGGGAAATGAAAGCCCATGGTGCTCTGTGTTGTAATCATCCGACAAACATTTGCAAAAATACATAAAGCGTGTGTACGGAATTGTGACATTTCCTGAAGAGACTATAAAACTCCTTCATTTCTCATTAAACTGCAGTTAAACATACTTGAAAACTTTATGACACACTGACATGAAGAGGTACATTTACTGAGGTGAATATATTCATTGTCATTTACTCAATTATTTCTTATGTGGAACACCAGAGAGCCGATAAATGATTTCAGCTGAGTTCATGGACCAGTGATGTATAGAAATGTGTTTTATTGAAAACACAATAGATATTTCTCAGAAGACAAAATGACTGCAGTACTGCTGCTGATCATTCTCACGTCTCTGTTTTCTTGCTAAATTTATTGTTTAACAAGTGCAAGGAAGCAAACAGTATGGCAAATGTGCAGTGGATTTGAGCTGTTGTGCAGTGGTTAATGCTCAAATTGTGGTGCTAATACAGGTAAAGCAGGTTTGAATCAGGTCTGTTTCCTTATTTTGCCACTATATCTGTAGAATAAAGAAGCAATAAGCTGCCAACAAGCAGTCTGTTTATAGATAGACTTTAAAGAAAAGCACTTCATCTATCTTTAAGCCTTTACTCATTATATGTCTGCTTGCACCACCTTCAGATTAATGACTCTGTTGTCAAATTACAGTCGGTATTCAAGGGTGTTGTACTAAAACAAGCACCCGTTGACCTCTATCTGCACAGGTGATAGTATGTTAGTGAACATCATGTAAACCAAGATGACCAATTTTACTGCAGACAAAACTACCTTCACCAAACACCTGGTCAGTAATTACTCACTGTCTCTCCTCCATGGTGTTTCCATTACTCCACTTATGATCTGTCAGCGTCGACATGAAGAGTCTTTGGATATCTCGCTTTGTTGTGCTCGACAGAGCCACCTTGTGAATTTCTGCAAACTTTTCAACACCTCATTCTGCGTTCTCTCAGTGACTGATTGAAGGTCAGGAAATTGTTTTATAATTTGACAGAATGAGATGAATGTTGGTGTAACATGTTCCTATCTGTCCTCTTTGCACATAACACACAATCTCTGCCATACATACAATTTACATTTTATTACAAAATAATTTTATTATTTTTAAAATAATTTATTTATTTGATTGCACATTTCTTCCTCAATATTCTTATGTATGTTCCTGCACATTCTTAAAATCAGCTAGATGTATTTGTTTGAGTTGAGTTTGAGGTATCACTGTTGATATCATTATATGCTATAGTGATATAGTATTTATGAGCTGCATCATTTAATAAAGATGCATCATATGAAATCCATCATTTGATAAAGAGCAAATCAGGTAAACATTTGCATTAGCCTTGAGGCATTTGTTAGTCCTGACGTTTCTGTTTGCTCAATTCTTCATTTTTAAAATTCTTCTTCTTTTAAAATGTCTTCTGTGTACAGGAGTTAAACTTAATCATAAATGTTCAGATTTAAGTACAAGGATGGACTCCTTTAATCTGCGCTTTATTCATCACTCCATCATTTACTGCTATTGAAACTGTAGAAACATGGTGGATGTGCGAGAGGCGGCAATTACGAGCGACAATGAGGGAAAAGTAGGCCAGGAGAAAACCGAGCACATGACACATGTAAACAGCAGTGCAATGTGTTTGAATACAAATCTCTGTGGAGTCAGGTTTACATTCGACAAATACCGATGATGTCTTATTTCCTACCCCTCACCTCACCCCTCCGCCCTTCTCTTTCTCTGCTCTGAGAGAGTGCCGATAAGTGCTTGGTTTGCATACAGGTGCTAAAATCCCACAAAATCCCACTCCCTGTTTTCTCGGAGGCTAATTAATGGTACTTTGAGAGCTGCATCTAATAATTCAAGGTTAGCAAAAGACCAAGGGTTATGATTTAATGAGAACGTGTTGGGTAAAACAATGTTTTGCCACCACTGTGTGAGGAAGCCACTGATTAATTAATGAAGTAGTCATACTTTACAGGAACTATGGGAATTAATAGTTTCTATGTCACCATCAACTGTCATCTATTAATGTGTTGAATAGGATTTCCTATTGAATATAGGATTATATTTTCACAGATTTCTTTAGTTTATAAGGACCTGAATTGTTTGTATTTCTTATTAATTTGTTTATTTAAATGCCTGTTGGGCATCATGTGCATTTCATTTTTTGGCTGGTTCTTTTTTCTCACGGGTGAAGCTTCCATGATTTATAGTCTCATTACAAGATGTCACATAAAATGAGACTCAATCATATGTATGAGGCAAATTAATCGCCAAATTAAATAGTATCCTGTAACTTGCATGTATAATTTTATTAGAAGTAACTGCCTTTCTCGGCCCTCATCCTAAACTAGGCTTTCTTTTTATCCTGTAAAATACACCACCACCCATGGTAAAATTAATTTATGGCTATTATATATCCTTCAACCTTTTGCCCCTCGGGCTCCCTCCATAAAATATCACGGGAAAAAATGTGTGAATAGTGCCAGAAGGAGCCACTTAACAGGAGATTGTATGGAAATTAAGCCATAAAGGAATAAACATTGTTAATTAAAACCTGAGAAATTGAGAAGCGTAAATGTTAAAATATGGCATGCATATTTTAAACGCAGCCACAGCAGGTTGCATTTTTAGGCATATTTCTGCAAATCAAACATCCTACAGCAAAACAGTAATACATATAAATATCTTATTTGAAATTATAATAAATTTTTTAAAATTTAATACATCATTGTTACATATATACACTAAGTTCACAAGTTTGTTGGGGTCATAAGGTTTTTTAATTTTTTATTATTGAAAAAACAGTTTACTTTTATTAAGCAAGGATACATTAAATTCATCAAGTGACAATTTTTTTGTAACACTATTTAAGTCTTTACGCTTTCAAATAAATATTTTTTTCCCTAATTATTAAATGTTCTATTTATCAAAAAAAATCCTAAACATGTAAAATCGCCATCACAATCTTTCTGAGCACCAAACAGCAATAAATATTTTTGAAAGGATCATATTACACACAAGGGCGAGTAACAACTGCTGAAATTTCAAACTTCGCATCACATGACAAATTACATAAACAATAATTTTCATATAGAAAACATTATTCACAATTGAATTTAATGTAGTTAGGTCAAATAAACATATTTTAACATATTTATTTCAAAAATATATATAAAAAAATCATTATGATTTAGATTAAATTATTGTTTTAAGACTGTTTATCACAGACAAAACGTTAAATGGCAGTCCCTTATTCTATAAGAAAATTAAAATCTGTAAAGTTTATCTTGTATTATTAGTGTCACGAATCTGGTCCATGAACTTCCGTCTGCTTGCCACCAGAGGTCACCCTTTCCTTTATATTGACTCTCGCACTACACAAACTGTGTTTATGTCATCCCGGACTACATATCCCATTATCCATTGTACTGATTGCACACAGCACTAATTGCAGACAGCTGTATCCAATCACACATTCACTATATAACACCCACTCAGATCCTATTCAAACTGCCGAGTATTTAATGTTCCTTAATCGCCAAGCAGTGATAGCTACTTTACAGAGCCCTCGTTAGTTTTCTTAGCCTAACCTAGCCTAGCCTAGCCTAGCCTAGCCTAGCCTGTTTTCTTGGTTTCTGATCTTTGCCTGTTTTCCTGGATTTATCCCTCTGGTCTCGCCCTTTTGATTCTGTTCGTCGTTCGTTGACCTTCGCTAGCCCTAGTATTATTCTTGTGTCTTGCCCGCCATATACCTGTTTACCATTGTTTGACCCTGCCTGTGCTTCTGACCTCTTCTGCTTTAAATAAAAGCTTGCACATGGATCCGCACATCTCACGTCTTGTCAGCCCCGTAACAATTAGTCTGATGAACAGCATTATCATTGTAATTTAGGAAAAACATTTTGAACGCCGAGCACTGACTTTATATCCAAAGCTGCTGTTGTGATCAGAGATAAATTCAGTTCTCCCTGATGGTATTCAATGACTGTGCAAAAGTCAACAGCTTTGTGATTTTAATATCCTAATGAATGATAAGCTATTTATCACTCTCACAGCAGAGAATTCTTTAATTAGAAAGATTCGCTTATACACTTAGGCTTTGATAAAGAAAATTCAGTCTTTTCTGTAGCTCTTAAGATATGAAATCTAATTTGGTTATTCAAAATATCCAAAAGCAGTGATTCCCAACCACATGTACTTAAGCTGGTCCCAGGGGTACTTAGAAAGAGTTTGATTTGCTTTGGTAAACCTGTAAGTCTTGTAAATTCTCATTCAATTTGTACAAATGATGGTGTAATCACTCTCGGGTGATACTTATACTTGTTGAGCTTCTGTGCTTTTTAAATTCCACCTTGCAAAGACTACACATGACTTCACTTCTGTTAAATGTCCCATCTGGATCTGATTTATGAATAAATTCACTGATAATTCTTTCTCAGAGAGTGTTTCTCTCATAGACAAAACAGCCACATGAGCTCAGGTGTTTTATCAAAGGGACTTGCAAAGTGTCTACGTGGTGGCCAGGGGTGGCACCGGCCCCCCCTGAAATTTGGCTGGCCACCCCAGGTGCCCCCCCCCTACCAAATGTCTTGCCATAGGCTTGTTTTTAGTACATTTCTAATTTTAGGCGGTTTCTATAGTGTGGTCTTAATGGCAATGTCGAGAGCGCATAATGTTACGTGATCCATGTGCGCGAGGACGAATCTCTCCACTCCCAAGCGGATTTCCTTCACTCACACAAACTGGACATGTGCTTTTAACATACCCCGCATCGTTCCGCAAACACAACTTGATTATATGAGGTGGTTAAATATTGCTTCCTTCTTCACAATGCAGTGTTAATTTGTTGACGAATAATTTTCAAATTTTTTCACAGAAGAAAATGAGATGATAACAAAATAAAAATCAGCTCTGAATGACAAAAACCATGATGAAAATCGACTGACATTTTCTTCAACGAAAAAATGCGATTTGGGATGAGATCCAGTCAGAACTAATCTGTGTGGTAGGGAGGGTAGATGAGCACATTTGTGCTGTAATGCTCTGATCTACCCGGCGAGACATAAGTTTGCATACACTTGCTGCACATCTCATTAAACATTAAAAAATGTCAAAGTCTGGGAGTAAGAAAAGAGCAGACATATGATAAATTAGAAAAAGTGTGACGATGCGAAAGAGAACTTAACTTGGTCTGTTTTTTTTCCTTAGTCCGAGCGCACACAGAAAATGCCTCTTAGTGCACAAGTACTGAATTCAGTTCTCTTTCACGTGTTATTGCACTTGAACTGACAATTACACACAAAATTATGTCAAAATGCATGTCTCTGCAAGTATTCATGTAAACACACTTGGCTATGTCTTAAGTGAACATAAACAGTTAGGAAAATATTGGATGTTTATAAGTATATTGGATCCATGCTTTATATAAATACATATGTCTGCTTGAAAGAATGAAGATTCGTTAAAAATGCAATTTTTTTCTTCAAGTATTTTCTTTTGTGTTCTGCAGAAGAAAGAAATGTTTTCAGGTTTGAAACAACACAAGGGTGAGTAAATAATGGCAAAAACATTATTACACAAACATTATACCTTAACATTGGACATGACGTTGTGACCCATCACAGTACCAAAATTGTTTACTGAACAAAAGTGAATGGCCATAAAATCAGTTAAATTAATCAGGTTGCCATGAATGGCATAGGCCCACAAAAAAAAAAAAAAAAATATATATATATAGATATATATAATTAGCTATATATATATATATATATATATTACATACACGTGTTTGAACAGTTTGGTAAATGTATAAACAGCAGGGGCGATTTACCCATAACCCCATATTTAATCCAGTGTGAGTCCCATTTAGTTTTACTATAGCATACTGTAGTTTTGTTCATTTTTTTCTGTCACTCCACAAAGACTGGCATTTCCTTTACCTTTTGATAGGGATTGCGCATACTTATTGTGATATAAAAGTGATTTCATGTTTATTATCATAAGTATGCACATTTATATTTTATTGTTGCACAATAAAGATTTATTATTTATATTGTTTACCCTGCTATCTCCAGCCCACCGCTCGAGGTTCATTTCTCTAAATTATAGTTTCCTTAAAAAAAAGAGAGAGAGAGAGATTATAAGCTCTTTGAAGAAAAAGGTTATCATGAGGCATCAGACTGTAAAACCATACTGGTTTTGGAATAAGAGTGAAAATGTGCTGGCAATTAAAATTCTCTCTCATCAATGGATTCATGGAATAATAGCATTTTCTATGCATTAGCATTCTCATTAATCTCCATGACCATTTTTCAGGACTTGCTGCTCACATAACCTTTTGAGCCAATCACCTATCTTATCTCTCTGGAGCTGTAGAAAAATGACGACTTCATGACGTGCTGACTGCCTGATGGCACCATGAGCACAAACACAGTCCTGAACCCTACAACCAGTCCTGAACCCCACCGGCAAAGTCCATTTTAAGAGCCCTCAAGAATGATTATAATGATAATAAAAACGATTATAATAAAATTATCAGTATGTACCCTACCGCTCAAAAGTTTGTAGTCAGTCAGATTATTTTTTTAAAGAAACTTTTATTCAGCAGATTCAGCAGGACTGCAGTTCAGTAATTGTGACAGTAAAGACATCTATAATGTTACAAAATATTTCTATTTCAAATAAATGCTGTTCTTTTGAACTTTCTACTCATCAAAGAATCCTGGAAAAAATGTATGATGGTTTCCACATAAATAGCACAACTGCTTTCAACATTGATAATAATAAGAAATGTCTCTTGAGCACTAGGGTTTTTTCCACTGTGTGTTACAGTGTGTATTATGAGGTTAAGAGGTGTCACTGTAGATTCTGTGCAAAAACCTAGTTCTTATTGCACATAACGCAACACAGTCTGGTAATGGAGCATGTGTCATGTGGTCTTGTTAATTGGCTAAGTCGGAGTGTAAATCACAGCTGGACAATAACCAGCACGTCTGACCGCCTCTGCGTTTTATCTCTTGGCTTTTGTCAAATAGGTGCCGGGACATGTCCTACTTGCAAATGGCAAGTTGAAGCCTCCTAAGGCATGGGAGAAGGTTCCAATTATAGCACAGCATATTTTTCTTTGGCAAACAAGTCTGAAAGAGCAGATGGGTATCAAACAACAGTGACAGGAGTTCAAGGGGGTTATCACAAACCTTGCCAATTACTGCGTTACCCACGAAACAAGAAACAATGGGCTGATCAAAGGGCCTCTTATGACTCATAGCAGTTGTTGTTTGAACAGCAAAACTCTGAACTGGAAACCAATGCTGCTTTAATGTACATGACTTTTCTTCCAGACTAGATGCATCATGGGTAAACTGAAGAGATTTGACCACAAAGAGATATCAAATGCGTTGTCTTCTGAACCCTTTTCCTCTTTCAATTGCTCACTCTAAATTGGCCAAAATATGGTGATATCCTATAGAGGTCATTAATGCATGCAGTGTTTGTGTGCTAGGGAGCAGTTCTGGACTCTTCAGAGACGTTGTGCAGTTTTCTCTGCTGGTGCTCTGCTATATTTAGAAGCCTTTAGTTTTCTTTACTAGCACAGGCGGCTTTTGTCCCACTCAGCCTTTATGCTTGAAAGTGCTCTTCCAGGAAAATCATATTGTAAAAAGTATTGAACTAACTGTAGTCAAGGAAGAATGTAATGCTTGAGGAAATTTCCAAATTATGTAGCCCTTAAGTGGTTGTGATGCCAGTAATGCATTATAATTTTTTAGGCATCCGGTATCTCTTTAATTCTCTCCATTAAGATGGCTCAATGACCCCAAAAATCATAATTCTGTCATCATTTACTTGTTCTCATGCCATTTCAGACAAGTTTGGTGACCGCTCACCAAACTTGTCTGAAATGGCATGAGAGCAAGTAAAAGATCCTAGGATAAATGGATGGTGAATTGCACTATTGCTCTGAAATCTTTGAATAACTGGTTTCAATTTGATTCAATGTGACAGCTTTAAATTTATGTCAGTCTGTTTACTATTTGGTAACTATTTAATGTTCCATCCGTTAATGTTAGTTAATGCATTGGGTATTCTGAACTAACAAGGAATAATACTTTTACAGCATTTATTAATCTTGTTTGATGTTTGATTTCTACATGTATGTTTTTAACCTTTCAGGTTTTATAAACTAACTAATGTATTCTGAATGAACATTAACAATGAGCAATAGTATTTTAATACTGCAAATTCAATGTTATTTTCTGGTGAATATGTCATACACACAATGTGTGTTTAAACCTGGATGCGCAAGCGGTTAACATGGTAATGAACTACAGTACCTTGACATATGCTTACTTATATTGATTAACTTTTATTTGAGGGATTCTGTTTATAACAGGCTATTTTAATAAATATGTCTACATTGACTAACGCTTAAGTTTGGCTCATAGATTAAGTAGGCTCTTTCAAATTAATTGCTTATACAGACGTGAGGTAGTTAGACTAGTCGGTTACAAAATTTTTGTTGAAAAGTGACATTGTTCCCGGTGGACATTCCTAATAATTTCCACATTGAATCACCAAATGAATGTGGAAACAACATAAAGAGAACTTTATATTTTAAATGTCTGTAAAATGCCATCTTTTTTTTTTTCAATTTCTATGATTAAATAATTAATTATAACCATTCAGCATTACAGTATAATTGAAAGCCAGGCTTAAACTGCAAATATATATATATATATATTTTTTTTTATCAATTATTTAAAGTGAGACCTTTAGTATCAATATTTTTATGTGAAGATCGATCCTCTAGATATCACAAATATTGATACTTATTGCAAGTATTATTAGATGCAGAAATTAACACATTTTTCCAAACCCTGGTAGTACCTGCAATTCGTTTTTAATGCAATGAGTCAGAATTAATCACAAATTGAACCATACTGCAACACTGAAACTGAAAATGCTTTTCAGTTGCATATAAAGTTTATAGAGCTTAATGGACATCTAATGTACAATGAATTTAATGCACGTCCTGTTGAGCTAATGGACAGCAGTGCTGCTCATCGAAAAATCTTTTGTGCTGTCAGTTCCATTAAAAATAACTATACCTCACATACAAATTTCACCCCTTGTGCACTTGCGACTTTATAAACATTCCAGTAATTTGTGTAACACAAATACATAGCAATGCTTTAAAAAGACACCTGAAAGATGTTTCCAGTGCACTAAAATTGGACATTTTGGAAGCATTAAATCCACATTCGTTTTGTCATTTCCACTTTTTTGAAAAGGCAGAGCTGATTCCTTAACAATCAAAAATGAAGAAAACAAACCTCCGTTCCCAAGTCAGTGTTGAAAGCATCTCAAGGCATTGTGGAGGAACTGTCTATAAGCATAAAAAGATATTGTGACAGCGAAAAGACACTTATGGATGCAGACAGGCAGTGAAAAGGGACCCAAACAATAGTGTTGCACTTCAATGAAGGGCTACCGAGCGTGTGCAACGGCTTCTGACGGCAGCGAGGAACCAGGGTTGAAATGAAAATGAGGAAAAGAACATGAAGGGAAAATAAAAGATGCGTCTGTGCATGCAGAGAAAGAGAGAGAGAGCGATTGTTTGGAAGGGGAGGGGGTTACTTGAGGGGAGCAGGGCTGGCTAAATAGGAATCATCCCTCTTAGCCAATGAGTTTAAAGAGAGAAGCAGATGTCACAGGAGTGAGAAGGACCACCTCCGCAAGCTCAAGCACCCTCGGTGAAAAGAGCGCAATGAGCTGTGCACTGTCACATCGGCAGTTGCTATCTCCTCTCTCTCTCCAGAACGCACACGTTCTCAAGCTCCCGCTCGCTTTCGCAGGCTGTCAGCTGGAAGCCACAGCTTAGGTAAGACTTGCATGTTACGTCTCTGCCTGCACATTAGCAAAGGATGCCTGAATGGTCATTAAAGTGTGTCTGATTTGCCATTTCGTGGGAGTTAGATGTGAGTTTCTCCTGATAGAGGTGCACTCAGAGAAACTGAGGAGGTTCTTATGTAAGTGCCGTGGCTCAGAGCTGATTTTACGAAAACTTTGATAGGAGACGAGAGGAGAGAGTCACAGCGGCAGCTCTGAGATCCGCTGTTCCCGAGTGCATGAATTATAAATAAAGGAGAGCTCTAAATGAGTCACTTTGTGTGGTCTCCAAAACATGCCGGTTCAGGTGGTCCGGTCCACAGGCAGGTAAATCGCCATTCAGATGCTGCATAACCTCAAGTTAAAACGACAGCTACGGATTTTTTTTCACTGCATTCAGCATGTTTTATCTTTCTCCTGATTATAACAAATGCTGTTTAGCGCCCGTCGGCTCTCGCTCAATCCAGGGTCCCTACCCCAAATATTTTTGTTCGAGGGGGGTGTGCTTAGACTAATCAATTCCATAATGTGTGAAGCAGACAACAATGTGGGAAGGTGTATGTCTACTGCAGGGTTTTTAAAGCTGACTCTGGTTGTCAATAGTTGTTACTATCAGTGCTTGAAGTATTCATGCTGGATATGTGGGATATCTACAAAATTTCATCGATCAGCAGATATATTGTGGGCTGTTGTTGTTTTGTAGTGATATTTTTGTCCCAGGAGTTGGATGTTGAAGCATGTCTTTGAACTTCCCTGACTCACTGACGCTTTCCTGCCCTACTTTGAGAAAAGGATAATAAAGTATGTTTCATACTTCATGTAGGAATTCAGATGAAAGCCTCACAATCTATTACCTGCATTGCTTTTGCCCCATTTTCTCAAGAGTATGATGCTTGAAAGTTTTATCAACATATCAGAAGGGAAAATGCTTTGTGTTATTCAGTCAAGGCGACACATGGAGACAGCTGTGTGCGGCCCACATGTCCGTTTTGTGTTGCCTTTTAATAGGGGGTTTGAGTCAGTTTGATTCCCTTTAGAAAATATGGAAGATGCTGAAAACTTCTGGATTTTTTTTCACATGCAAATTAGTTTTGTGGTGGAATTACTGCGAGTTTGATGCAAATTTGCAGCTCTAACAAAAAATACACGCTAAAGTCGATACTTTAGTCATCTTTTTCACATCGTCTCCTTCTCTGATGAATAAATAAATTCAGCTCGCCACTGAAAATAGCTCCATTTGGTCCACATACTCCATAAGTAATGTACGTGTGTGTCTTATATTTCATTTATACTCTTGATGCCATGTGGAGAAAGAGCACTGTTCTGCGGCAGCATTTCGCCTTAATCAACATCAACCATCAGACATTTGATAATCGTCTCTATCTGAACGACTTTCAGCCAACCAGGACGTAGACATACCTCCCCTCTGAGAGTCATCTCTAACTGTGATTAACCAAGCACAGCTGAGCTCTCCTGTCTATTAGAGTTAGTGTATATACGTCCTCTCGCCCGATTTGTTTTCCGTTGCAGGTGAGAGCTGTGAATTAAAGCTGAAAATGAAAAACTGTGTATCTTATGCTTGTGTTCATTGCTGCTTGCTCTGTTTTTGCAGTCGTTTCTGGAGGCATCTCAGGTGTGACGATCAGGCAGAGTAATGGCAGGTGTGGACTGATGCATATACTGTATGCAGGCTTGAATCATTCATATAAATAAGATGCGTTGAGCTCAGGGGCCGACTGTGCCGAGGCACAGAGACTGGGTGTGAATCACTCTACACTGTAAAATCCGATATCGATACCGATTCGATACTTCTGAACTAAACTTTTAAATGATGAAATTTATTAAATTATTAAATGACTAAGAGTAAAATGGGTAATGATAAGCATTTAACTTTATGTTTAAAACACATTTTAACATTCAATACACCTTAATTGTAACTTATTAGGTTATATTTTTGTTTACACATGGTTCAAATATGTTTTTTGTTTACACATGATTCAAATCTATAAATACTACAGTTGAACTATGGTCACTTTAGTAAAACCATGGTTCATTTTCATAAGGGACTGCCAGTGACAGGTTGTTGCATGCATAAAATGCAACCTTTTTATTCTGACAGTGTATGATAACATTACGGAATAGAACATGATCAATATTGTCTTTTAACATTCAATTTAAATAAATGCAAATGCACAAACATTTTCAGTTTGTTTATTGTGAAATAACTCTGTCCTTCTGTCCTCTGATAAGCATTGTTCAGGGCTGCCGTTCCCAAAAGCTTTAATGCTTTCTTATGATACTTTTGGGAAAAGCAGCCCTGTTTGAATGTACTGTCAGAAGTGAGTGAACGCTCTCTGTGATTGATTGGTTCTGTCTTGCAACATTTGCGTGTTTTCAGATGAGCAGGAAAATAGTTCTATCCTACACAATTACTCGCTAACAAAGGTTATTCGTCCAATTCAATGCATATTGTACGCATTATTATTATTATTTTATTTTGTTGTTGTTGTTGAATTAACAAAACCACTGGTAAATAAAACAGACCTTAGTATCGATATTTTTTGTTTGAGTATCGATACTTTCGATACTCACGTCAGTATCAATATATCGATACTTTGGATCGATACACCCATCCCTACTTTTCACCCATTTCCTCCATGTCTGCAGTTATCGTTCACTAGTTGCATTCACTCGTTTCCCAAAGTCATCTTGAATGTTGAATTTTCAATACAACTGAAATATTTGAGAGAACATCACATAAGCTAACTTCATAAATTGATGTTGATTTTCCTAAAATGTGTTTTTTTTTAAACTCACCATTGTAGTGATTAGCGTTCCCTTTGGTTGGGCACTTGGAACTTCATTTATGTTACTGTAATATTTTTCCTGTTAATGCAAAATGCATCATGAAGTCAGAGTTGTTTGATTTCAAGGGAAGAAAAGTAATAAATAGGTGTGTTTTTGTGTTTCTTATTATTTTTCATAACTAGTGTGTGGTAATATGCTAAAGTCGTACACAGACTTAAACAATCAGCACATGAATCACAACAATGGTAACAATTCGATTTAATTTATTTTCATTAATTGTAACAATAACCATTTTATTTGCTCTTTTTGTTGTGCTACTACAGACACAAGACAGCAAATAAAATTGGCAAATAAAATCAACAACTATAAAACAAAGCAACTGCATAATTTATTCTGCCGCAATGCACTCGAGTCAGTGAGTAGCTATACTAAGTCATGAGTAAACCTAAATGAAAGGATCAAGTATCCCCTACAGTTATGTTTTAGTTACTAGAACTCTCGTGTAAGTAAACTATACTAACTAAGCATTTGTCAGTACAACATACTATTCCTATTTCACTTTACTTAGTTTTTTCAAGGCAATCGGTTTGCATGCTTTTTTAAGTAAACCCAACTAATTAGATTTTACAGTGTAACACCCCGTCAACTCCAAGAGCCAGCATCGGTATAAAACTAGAGTGCTTCCCTTATAGTCAACAAAGTTGTCTACTATGCTAGAGTGTGATTTGCAGTGTAGAACTCTTCGGTGATTATATTGAGAGTGGTCTAGTCTCATTGTGTTATGTATCTTGCTTACAGTGTAAAGAGTTTATTGAGAACAGTCTGTATAAAATAATCTATTTATAATCTCAAGATTTTCTCTTCTATAGTTTCAGATTTTCACACAAACTGTGCTCAAGTTTGTCAAGTTAATAAAGTCTGCTATTATAAGCCAGAGATTTCAATACAAGCCTGGTTAGAATGAAATTAAAGAATGGTAAATAATGTTCCCTTTTTTAAAATGAGAGTAGTTTTTTATTTATTTAGCAAAGATGCATTGATCTAAAGTGACATAAAATACATTTATAAATTATAAAAGATTTCTATTTCAAATAAATTCTGATATTTTGAACTTTATATATGTTAAAGGATCCTGAAAAGATGTGTTATAGTTTCCACAAAAAATAATAAGCAGCACAGTAGTTTTCAACATATGAGAAATGTGTTTTGAGCAGCAAACCAGCATATTAGAATGATTTCTGAAGGATCATGTGACACTGAAGACTGGAGTAATGACTGCTGAAAATTCAGCTTTGCATCACAAGATGACATTTTAATTTACAATGTATTAAGCTGAAAACAATTTTAATTTTAAGTTGTAATAATATTTCACAATATCATTGCTTTTACTGTATTTTTTGAACAAATAATGCGGTCTTGGTGATCATATGAGACTTCTTTGAAAAACAACCCCACATTTTTAAACTTTAGTGTAATTGCATGAATAATGTTGACTGATATTGATAGATAACACATACAAGTGATGTAATTCAACAGATTTACTGTAAACAATTATTTTGTCTTTGCTTTCATGAAAAAGTATCAGAACAAAATAATAACATTATTAGGTTGGTTATATTTTCTGTTACATTCTGCTAAAAATATTTGTTTTAGCATTTGTTTTTTTCTTCTTAAACATTTATATTTCCTGATACAAACCCACACATATCTCATCAGATTTTCCAAGACCAAATTATCTGATTTATGCTGTCCATATTATTTGTATACCACATACTTACCTGTGTGTATTTTTGACATAAGCAATTTTATGAGAAGCATCAAGAAATGTGTTTCTTCTGTCTTTGACCGTTAAATGAATGTCACTTCTTCTGTTAAATGTGCAACTTTAAGTTTTGGTACAAATAGGAGTTTTTTCACACTTACTGACCCAAATCAAGTTGATTTCTAGCTTTTGATGCAGCACAAACAGTGTGGTTGATGTTACAACAAAGCATGAAACAATGAAACAAGAGAGTGTTTAGTCAAGCATTCTTTCTTAATACAAAAAAATGCTGTAATTTAATTGAAATACACCTCACGTGGAAACCAGTTGTTGCTATTTTTCTGCCATTGCTTGTTCATGACACCCAAAGACTCATTAATCTGTTGATGAAAGCGATTGATGAATACTCAAATTAAATGCTGAACATCTCAGCACGCATATCGCTGAGATGTATTGGAGCTTTTAAGGTTTTGGCAGACAGGTTCCTCTGTGAGTCGGTAATGGGCGAGGAATGCCAGGAAAGCCGGAGCCTTCAGCACTCCCCCCGCCCTCGCAGATAAAAACGATGTGTCCCTGGTGGCCCGGAACATGATTTCAGCCTGTATGAGGTTTCAACAGCTTTCTCCATCTGGCTTCTGTGCAAACAGTGTTGCTCCCCTTCTCCAGTGTTTATCGATTGAACCATTCACTCTATCAGTCATCTGATCATGCTCTCCTTTCTTAGTTGCTTCTCTTAAACATCACAATTCTGCTTTTGAAAATCACAGCAGTCAGCTTAGGACAAGACAAGAGAGAAACATAGAAAGAACAACAGCAATGATCTGTAAATATGTCCTATAGTGGAACTACTTGACCTTTACCTTGACCTTTACAATCTGAGCATGTTGAAGTATAAGTACACATAAGTGCGACCTCATCAGAAACCAGGAAATGACACTTTTTTTTGTCATCTGCTGTTTCTTAATGCAGTTCGAGTGCACTGTATGTCTTCAGGGAGCTTGTTTATGGCTCTGAAGTAGCATTATAAACTGAAACACAGCAACCAAAATGAACATGGTGATTAATTCTGAAGGATGATGTTGACCAGTAGAGAACATTTGAATGTCTCTTTGAACTGAAAGGCTTGCTTTTTTCTATCCAAACTAAAAAGGCAGCTCATAAGGTCTTTTTTATCTTGTGTGTGTGTCTGTGAATCAGAGCTTTGCTTGTTACCCTATGATGAAAGGAAGACAAAGCCTTCGTACATACATATTCAGGTCTCTCTGTAATGGATCTGTGCATGGATGCTTTAGCCGCCACAAAAGCAAGGAATAGGCTTGTGGAAAGCTATTTGTCAACGACAGCTGAACTGACCAGCCTGATTCCTGTGCAATTTAATGGCCTCCTCTCCACGTGCTGCTGTCTCTGTAGTGCGGTACAAGATACAGATTGTTTTATCATTTTAAATGAAACCTACTGATGTGAAGATATATTGCCCACAGATGTCTCATAAATCTGAGATGGGATAATTTCTCTGAGGCCTGAAGAGTTTTATGAAGAAAATCTGAATGGTATTTGCTTTTTTTTCTTTTAAAAGTACATGATCTAAATTTAGATAAAACTTTTAAAAGTTTAATCTTTAGCAAATTCACTGTTAGTATTTTAAACTTTTCTTTTTTTTCCTTTTTTCCTTTCCTTTCTTTTTTCCCCCTTTGTTTATTCATCAATCAATCAATCATGGATATTTTACATCTTTAGCAAATCTCAAAATGAATATCTATTTTCATGCTGTACATTATAATATTCTTGTTGCCTAAATTCACTTGTGAGTGATCTTAAATCTTAGTTTTTCAAGGTTAAATTTTTACAGCTATTTGGTTGATTCATGTATGCGTTAGTT
This sequence comes from Sinocyclocheilus anophthalmus, assembly GCA_018155175.1. Lineage (NCBI taxonomy): Eukaryota > Metazoa > Chordata > Actinopteri > Cypriniformes > Cyprinidae > Sinocyclocheilus > Sinocyclocheilus anophthalmus. The sequence continues at coordinate 180,291 of JADLZN010008424.1, read as the reverse complement.
AGCTTGTACATTTTTTCTTTCATTATTACGTTAGCGCGAGAACCAGTAATTGAAAATTTATGGATGTTGCACTAGTCATTTTTTCAGTTTAATTACGTTTGTTTGCTGTGCCGTAAAAGCAGTTGCCATTAATCTTAAAATTAATCTAAGTTTAAGATAAGTTATAAGTTAATAAGTTAGGTAACTAATATAAGATAAGTAATAAGTTAATGTGGAATCGTCAGCAATATATAAAACATGACTACTTCATATTTTTTAATCATATAAGGTTATGCCCAATGTTCACTTGTATGCCGCTTGAATCACACCAAATACTGATTAATTCCTGTTAACAATCGACTTATTAGATGAACTAATAAGCATTTTAATATTGGACATTAATTTTTTAAACAGTCTGTCTGGAACGGTGGAAAGTCCCAGTGCTGACTCTAACCTAACTGTCAGCAATTTTGGGATGCTGCTCAACCAATCAAATTCAAGGACTGGAACTAATTGTTATATTGAATACTACTATTGAAATCGGGTCTGCCCATGCACACTAGTCCCTACATTATTTGTTTATCCAACCCAATTACACAGGACAGCAGAATCTCCCGCTCTTCACAGTAAATGCATGAGGGGTCATTGGATGCGTGACCACTCTGTCCTTAATTCTGAGCGTTGTCCCCTTCACGCCCAATATATAGATCATGTTTGTCCAGCGTGCTGTCGGCCGGCCGGTGGCACGCTGTCGCCAGCTCTGGATAATTAATAGCAGAGGGAGCTTGAGGCGTGGGGTGATTTCACTCAGCCTGTACTGTAGGTATGTGTCAATCTAGGCTGATGGGTGCTGCCTGCAGCAACATTAAGATTGCAGGCATGGGGACCGGAGATACCCATTTACCATCATGCCCTCTGATCAGAGGAGTCCCAGACTCACAAAATGAAGGTCAACCTCTTTTAAATGATAGATTTGTGACAAAGCCTCCAGGCACAGTCGGTGTGTAGTGTACGGCCTTTGTGTTTATGCATGTGCAAAACGGTTCAGCTCTAAAAACCTAGTAAGCAGCCTACAGAGGCAGCATTTTAAGGCATCAGAAGACTTGCCTATACTTTTTGAAACGGCATCTAGAGAGTCTAAGATATCTTTTCTTATCCAAACTATAGGCCAGCATCACATAAATCCTAAAATGAGAATGTATCCCTAGAATGCATTGCGATGAGCTTAATGAAAAATAAATCCAAGATGGTGATATTTGATGATATTTGATTCTTACAAAGAGTCACTACAAAACTAAGTGGGACTGCTAGTAAAAATTGGTTGTATGAAAAAAATATATCTTAACTGATCAGGTTGCTAAAATTATTGTGATACATTACTCCCTTTAATAAAATGTCCAGGCTGTTATATGATGTTCATTTAGAAGAAACAGAATTTATGCTCTTAGGAAAAATGTAGATTTGTATGTTGGTGTTGTGTGTTGTTAAAGTGTGAATTGTAGTTGTGTGTGTATGTATAGGGTAGATCAAAAATTAAAAAATATAACAATACAGGTGCATCTCAATCAATTAGAACGTCGTGGAAAAGTTCATTTATTTCAGTAGATCTATTCAACTCAAATTGTGAAACGCGTGTATTAAATAAATTCAATGCACAAAGACTCAAGTAGTTTAAGTCTTTGGTTCTTTTAATTGTAAAGATTTTGGCTCACACTTAACAAAAACCCACCAATTAACTATCTCAACAAATTAGAATACTCCATAAGACCAATAAAAAAAAACATTTTTTTGTGAATTGTTGGTCTTCTGGAAAGTATGTTAATTTACTGCATATGTACTCGATACTTGGTAGGGGCTCCTTTTGCATAAATTACTGCATCAGTGCGGCGTGGCATGGAGGTGATCAGCCTGTGGCACTGCCGAGGTGGTATGGAAGCCCAGGTTTCTATTTTACAGTGGCCTTCAGCTCATCTGCATTGTTTAGTCTCTTGTTTCTCATTTTCCTCTAGACAATACCCCACAGATTCTCTATGGGCTTCAGGTCTGGTGAGTTTGCAGGCCAATCAAGCACAGTAACACCATAGTCATTGAACCAGCTTTTGGTGCTTTTGGCAGTGTGGACAGATGCCAAATCCTGCTGGAAAATGAAATAAGCATCTCCATAAAGCTTGTCAGCAGTAGGAAGCATGAAGTGCTCCAAAATTTCCTTGTCTATGGCAGCGCCGTTGACTGTGGACTTCAGAAGTATATATATATATATCAGCGGCGTTCTGTCCATATAAGCTGCAAATGCTCCACATACCCAGGCCATTTGAGAGAATAAATTAACGGGATAATTCATATAAACATGATTAAGTTGATCCCTTGTGTATGGAACCCGTCACTCCGACCACTAATACACAAGTATACCTTCCTTTAAGTCACTAATAAGGAGAAACTGCTCAAATTAGGACTTAGTATCTCGTTATAATGAGAAACTTTCTCGTAATGACTTATTTTCTTGTAATAATGACTTATTTTCTCATAATCATGACTTAGTTTCTCGTAATAATGAGCAACTTTCTCATAATAATGACTTAACCGAATCCAAAAAAAAAAAAAACAAAGACTTACGGATCAGCGTCCTCACAGCGCAAGAGTGACGCTCACGCTAGCGCCAGTCTGTTGGCCAAGAAGCCATTGCAGACACCGTGTGGGGCGCTACAACATTGCTGTGATGCATGAAAAGGGACAGCTATAAGACGATAAATCATCGAAATACACTTCGTCACAAATTACAAGTTTATTATATTGATGGCTTTTCATTTCTTCATAAAAACATAGACCTGGATTCTGGCTTACCCGAACAACCTATTGCGTCTGTGAATTCTAAGCATAACTTCTGGTGAGCAATCACGTACACAAAAGACTAGCATACGATAATTGATCGGAAATCGTTATTTATGACAGACATAGCATGATACACTTTGATTCACAGAGAGCAAAGGCAATGTAGCGTGTTTTCTTAAGACAGCGCGTTGTTGCAGGCAACAGATGCGCATAGCGTGCGTCCACTTCTTGCGTTCCGCAGAGCGCCGAGGAAGTCTTTTTTTTGGTGTTGTGGTTTTGGATTAGGTTAAGTCATATTTTGAGAAAGTTTCTCATTTTGTGACTAACCTAATACCCTTGGATATTTTTGTGGGTGACAGTGTAGGGGCGGAAACGGGCGTCCAGACTTGTGTACTTAAATCGTTAAAACAGTCTAGTAATAAGTACGTGACAATGATCTTCCACTTGCCCACAGGCGCAGATGGTACATCAATACAGGCCAGTTTACTTGCTGGGAGCTGATTCTCCGCAAGCTTTCCCGCCTCCGCTCGGTTGCTTGACGCGTCAGGAATGTGGCGTGTTCTCAGGCGATATTCGCTGTTCGTGCGGCGATTTTAATGCGCGATTGTAACATGTATTCGCGAAGTATCGTGCTCCTCACCAAGCGGAAACAAATTGCTGTTCGCTGTCAGATTCGCCAAAGATTAGCCGAACATCACACTTGTGATTTGGATGTGCAAAACACTCCCTAAATTTTAAGCGAGAAAACGAAAAACGAGTGAACGGCACATTTTTTTTCATCACACAACAAAGCAAATTAGCAAAAACAATCCACTCGAAAAACACAGAAATCGTCTAACATTTTTGGGTCATAGACAAACGTAGGTTGAGAGATATTACCTTATTGTAAATCGTTGTGCTTGGCCTAAGTCTAGAGAACAAAAAAAAGAGTTTCTTCAACACACGGTGGCTAATGTAAATTAGGAATAATAACCACAACACACCAAATCAGTTGTCCCTATTGTGTTGGGTGTGGCGGATCTTGTGTCGGCTTACAGTTCAATCCGTCTCGAGGTATTAGTTTGTTTGCAAGGTTGCAACGTTACTTTGCAATATTTTAAATATTTTTTGGTATTTTGTATGGTCTGTCTGTCTGTTATTGGAGTAGTGTCACCTGGGTGGGAGTTTTAACTCCTATTCACTGGGAATGAACAAATTATTTAGCAGATGCAGAGACATATAAACCGGGGGAATCCCCCCATCTCCCCAACCTCTGATTACGTATCATAACATAACTACTCTGAGCACGTGTAGTGCCGGTTTTTACTTGGGAAACCAGCTAGCCACTTTTCGTGGCACGTCACAAAATGGGCCGCCATTTGGGAAATATATGGGTATGGCTTCCGTTTCAGCTGCGTCCAGCTATTTTTTAAGCTGAGTCAAAACCAGTTCGTTTTTAGTGGTCCTTTGATATTTTGCAAATGTGGTGTTCCTTTATCCATATTATTTTAATGTATTTCGAAATCAATGGACCACACATGTTTTCGTAGTTGCAAACGAGTTTCTTGAAACCAGTGTGTTTCACAACTGCAGTTGACTTATCTCCTCGGTATTTTACCTATATCTCTAGACCGGAAGTCTCACCCATTCGGCTTACTTCCGCGTTGAGAAAAGGGTATATTTCGCAGACTGTAAAAACAAAAGCTATTTGTTTATCACTTGTGCAAAAGACATTTGCCTCCAGAAATCGTATGCAATAACCGGGACGCGGGAAGTAATGGTCGAGGGACTGCATCACCCCCTTTTTCACATTATTTATTGCAAATGCAACCGCAAGTTTTTTTCATTTAAATTTATTCAGTTTTTAGCATTTAATAATTATTTGTAGTGGTCTCTGAATGTAGAATTGTAAGTGGGCTATAACACCCATGTTTATCTTTATAAACATGAATCATTTTACTTGTGATGTTTTCGGGATGATTAGCCTAATCCTCATGAACAAGTGACGCTAGCACGTGGTATCAGACATGAACTATACAGAATGCAAAAAAGATTAACTTTAATACAAGGAGATAATGTCGCAAAAGCGAATTTCAGATTTTTTTTAAATGCCCATCCCAGGACACACGTTGTTCCATAGGCATCCAACACCAGCCCCAGCACAAGCACCGACGTAAGTGAACAAGCTCCAGCACGAGCACGGCCTAGTAAGCCTAGCGGACCCAGCCCAACCCACGAGATTGATCAGCTACTATCGATCATTTCAAAAATGTAATATGCAGTCAGACGTCCCAGTGTGTATACCACTTAAACGAGTGTTCATATCGACACACTGTAGGGCTTTGTGGAGCTTCAATGAGGTGCCCCCCCCCCCCCCCCCCCCCTTCACACACAGCACCCCCCACCGAAAACCTTCCCTGTCCCTGGCAATAACATTTGAACAGACACATACTTGCAATACTGACAAGCATGAAAATGTTTTCATCCTGCTTCCAAAGCATTTCGACATTAACTTCACTTGTGGCACCCAATGAGATCAAGTGCTCAGGGATGAAAAGCAATTAGACAATAAATAAGAATGTGGTAGAATGCAGTCATTCAAAATGATTATTCTCTGAGCATCAGGGAGCTCAGTTGAGTGTCTATGATCCTGGACTAATGGAGGTTATGGACACGCAGGGCTTTACGCAGTGCTGAGTGCATAAAGGTGACTTCTCCCCAGTGACTTGCCTGCTGAATTTAGAGTCAGCGGATGGATTGTAGGGCCTGTTTCTCTGGCCAGGAGATCCCTGAACCAATAAGACAGCAACTGCACAAGGGCCCATGAGATCACGTCACCACCCGCCACGGTATTAGCATGCCGACGTCTAGTGGTAGTGGTGGTGGTGGTGGGGTGGGGGGTGATGTAATTGAAAAGTGTGAAGCAGAATGCAGATCCAGCCATGCAGTCTCTGCTCTCCAGGGTAACTGCTACCAAGACTATATAACTATATATAGACTATATATACTGGTGGTTGAGTGATAGACTCCCCCACATGATTGTAAAGCGCTTTGGGTGTACAATAAAAGCGCTATATAAATGCATCATTCATTCATTCATTCAAGACTCCTAGCACAGACATAGACCTGCACAAATACAAACCCACACTACAGTTCTGTTCCAAAATCTAGTGTGCCACCTGGTTGACTACTGCCTATACAGGCAACTACCTTGTAAGGAAGCATGCTAACCGTAATGGAACCTAATAAGTGACCAATTTGGGAACACTACATAGGCAGAAACAGAGATTATGTAAGAGATTAGGAATGTTAATTTACAATAGTTATTAAATACGTTTAACAAAATTTTTAACAGAAATAATAATTATTGTAAAATAATAATAATACATAAATATACTTTTACAAATAAAAGTGGCAGGCGGTGACTTTTTTAACTGGGAATGCTGAGTGAAAAGAACCCCCACTCAAAAGGGATCACAGATGACAAATAGCTAAGAAACACCATGGCAGGTGTCGATTTAAAAGTATGTACATTACCTACCTTAGGCCTATTTGTAAATGAAATTAATCTCCAATCCTTCTTCTATCATTTCAAATTTACCCATTATTCGAATACAAGAAAAACAATATATTATCTTCTATGATATTCAGAACAAAAATCAGTACTTAATTTGTATCACTTTGACATATTATTGTAGCAAGATTCATGCAGCTGACAAAATAAATTAACCAAAATTGATATCTGAATAATACTAATTTGTGAATTACTTTGAATATATATATTAGAATTGATTTCTGTAACTTTTGATAAATTTAATGCATCTTTCCTGGACAAAAGTATTAACTTCTTTGAATAGATATAATTCGAATTGAATTTTTGTAACTCTGATCAATTTATGCTTCTGCTGAAATAAAACTCTAGCATTTCCAAAAAGAAAAAAAAATCTTGCTGACACCACACATTTGAAAGTTAATTTATTCGTTCATTCATTCTATTTTTCTTTCTTTTTAGAACTAATATCTAATGTTTAATATAAGCCATTTATCAGGTTTTTTTTATTTGATATTTCATGTTTTGTATCTTTGACAGCCAGCTGGGTGATTGTTTTTTGTGATACGATGGAAACGTTTAGGTACAGAGAAGAAAATCTTGTATTCAGGCAATAGCTAAAGCATTAGTCTTTTTAATGTCTGCCGCCTGCTGTATATCTTATCATCTTTTTTAATTACCCTTATATTAACTGCCAGTTTTGCCTCCATAATTATGTGTAACAGAAGAACACCCACTACAGAGCATGTATTACCATTTTTCACACCAGTTTCATTTTTTCGGCATCTTTTAATCACAACGTTATGTTGGGCTTTGGTAAGAATACAATATGGCAATTTGTAAATCTTTTACCTTTTACCTTTCACAACACTAATTGAAAGGTTTAACTAATGTGCATGGTATAGGTGTATACCTGATGCTTTTGTGTACACTGAATACAATTTGGTTAAGAAACAATTAACTTAGAAATGGCTAAATGCGACAAAAAATGACAAAGAAACAGCAAGTAACATATTGAAATAAACATGACATTTTAAAATCTGAAATAATTTTCTCTTGTAAAATGTCCTGCTGTAATATTTTTATTTACAACTTCCAAAAAATATTTTTACAGTATTTCCTGCTGCATTTGAAAGCCATGGAAAACATAGTTTGTTTGCACAAGCCTATAAGCTAAATGATTAGTGTTTTCTGCTAGATTTATTGCTATTCTTCATCAACACTACACAAATTATGTGCAAAATAAATTGGCAAGTCAGCATTCACAGCATACAACCTATTATGATCAATAACATTTGCTTCTGACTTGATTCTTTATTGACATTCTAAGTTTTTCCACTGGAAATATCATATATAATGTACAAGCATTCCTACAGTGCACGACTTGATTGCTTAGGTGTTTCCCGTACACTCACATGTTTGTTTTTCTTTCATGGTGATTTTTTCCCCCACTCACATTGTTTCTTAATGTTGATCTAATTACATTTTCTGTGTCCTAAAAATAAACCTCGCAGAAACCATTTAAACCGGTCATGTAGAGTGCTGGTCTTGCTAATTTTCTGTTTTACTGTCCTTGTGAGGACATTTAGTCCCCACAAAGTAGTCAAAACCTGACACACACACACACAATTAGTGCTCCATTCTTTGTCTCCGTCCTCATTCCTCCATTAGCCCCATTCCTCTGAAGTTCCTAATCCCTCTCAGGTTTGGAGGGGTTTGTGTTCTCCTTCACATCTTCAACCCTCCTCCCTCAGTGCAGAAATGACAGACAACCATTCACTTTAAGAACTTAAAGAGATAAGACTTAAGGGAATAAGAGGACGCTTTTGTGCCCAATGTGAATTTTTTCTTGCAGCAGACAGAATCCTTTGGGTGATGTGCAGACCAAAAACCTCAGACACATCATGCATGACAACTATCTTTATAGTGACCAAATCCCACCACTCCACCGTGCATATCTTCACATACATAGAAAAATACAGGCTCTTTTTGTATTTGATTTGAAGCACAATATGGTTAAGACAGCTGTTTCAGTTTAGCGGATAGCTTTGAAGCACTTGTCAAATTCAGATAGCAGTCTGTCCACTGAGGGGTCTCGAGTTATATCTGCAAAATGAGAAAATGACTTGCCATTTTTGGAGTCTAGCAGACATAAAGCTACTTCTCCAGAGATGCGTGGCCCAACCACTGTGAGCAGCATTTGTTTATGATGATTGCATTAGGCCGTCTGCCTTCCAAAACCTGGATGTTTTCAGACCGATCCCCTCTTGCACGCTTTCTGAAGTTGGGACTGGTGCTCATATACTCGCTGTGTGCCTATTTAAGATACTGTTTTCCCACTTTGCCCTGGAAATTCTCCCCTGGTAGATCATTACTTCTGGGTGCTTGTGCCCGGTTATGGCTCTTAACATCCTCCTTAACATTTGCTGCGCCTTGCATCTAATTAACACACAGCCTGCCTACAAACAATGAAATAATGACTAGAGCTGCCTGCACTCTCTCGTTTCCCAGCCAAATGCCTTGTGCCAAGAAATCCAGGAACTTGTGTCATTTCCAAGGTCTTGGGGGTGTATGGGAAAAAAAAGTGTTGCGCTGTGGCTATTAGCAACTACACATTGAACTATGCATCCCTAATTTATACTTACAGGGATAGTGCTGAAAGTGAGAGGCTATCATAAAGCCACCTGGGAATACTGGCAGTGTTGCTCTGTAGAAATAGCAACAGACTGGGATAGCAAAATATCGGTAGCTATACAGAACAGAGCAAAGTCGGCTTCCGCGAGTGTAAAGCCCTTGGCATTAGTACTAGAGATCAAAGGCAGCGTCTTCACAATATTGTGAAAGCAGGATCCATTGCTAGAAAATGTTTCCACGGCTAATAGAATTGGCCTTCTGCATCTGCCTGATTTGTTGTTTATGAGGGAGACTTAGAAGCTAGTGGACAACACGCAAACGCGTTGACACGTCACATCCGTTTCTGAGAAAATTGCATCTTTTGCAGTTTTTGTTGAACAATGCACAGGTCAATAGCTTGCTATGTTATATTGATTGTTTTCTCTTTGGAGTGGCAGGATGCATTTTGACTGCAAGCGTGGGGAGATGCATTACAAACTATTTCTGTATTAAATGGCTCCACGGTCCCCAGCTGTTCACAGGTTCCACTCTATGTGCTCCGATTAGGTGGGAATAGAGAGAATTTCGCTTTCTGAGTGAATAATGGCGATCTGGTCTTGGCTTAACTGCTGAGCCAGCAATTTAAGGTGTAATTTTGTAGAGGTTTTTAATACAGGAGGGAATATAACCAGCTGCCTGCAAGTCCAAACTCTATTCATTCTCTCATAGTTAAGTAGATTGCTCTGCGGTCCACAGTATTATATGATATTGGAAAATTACCAAATTGGATTGCATTATGTAATTGAGATGTTTACTGTCGGAAGACATGAGCGCATAGGGTTTTTTGCCAGTTGTTGTAACCTCAAGATATCCAGGCATTTCTTTCACTCATGCTGTTTTAATTTACCTTGTGTTTCAGTTTATCAGTGATTTGCAAGTACAAGAGTACAAGAGGAAATCCAGCTCTTTTATTCCCTCATAATTAAATGTGACTTTTTCATGTTCCTATCGAAAAAAACAGTATAAAACAGTAATATTGTAAAATACAAAAAAAAAATTAAACTTTTTTTATTTTAATATATTTTAAAATTGAATGTATTCTTGTGATGGTAAAGCTGAATTAGTCTTCAGAGTCAGAAATTAAGACATTTATTAAAACATTATTAAAACATTTGTCTTACCCCAAAATGGTGAATGATAGTGTATGTCTAAAAATATGTAGTTAATAATATAATTTAAATAATATAATTAATAGTTACAATGAATTAAATTCCAATGAATAAAGTAATAATTAATAAAGAAGTGCAGATCATGTTTCTGAAAGTCTACTTCACCCTTTTATAGGAATGCTTACTTAAATTACTACAAAACACAGGCATGTTCGTTTATTAAAAGTAACAGACAACTTACTGCATAACATGACCTTGTGTTCCATAATATCATGAGCTGTTAGAGCAGGATGCAATTGGTTATGTAATGGTGAAATTTGAAGTTAGAAGACATCATTACATAGTGGCTTTTCCAGTCATATTAATGTCAATAAATCAACACTAATATAGTCCAAATTTGCTCATGTTTCAGTTATTACACAACTATACTAGAGGAGTAGAGGAAACGACTGGTGTCATTATTCTCTGACACAAAGCATCATAAGCTTTTTAACTCATATGCTATTCAAATTACCAGTATAATGTATTTTATTATATAATCAAGAAACTTACAGCTAAAAGATGTCAATACGTTGTGATTTTCTTGAGGTTAAATAAACTTTGGGCTGCATCAAAAATTAGTGACTGATATACTACATGGTTTTCCAAGATGTGCTCGTGTTTCATTGAATCGATGATTGAGAGAAAAGAGCACAGCAGGCCGGCGTCACAGACCATCATGTCAAGCTGTGGTGTGCTGTTAAAAGTTCAGCTTGAATTGTTTTCACTTGTGCTGTAATTTAATGAGTTACTTCTGAAATCTTCCATGATGCTGCAAATCCCAGAATAAGCAGCTTAGATTAAATAAAACAGCCTTTAAATAAATAAGTGGATGAAAATGCCTGCTTGAATTTGAAGGTTGTACGGGACAGAACAGAAACGCGTCTTGACCTGCGCTTTCTAATTTATTTAATGATAGTTTTGAGCTTAAATGAAAACCACATAATCTGCAAGTTAAACAGCACACAAAGCAAATCACCTGAGCCCATTTGAATCGGTTATGCTTATACTACTTGCTTATTCTTCCTGCGCACACCTGCATTTGCAATGGGCCTTAACTTGGTTTCAGTTGTTGGTTGACATATGATGACCCCAGCATAAGTAAAAATGTCTCCAGGTTACGTATATAACCATGGTTCCCCGAAGGGAACAAAATGCTGCATCGAAAACGCTATGGGAACGCCCCCAGCGTGACCATGCTCTGAATCACATGTGTAATCAGTCCAATGGAAGGGTGAGACGTCATAGGCGGGTGACGTAGCGACCAGGAAACTATAAAAGCACGTGAGGTGGAACCGGCGTCAGCTTCTAGGAATGAAGCAAGCACTCGCAGGGATGCCGGAAGTCTCATTCCCTTCGGGGAACCATGGTTACATATGTTACCTGGAGACATTCCCTTTCAGGAACTTGAGCTGAGCTATGGTACAGAATGCCCACAACAAAAGCCGCCAGACTTGCAAATCCCTGCCTAGTGTGGAAGACCACAGCTAAGACGAGAGAACAGAAGAGCTAGGAGTGGCTCGCATATCTAAGTCATATAATCTGACAAATGTGAGCGGCATGGACCATTCCGCTGCGTTGCAGATGTCTTGCATAGACACACCTGCTAAGAAGGCCTTGGAGGCCGCCATACCTCGGGTCGAATGAGCATTGACCTCCAAAGGCGAGGGGAGATCAGAGGACTCGTAGGCAAGAGTAATGACATCAACTATCCACCGACTGAGTGTCTGCTTCATAGCAGGGAGACCCCTATTAGGGGGACCATAGCATACAAGCAGTTGGTCCACCCTTCTCCACAGGGCAGCTCTGTGGATGTATGCGTCCAGTGCTTGCTTCTGCTGGTCAGGCTCCCTGAAGGGAGGAGGACAAAACGCCTGTAACACGATAGGCTGTGGTGTAACAAAGGGAACCTTAGGGACATACCACGCACGAGGGTAGAGAAACACTTTGGCCATGCGCAAAGTCCAGATAAGAAGGGGCCACTGAGAGGGCCTGAAGATCCCCAACTCTTTTTAGAGAAGTAATAGCCAGAAGAAGGACAGTCTCAATTGTCAGATAGTGAAAGTGAAAAGTTTCTGCTTCAAGGCATACAGTTTCCTCGTAGAGGGAGCTCTGGATTGGAGGATGGTTTCAACAACCTCGGTTGTGAGACCTGAAGCTACTGTATGTGTTGTGCCCCCTCAGAGGCCACACCCGTAATTTCCACAGCACCGGGCGGGGGTGGATAATCGTACCCTTCGCCTGTGAGAGGCGATCCCTCCTGATGGGAATCTCCCATGGAGAGCCGTCGAGAAGGGAAGTCAGGAGCAGCATCCACACACTTCGTGAAAGTGTGGGGTGAGAGTGCTAGGCCGAAAGGAAGAACTCAATATTGGTAAGCTGTGCCCCTGAAAGCAAACCTCAGGAACTTCCTGTGAATGGGAAGGATGGAGACATGGAAATAAGCATATTTTAGACAAACAGTAAATAAGACTCACAACAGAGATTTGACTGACACAACACAGAGCGCTTTGCTGAATCTTTTAGCTTATTTAAGCAGTCACTTTATGGGGTTATTTGACTGATAAATATGATATCTACTGATGTCTGAGGTAGATAGGAATGATCTTGGCTCTCTGGCGGCTATTTGGTATCTACTAATGCACACTGAGCCAACCTGTTTGGTTGCGGTTGTCTGGTCAGTGTTTTTAAACACAGTGGGGCAAAAAAGTATTTAGTCAGCCACCAATTGTGCAAGTTCTCCCACTTAAAAAGCTGAGAGAGGCCTGTAATTTTCATCATTGGTATACCTCAACTATGAGAGAAAAAATAAGAAAAAAAAATCCAGAAAAATCACACTGTAGGATTTTTAAATAATTAATTGGTAAATTCCTCAGTAAAAAAAGTACTTAGTCACCTACAAACAAGCAAGATTTATAGCTCTCACAGACCTGTAACTTCTTCTTTTAAGAGGCTCCTCTGTCCTCCACTAGTTACCTGTATTAATGGCATCTGTTTAAACTCATTATCAGTATAAAAGACACCCGTCCACAACCACAAACAGTCACACTCCAAACACCACCATGACCAAGACCAAAGAGCTGTCAAAGAACACCATAAACAAAATTGTAGACCTGCACCAGGATGGGAAGACTGAATCTGCAATAGCTAAGCAGCTTGGTGTGAAGAAATCAACTGTGGGAGCAATTATTAGAAAATGGATGACATACAAGTCCACTGATAATCTCCCTCGATCTGGGGCTCCACGCAAGATCTCACCCCGTGGGGTCAAAATGATCACAAGAACTGTGAGCAAAATCCCAGAACCACACGGGGGGACCTTGTGAATGACCTGCAGAGAGCTGGAACCAAAGTAACAAAGGCTACCATCAGAAAACACACTGCGCCGCCAGGGACTCAAAACCTGCAGTGCCAGACATGTCCCCCTGCTTAAGCCAGTACATGTACAGGCCAGTCTGAATTTTGCTAGAGAGCATTTGGATGATCCAGAAGAGGATTGGGAGTATGTCATATGGTCAGATGAAACCAAAGTATAACTTTTTGGTAAAAACTCAACTTTTTGGAGAAAGAATGCTGAGTTGCATCCATAGAACACCATACCTACTGTGAAGCATGGGGGGGAAACATCATGCTTTGGGGCTGTTTACTGCAAAGGGACCAGGACGACTGATCAGTGTAAACGAAAGAATGAATGGAGCCATGTATCATGAGATTTTGAGTGAAAACCTCCTTCCAACATCAGCAAGGGCATTGTAGATGAAACGTGGCTGGGTCTTTCAGCATGACAATGATCCCAAACACACCTCCCGGGCAACGAAGGAGTGGCTTCGTGAGAAACATTTCAAGGTCCTGGAGTGGCCTAGCCATTCTCCAGATCTCAACCCCATAAAAAATCTTTGGAGGGAGTTGAAAATCCGTCTTGCCCAGCGACAAGCCCCAAAACATTACTGCTCTAGAGGAGATCTGCATGGAGTAATGGGCCAAAATACCAGCAACAGTGTGTGAAAACCTTGTGAAGACTTACAGAAAACGTTTGACCTCTGTCATTGCCAACAAAGGGTATATAACAAAGTATTGAGATGAAATTTTGTTATTGACCAAATACTTATTTTCCACCATAATTTACCAATTAATTCTTTAAAAATCCTATAATGTGATTTTCTGGATTTTTTTCTCCTTTTGTCTCTCATAGTTGAGGTATACCTATGATGAAATTACAGGCCTCACTCATCTTTTTAAGTGGGAGAACTTGCACAATTGGTGGCTGACTAAATACTTTTTTTCCCCACTGTATATATTTTTTCTTCAAGTGAAAAGTTTAATAATCCCCTATGGAGCATAGTAACAGTGACCGTCCACTTTTCCCAGCTGCCTTGGTTCTGGGTGTGTTTTTTTTCAGATGTATTTTCTTCACTGGAGTATCCAAAGAAACTTCAATGAAGAGGTTGTGAACCAAAACAACTAGCTTTGAGATGTATCACAACATAGACTTTAAAGAAAAAAAATTAAAGAAAGACAAAGGTATGATATTGTATTTAAATTAATTTACTTTTTATTTATTTATTTTTGTCTAAGTATTCATATATAATGTGTGTAGTGTATAGACTTCTTTGTTTACATAATTTCCAAACTTCCTGAGTACAATCGCTGCTGAGTTCTTTTGATGAGAATTCTATTACAGTAATACAACTGATTGGTATATGAATAGTGTTGTACTTCACTGTGAATGTGGCTACTACGTTGTTGTTGTTGTTGTTTTTTTCTTTTAATATTTATTTTTAAAGAAATGGCTTGTACAGAAGCATATATCATTGCTTAACAATTGTGGAGCTCATGGTAGGTCTCTCTTGAAAGATTTATACAGAATCGTTACGACACAATTTCTCTGGAAATTTCCAAAACCAGACTGCTGTGCTCTATTAGGTGATTCTCATTAGAAGCGCCTTAAAATTATTTGTGAAATGAAATACTATGCATTTGACATTTTGATTTATTGATACAAATGTCATAGTGAAATGTATGACTGGCACCAAATAAGCAAATTCTGTCCAATATGAAGCTAATTCTGTCTAAACGTTCTTGTAATGCCAGTGTGCTGTATGTGTCTTCCCTTCCAGTCCTGTCAGCGAGTTCACTGATGTTTTATAGTGGTATCTTCTGAACTGTCAGCTGCAGTATTCTGGGTAACCGTGTGTTTATACTATATATTATGTTAGATCTCTGAAAAGGAAACGCACACTCCCTATCTATCCTACTTCCTCTATCTTGACATGCAGCACACAGACTTAAGCCGGTTTTGTGTAATCCTGTCGGTTGCCTTGAGGTTTCGTTCATCAAAGCCGTTGATGGTCATCCTTTAGTGGTATTATTTCTTTATAAAAGATCAATACCCTGTGAACATCCAGTTGCAGCATGAAACCAGTAGATTCACATTAGAAATAAAATAGATTAATAGCAGAATGGGATGTAAAGATTTCCACATTACACCTGGCAGTGATGCACCAGAGATGAATTGCGCAATCGTATGGATTTTGTGAAACCACCTCCCTCAAATCTGCTTTAAAGTGGAGTTGTTTGAAGCTAGAGTGCTTTTGTAAAGTAGATTAACTCTGACAGATCAACAGTGAGGATGGTTAGTATTTATCTCAAAGCAAGAAAGAAATGTTGATTCATAAATTTGAACTGCTCAAGAAAAAAAAAATGACGCAGTGAAAGCAATCATCGAGTGAACATCTTGCTTTCTATTTGGTATTGGGCTTTCAAGATATTGGCACTTGGAGTTTTAGAGACCTAACAGCAATGCTTCAGAAACAAATTACTGTGTTATTTTTCATCTCACCTCCAGACCTCAATCTAAGAAAAGGCACAATCAAGTGGTGACTGATTGAACCTGTCACCTAACCCTCCTCCGATTGAATTTACCCCACAGTTACTTTGCCGCACCGCTACAGTGTCGTTGGTGGCAGGCGACTCAAAGAATTGAAGAAAGCTTGATAATGTCTCCTCCTGTCTTGTCTAGGTGGCTGTCCACAGCAATCACATAAAAGAGTCACTCATGGTAGAAGGATGACACCATGTTGTGTCTGGTGTCTGTCATAAACGCAGCTGCACTGAGTAGTCTGCGTGTGACATGTTTGCGATTGGAGATGTCACATTCACTTTCAGGCTGTTATTTTTAAAATGGGATTCTATTCTGGTCAAAAATGAATCATTCAATATTTTGCATTTAGTCGAGATTAGTGTTGATTAGATTTTGCGCTGCGAGTGGAATCAGAGCCTAATTAGAACATTGGTTGGATATGAGGATGAATAGAAATCGACACCTATTATGGAAACTTGAGTTGAACATTACAGGGTTCCCAGTTCTTCAGTATTCTCTGTTGCAATTATCCTTCTTACTAGATATACTCTCATGCCATTTTTCTGCACTTTATAATGACATTTTCATTCTCTCTTATCAAGTATTGTTTATTTGTTAAGGATTTAAAGTATTTGGGTATTTTCAGTCTTGTCAACAATTCTTTGAATTCGTCTTTCTGACACAATATTTTATTATCATCTGATTGGGTTTTTAATTGTATTAAATTTTCTTTTGAAATCTAGTTGACAAAGCCTTTTTAAAGAGTAAGACTAAATTTATTCCTGACAATTAACACTTACCGCAGATAATACATATTGTGCATATCTACTACTGTTCGAACGTTTGGGTCTGTAGATATTTTAATACTTTTGAAAACAGACTCTTACACTCTTAAAAATAAAGGTGCTTCACGATGCTATATAAGAACTGTAGCGTCTGGACCACTCAAACACACAATATATATTTTGTTAGCTAGATTTAACAAATTCTCTGTAACACCCCAGGAAGCTGAACAGGCCCCTGGTTCCATAGCAATGCTGACACCCGATACATTTACGACCTCCTGGAATTTAGGTGAAGAAAATCGCTTCCTTGCCCTTAAGGAAAATCCACAAGGGAAGGACTTTTCTTTGCTAATTAATTAATAGGAAAACCTTTCTTTGAATGAACACACATGATCCTTTAGGTCATTGGGTATATTGTCATTGTGTATTTTGTCTTGAAATTGTATACTGTTATGCAGGCTTATAATCGAAAACACACTCCTGTAATCCTACCTTGCTTAGTATCTATAAATTCGCCTTCTTATGATCGAAACAAAAAGATTGTATATTATATATTGGTACATAGGCAATATATATTAGGGTCCTGAGAATCTTTAGTAATTTCGATTCAAGTCCATTTGCAAATTACCATGCTTAGAGACAAAGGGTCGTAAAACCCTCCAGCAATTGCCACCTCCCGCTCGGAATTTCCATCTTTCTCATTGGACAAGCCCATCTTGAAAGGCGGGGATCTTCTCCGACCTTAAAGGCCCGGCTCCAGGGACCCGCCCAAGTCGGTGGTTCTGTGAGGTTTCGATAAGACGCTCCAACGCTCCAGAACATCATAAGCTCGTACCAGGCTTCGGCCTTGTCCTTTCCATTAATCAAGATCCTCTGACTCAAAACTGGTTCTTTCATCGACCCAAATTCAGCAAAGATCAACTGGAAACCTTAAGATTGCATCAGGAATCTCTTTTCAGACAGACGAGACTCGCAAGTATCAAACTTAGTCTTATTAATTGATACATTAAACTATTCAGTTACACCTTTTTACATGGTGTGTTTGAACTAAGAATCTGACGTTCCCTCAGGTGTAGATCTGCTGAATACGCAAATGGTTCCATAAATTTCATTCCTTATGTCTCTGTCTGTACGGAGTTAAGCTTTAAAACCCTTTTTCCTACTATACCAACGTAGTGTGTGTGTGTGGTATGTGATGCTAGACCATTTATGTGTTTTTGTAGTATGTTAGACTAGTTTAAGTGTTTATGTAGTTAATAAAACCTTACTTGTATCACACTTGACGTGGTTCATTGTTTGCTTATAACTGGAGTCACTTAATCATGCAGATTTATGCTACAAGCTTTTGTAGAATTGTACAGTAAGAAAGTATTCCTTTAACCAGGAAATGAACGTTCTTAGAATTGAAAAGACAGTTGACCCTGAGAGGTCAGCAAAATATCTACAGCGGATCTAAAATATAAATAATTAATTATAACTAGTCATGGTTAATTATTCATATTTCCCATGAGCTGTGTCGCTACAGACCCTTTTTGTCTAGATGGTTCTATAAAGAACCTTTAACATCTGAAGAACTTTTCTGTTTCACGAAAGGTTCTTTGTGGTGAAATAAGGTTTTTCAGATTACAAAAAGGTAAGAAAGATACGGTTCTTTAAAGAACCTTTGACTGCATGGTTCTTTGTGGAACCAAAAATGGTCTTCTAAGGCATCGCTGTGAAGAACCTTTTAAAACACCTTTATTTTTAAGAGTGTATGCTATCAAAGCTGCTATTTTATATTGTAATATTTTTTAAATTGTAATTTATTTCTGTGATGTCAAATCTGAATTTTCAGCAGCCATTATTCAGTCTTCAGTGTCACATGATCCTTCAAAAATCATTCTAATATGCTGAATTGCTTCTCAAGAAACATTTATGATTATTATCAATGTTGAAAACATTGTGCTGCCTAATATTTTATTTTTTGTGTGATTCTTTGGAATTTTTTTCAGGAATCAAAGAACAGCATTTATTTGAAAGAGAACATTTTTGTAACATTATTACTGTCTTTTGTCACTTTTGATCAGTTTAATGCATTCTTGATGAATAAAAGTATGAATTTCTTAAATAGTAAAATCCTATTGACCTTAAACTTTTGAATGATGTACAAATATAATTTTAAATATTTTTGTGTTTTTATTTTTTATTGTTAATCAGTCAGCTATTAGGGGAATTTACTCTACAAATCTAACTAGTTTTAACCAGGCGCAACACAATAAAGGAATGCTTTTATTTAGGGATGCACCGATATGAAAATTTTGGCTATAACCGATTATTCTTTATTTTTGAATGCCGATAACCGATATGTTGGCCGATATATCTATATCCAAATTTTTATATACTTTGAGAGCCTGATTACAAAAAAGGTCTCAACATTAAAAGCCACATCCCAAACACTTCAACATAAGCAGCCAAGTTTGAACGGTGTATGTTTTAAAAAATAATTTTACTCTCCCATTACCAAATGTCATAAAAAAGTCTTACAAATAAAAAAAATAATGCATAAATAATGCAAACAAATCACTGGACATTATTACACGTGTAAAGAATCAAAATGAATGCGCCACAGATCAATAAAACGGAATAGCCTCTGCACGGACAATAATTAAATGATTTTAATTACTAAACCATATTGCTGATGAAAATAATAATAGAAAAATACAAGTGGTTGTTATTATTAATAATGTATCAATGATTTTGAAAAAGTAACAAATTAATGCCACTGTTTTAAATAGCAGCCGTTTGAGCTGCGCGTGCTGAAGCTGAAGAGCTGAATGAATACGGTAAACTGAAGCGTTTTGCTGGCAGTTTATTTAATTCAAGGAAATGCATCCTGAGATTAATATTAATACAACATAAACATAATATTACAAAAGAAATATCGTGCTTCCCTACTTTTATTATTACTCCTATTAGTTGCATCCTATTGTTTGTTGACATGCTGTGTAGCCCTGCCCATTATGAAATCTCATTACCTCACAATCTTGTTTCACATAGCTACAGTATATTAAACATTAAATATGTTCTCATTGTGTCGTGTCGCACCACATTTTCACTTTCAGTTCACATCACCTTAAGTCTGGTCGAACAGTGTTAGAACATGAAAGTGAGCAGGGTTGCTTCAGGTCTGAATAAATTAGCTCTGTATAAATGAAATGTTCTGACCTTTTTGCATTTTGTCTTTTAGGTCTTTAAAGGTCAATAGGCTGGAGAAGAGCAAGGGTTGTGTGTTATGTGAAAAAGTTAAACTGTTTAAGTGGTCTAAAATGCCCTTTTATTCAAGTGTTAGCATTAAGCATGAGTCATTTAATCCAGAGCAGCTTGTATTCAACATACAGCAAAATAACTAAAGAGCAGATTAAACTAGCCCTCCTGTTCCTCTTGCTCTTCATTATGGCATTACTTGTTGGCTTTTCAATTACTATTCTGATCACAGTGACCTGTGTATTCCCTCAGTACATTAAGCACTGATTGCATTATTTATTAACAACAGCCATCAGTTCATTGCTGTTGATCCAAGTTGCTCTATTTCTGCCTTTATCCTCAATTATTGAGAGATAACGCCAGCCGAGATGATATCTAACAGTGAAAGAAGCAGCTGTTTACATCTTGCTGCTGTGCTTTTCAATGCTTAGATGCAGTTGTTGTGCCGTAGCAAATGCGAAAAAGTATCAGAGAGTATATTTTGACATAATGGTTAGATGTCGCTCTGGTAAAGCAGAACAACAGCTGTTGTTTCTATCATTAAATTTAGCATTCACACTCATTAAAATGGTCTTCTAGAGGAGTCAAGGTGCGGACAGCACTCACCTGTGCTTATTTGTCGTGTGTTACATCTAGAGCTAATCGTGCAGGACTATCATAAAAGGCCTTTAATTATACTAGTGCTCCCACTCTCACTGTCCGATTGTGCTGAGACATCTAACAGAAGACCTCATTAAGCGCTCAGTCCCTCCCTTCTAGACCCTGCAAATATATCTCCACTAACTCAAAGATACAAACAAGAACTTGGTGAGTTATTTTGGTCCCTAATAGAATTGGGACCTTATCTGGCTTTGTTATCAGTTGATTAAGTAATGCACTGCTGCCGTGGAGACACTTGCTGTATGAGTTTCTCAGAGTTCTTTAGGTGAAGTCAAGGTCAGATGTAATCCAAACTCCCACATACTTTTAACCCAACGAGCTTCTTTAAGTCATGCCTACTGGCCAAATGTAATTATATTTTGTGGGATTTTTAAAGACAAATCAAAAGATAAATGTTGAGCGCACTAAAGCTGTAGGGTTTTAGAAATGTAAATCTTTGTTTCCTTTTATTGAAAATTTTTGGAACTTCATTCTCAAAGTTTATTTCTGAATGATAGTAGTATGTATGGATTGTAAAACTTTCTTGACTTTCTTTTTTTATAAATATTTTTTGATATTTTTTCTTTTCCTCCATTCAGTGATCACCAATGTTGTTTGGCTACCATCATTCTTCAAAATATCTTGTTTTATGTTCCTCAGAAGAAAGAAATTCATACTGGTTTGAAACAGCTTGATGGTGAGTAACTGATGACAGATTTACTTTATTTATTTATTTTATTTTATATTTTTTTGTGAACTGTTCCTTTAACATATTTGAACCATTGGGACATCATGTAACAAATAACATAACTAAATGTGTAGTGTTACTAGATGTGAACTATTTGTTTCCTCTTTTTCTGTTGCCAGAAATTAAGCATTAAAATATCATGCAAGATTCATTATAGGTCTCTCAAATTTATTGATGACTCTTGCATATTGTGCACTACATGGCCAGAAGTATGTTGATACATGAACACCACCCATACTAAGTATGTTCTATTTGAATATTTCATTTTAAAACCTTAGGCATTTTATGGAGTATTGGTTCACCATTTTCTCTTCTAGGAAGTTTTTCCACTAGATGTTTGAACATGGATGCAGTAATTTACGCCCATTGAACCAGAGGATTGTTTGAAAGTATGTTTGATTTTGTGTAGCTTTTAGTAATTGGTGTAACTGAAATAGGTACTCCCATTAATTATCATGTTCACATACTTTTCAGTCATGTGTTGTATCTATTAGCATTATGATTTTTAGCACATCAATCATTCCTATGACATGAGAAAAAAAAAGATTATTTTACATCCATTGTGCAGCGTAAAAGTTCAAATACTCGTTATACTCTGTTTTAAGAGGTCAAAGCAGCATATTTTTGCATTTATTGAAGTAATATATTTCCATACATTACCCCGTCCCTGATTCATCAATCAAACGGAGATAAATATTCTTGATTCATTAATCAAACAGAGATAAATGTTTTGCCTATCCGTTTTCCACATGCATGCTTTGCAGTTTGTTCTTACTGTTTTTTTCCCCTTTTTCACATTGCACACTCGATTCTTGACATGCATGCACACACACACAGACACACAGAGAGAGACACTCTGCATAGGTAAAACCAAAGCTCAAGGCTTACTTGTCATCACTTCATTTATCATGCTGAAGACAAAAATATGTTATGCTCATCTCCTGCATTTTTTAACATTTATATTGAAAGTGAGCCATCAAACGGAAGTTGTCGGAGTGTTGTGAGGAGTTCTGTGTTTGATGGAGATACTCCTCACTGAAGGAGCCCTCATATTTACTGATGAAAAGACTGCCGAAATGACACATCATAAGCTTTGCCTCCAGCTCTGAAGGAGGGTGGTGATTTATTGAGCAATTTCTTGTGTTTACCCAGATGCACTATTGCCAGGGTTGCTCTAGTGTTTCAGTTTCTTTTGTTTTGCTTTTTCATTGCACAAGTGCTATTAGTAGTCATTAATGCATTTTTTCGTTGATAATCACCCTGGATTATGGTTTAAGCTCCCAGTGGAATAATTACAATCTTTTAAAGAGGATTTTAGAGCACATTTATGACACGAGATCTGTTTTATCAGCACTCGTTGAAAACACTGAAATCCTTTTACATCTGTTTAAATGGTGTAGTTGCTCAGAGCATTGTCACCTATTATATTGACAATAAACCCTCTCCCTTGAAACCGTTCGAGCACTGATCTTACACTGCCAAATGACAAAAAGGTTCGCTGTGTAACCGTAAATTTGTGTGCTACAGCCTTCATCGTCATAATGAACTTGTGAATAATGCAATTATGACAGAATTCCTCTCCCCCGATTGTTGGCCATCATCATACTAAAGAGTTTGCATCATTTCTGACGAGCCTTTAATCCAATTCGCCCAAAACTAAATCCAATCAGCCACATGGCAAAGCTCAGCAATATTTCCTGCTGCCTTCACACATCTGAAAGATCTCCCTCTAGAAGGTGTGAGAGAGGGAGAGGTGCACTCATGTTTCCTCACACCCTGCGTGGAGCTCTTATTGAATTACTGCCATGTGGGTCTAGCAGCTGTCCTCCTGGCCACAGCAGGCCGCAGCTGCTAATTGGTGCGTAATAGGCTCAGCAGCAGGGAAGGTCAGAGGGGCGTCCAGCAGCCGTGCCCGTCACCTTTGATAAGAGACTGAAGCATTGTTGAGATCTTCATATCCTGCGGCGGTGTGAAAACAAACAGCAGCCTTATGAAATCAACCTTATGAAAAAAAGATGATTGGAAGTCATTGAGTATATAGCCTCAACTGATGGTAGTGCAAAATTCTCTTGGTTCTTACAAGATGCAAATATTGGTGGTTCATCAGTGGTTAGGATTCACTTGCAACCATTGCAAGTCTCATACAGTATTAAGTCGTTGTTTAGCAGAGGTCCTCATCTTGTGTGTCTTGTCAACACTTTGCTCCAGGGCCATTTGTTTAAAGGAATAGTTCACCCAAAAATGAAAATTTGCTTAAAATGTACTCACCCTCAGCCCATCCAAAATGTAAATGAAATTTTTTTTTTCATCTGAAGAGATTTGGAGATTTAGCATTAGGCCTACATCACTTGCTCACCAGTGGATCCTCTGCAGTGAATGGGTGCCGTCAGAATGACAGGAGTCTAAATAGCTGATAAAAAACATCATAATAATCCACAAGTAATCCACATGACTCAAGTTGAACAATTGACATCTTGTGAAGTGAAAAGCTGTGTTTGCAATAAGCCTGTTGTTAAGGCATTTTTTAACGTCAAACCATTGCTTCCGGCTAAAGGTCCATTATCCATAATAATGTTTTTCCAGTGAAAATGTGGTCTAGTCTGAATCAAGAGAGAAATATGCACAGATCAAGCACTGTTTACAAGCAAAAACAGCCCAACAGATTTCAAAAGAGGATGAGGATGTGCTTATCTTACTACGGATCGTGGTCTTGTATTTTGGTCAGAAGCGGCAGTTTAAAGTTTAAAATTTACTGATGGATTTTTTTTCTTCTAAACATGCAGCTTTTCACTTCAAACGATGTTTTGCTCGAATTGATCGACTTGAGTTGTGTGGATTACTTGTGTGATGTTTTTAATCAGCTGTGAGAACTCTCATTCTGACGGCACCCATTTAAATCAAATCCAGATATGAAATCACTTTGAGCAAGATCATGATGATACAACCAGTAGAATGTTTGGAGGAAGTTTCCTCAGCATAGAGTTCCAGAGTGTAAAATATTACAATGAAGTGTAAAACCAGGAGATCTCTGAAAATTGCCATCTTCAATTCTACACCTCTGAGAGTGGCTAATTATGAGCATGGCCGCATGAGTACATGGTCTCTGACTTCTTCCCAGCAGGGTCACTGCTCAGAGAACAGCCCAGTAAAATGATGTACAGACCATCAGAGAAAACACAAAGCATAGTCAGAACCTACCCAGAGGCCACTAGTAATCAACACTATGACTTTGCCTTTCAGGAAGCAGCATAACGCTTGGCTTGTATTGATCATCTGATTGCTGTGTATCATCTTGTTCCTAAGACTGAGTGGATGGAGTATCATCCTGAGTTTCCTCAGAGATCTTCTTTTTCCCTTTCCATTTGTCTTTACATCTGTCTCAACACCTAAGTCATGCATTTTTAGTGACTTTTTGGCATTCTACTTTCTGCTTCTAAAGTGCAGATCAATATTTCTGTTCAGACATCTTGTCACTTATATTTTTCATTCCAACCTCATAAATCAGTTGATAATGCTCTAAAATAACATGTGATGCGATATACAGGTATGTGAAGTTTTATATTGATTTTTTCTTTTCTTTCTCTCCCTCTGGGGTCACAAAGGAGGGGAAACATTTCATGCCATTTCATTTTCAAAGCCCTCAATAACTAAAACAGCATGAATTTTTGACCTGAAGCAATCAATGCGAGTCCACAAGGAAACAAAAGTGAGAGTTTTTTGCTGTAAACTCCAATCCTGTTTACCAGTGGGATTGTCACTCAAGTCTGTATAGATCATTACTAAGATTTCGCTATTTGGGTTTGTGGCTGTTGGAAAGGGCTGTGAACAGTCCTTAATGATAGAGAAAGAAATTATATTTTGGTTGTGTTCTCTATCCCCAATTTATCCTGTTGTGCAAAACTCTCCAAAAGGATCAGGAAATGTGGATAAAGGGTTAATCCCCCATTCACTAATACAGAAGTCAGATCAATGGGGGAAGTCAGCCATTAAGAAACAGTCTATCTCCAGACACAGGCAGTATGCCAGCTGCTGTGAACTCTCTCGAGGAGCTGGGGTCTCACCTGCTGCTCCTGCAGACCGCTCTTATAGCTGTCTTCCTGTACAGAAGCCAGGCATTGCCACTTTTACAGCTGCTAATTGGGCAGTTTGCATTTAAAATTAGAATTTTGCCTAAAATAACCGAGAAGCAAGACAGAACGAAGGACTGGTTTATCTGTCTGTGATCAAATTGTTGGCTGTGCTTTTATTGTGGATTGATTATTGCTCTGTAGACACATTGTTGCTAAGAAATGAAAGACAATTAAATTTTTTTAAATTCCTTTTCTTGTACTGATTCTTGGTGATGACAAGCTCTAATTTTGTCTCATTTGGTCCATAAAAGCCTTCTCACGTCATATAAAGGTTAACCAAAACGATTAGAAATGCATATCAAAGCTTTATTTCAGAGCAGAGGGAAAATGTACTCTGGAAATGATAATGATATTCTCATACTGTGTAATCAGCTCAGTCCCATCATGCCGCAGTTTAAAGGTCACACATGCTCCTCTTGACATTCAGATTATAAAGAGAATGAAAATTAAGATTTAATTGACATATAAACACAAAATAAGAAACGTACATTCAGCATTTCAGCGAGAACATTTTTTTCTTTAGAAATGTCTTTTATCAAAAGTTGCATGCTAAGCGCTCAGCTTCAAAATATGCTTTATATTGTGCTTTTGAAAAGAAACTCAGAATATGAAAATGATACTCTGATGATTTTGAAACTTTAACTTTAAAACTTGTTTCTGTTTCACATAGAGGCAAACTATTGTTTAGGAAGGTATATTAGGATGTAAAAGCCTTGTCTTGTAAGAAATGGGCCATATTGTATTAGAGCTGGGATTCTTATATATCAGTTATTTTCGCATAGATCTATATATATCTATATAGTCCCTGTATAATATATATATAATATCCCCTTTCATGTAAATGTTAAAAAAAAAATGCAGGAAATGAGCATAATCTTGTTGTTCTCGAGCATATAAATGTAATGATGACAAGTAAGCCTTGAACTATTGTTTTTAACCTATGCCGTATCTCTCTCTCTCTCTCCTCTCTCTCTCTCGGTATGTGTGTGTGTGTGTGTGTGTGTGTACTTGCATGCCCTTTTTTACTATTGCAATCACCAGAAAGCACCAATTTGAACTTTTTTTCACACTAGCCCTCTAATGTTATGGAACTTAAAATGTGAAATAAAACTGCATTTGTATTAATATCCTATATTACTAAATATCCCATATTTACATTGTACTGCACACTTAGTTAATGGGTCATATGATGCGATTTCAAGTTTCCTTTCTCTTTGGAGTGTTACAGACTGATTGTGCATAGATAAGATCCCTGAAGTAGCAAAGACTAACGTCGCAAAGCCAAGAGATATTCTTTATCAAATTTAAGACTTTGCCACGCCCCCCTAAAACGACTCATTCTAACACGCCCCCACATATCTAGGTCGCTATGTGGAAATATTTGCATAATGTTCATGCAAAGAAAGAAGGCGTTGTTTCAGTAACTGCAGTTAGTGTTGACGCAGCCATGTCAGGGAGACGCTGTGTGTTTTTAGGCGAAAGCAAAAGCACTTTATTTTGCCTTCCGAAAGTAGATGCATTTAGATTTGATTACTTACAACAGAACAGCAATGCTTTTTTATGGATGACCGTTTCGTGAACCTATGAGAGGAGGTAATTTTGACTTTGCTATGACAATCTGGCGCTTTTGAATCAGCTACTGTTTTGTTGTTAGTTAAGTATTTGCTATTGACTGTTCAAATGCGAGTTTTGCCGGCATGTGTGTGTGTGTGTGTGTGTTGTGTGTGTGTTCGTGCGTCATGCGCTGTGTGTGTGAGAGAAAGAGAGAGAGACAGTGTCACATCCCAGTAGAGTCAGCTGTCTTAACTGCGGCTTGTGTACCGCATCATTACTGTGTCTCTTTTCGGGCTTTAACTGATGGTAAAACTAATATTATTATTTACTGTCTTTACATTTATTTGAAAGATGAAGCTCGCGATTATGGTACTGGCGGTACATTTCCGACAAGTGCTTGCGGTGTTCTGCCAATCACAATGCACTGGTTCAGCTGGCCAATCAGAGCAGACTGCGCTTGTCGGAAGGAGGGACTTTGTAGAAAACGAAGCTTTTGAGAGAGGCGGGCATAGAGGACCTACAATAATGTAAAGTATTTGAAAAATAATGTGTTTTTTGAACATTAAAGCATGTCAACATATTCTGATACACCAAATACACAAAATACTAATCTTTAAAAAAGCATCATATGACCCCTTTAGTTAACTACTGTGTTGAAGCTAATGGTGGCATTAAAAAAAATCACTATCTATAATATGATTTCTTTCCAGAAAAAAAGCTTACCTCAGAATTGTCTCAATATGTTAGAAATTTGCCATTGAGTCTTGGACAGTTTGAACTCAATACACAAAAAGCTGTTTATTAGCTGAATCTGAGTGTAGTTTGTTAGACACAGATACTTTAGGCTTTAATTGTCACATTTAGTCTATAAAAACTAAATGAGAACTTCATTTTGAAAGTTTAATTTCATACAACATTAAAATGTGCTCAGAAAGCAAATATTCCACTGTGCCCTCATTCTAAGAACATTTAAGGGGATTTAACTGAGAATGAGTTGCGACTGCTGATAGCATAATTTATTCACAGCCAGTGTCTGTGTTGTTTTAAGGCCCAGAAGAATTATGCAAATTAGTAATGGTGCAAACACAAAGTTGAGCACGTTTGTGCAGTCTGATCACGATTTGCACGGGGCAGTTTGTTACGAGGCAAACATATAAGTGGGCAGAAGGCCAGATATACACAGACCTGCACATATGTGTGCATATGTGGGAAATTAAACAAAAGATACTACAAAAGGGTAGTAAATTGTTCTGACAAAATTATCTGTAAACTTAATGGGAAATATCCTGGCAGAAAATTACCAGTACCTTTTCCATTTTTCCACTGGTGCTGTAGATGTCTGAAATGTTAATGTAAGACGTAAGTGACGTAAGATCCTTTTTGGATCTTCATCTGATCACACATTGTATGCAAGTATAAAAAAAAAAAAAATTATATAAAACTCATCTTAAAGTCCTGAAGAAACGGATGCAGTGTTAAGTCTCTTCTTCCATACTGCCATGCACATCATAGTGAAATAGATTGTGATAATATAGAAAATGTAGGATGGGGCTCTTGATTCGATCCGTCAGGTGTTGATTGGATGTAGACAGATCTGAATTGGATTACGAGGTCAGAACTTAAAAAAAAAATGAAACATGCACAGATGAATTGTTCACAATAAGATCAATAACATGAATTTATATAATGGATTGGGTGAATTTAATTTCATACCAGGTGTAAACGGGGCCATGTACACAGCGGCTGGTTATCTGGTATCTGAATAAGATGCAGTAAATACCACATGCTAAAGTGATGCAGCTGTTCGCCTCTTAGCGCCCAATTTGCCAGGCCTTATTTTGAGGATTTTTCAGGTGTTTATAAGATTATCCCTTCACACAGACAGGCCGTCTGTCACCTCAAGAGCCAGGCTTTAATTTCACTCATGGCTCCCCTCTCCTGGAACTCGTCCCTGACATAATTGACTTTAACAGGTTTGAGCTCAGCTGTGGCCTGTCTTAGGACTCAACTCTTACTGGCTCTATCACTCTCTCGCTCTCTATAGCACCTGATTAGTGGTCTACTCCGGAGGGGAGGGCTGCTGGGATTTTCTGCAACCAGGTGTCTGTTCAACTAGGGGGTCCAGTGTTATCAGGCAGTCGTATGGAACAGACCCGCTTAAGGATAATCCCGCTTCCCCCTGGACACACGAAGGACAGCCATCAGCTTGTAGTCTTCCGGTTGCTCACCTTGAGTTATCATATCACATAGAGGGCGGGGAGAATGTTTTTGCCTGCGCTGTGGTAATTATAAATTACTTAACGAGGTGAAGCAGTCAGGTGGAACAGCGGTGCGGAGGGTTTAATTACAATTTTCGCTTCTGTCTCTCTGCTGTAAACCCAAACCTGGATGTCTCGCCTGTGATTTTTTTTTTCTTCCCTTTTTTAGAGGGGTTTCGCACAAACATGAATTTAAATTCTCTTTCACACACACTCTCTATCTCTCTTGTCACACACCGGCTCACTCTTTTCCTCTCTACCGTTCTCTCACCAGATAGCAGCATTCAGAGTGAACGGATCATTTATTTTTGGTTTCTGCTTCCTGTCTAGATGTTGTCTGCTCTCCCTCGCATGCGCCTAACCTCCACTGTCATTTGAAGGGAGGTGCTTTCTTCTTCCCTGATAAAACCTGCCACCTCAAAATCGGCCAATTAAAATTAGCGCTGACAAGTCTTTTTTTCATGTGCTGACAGGATCACTGTCCCTTCACCTGAGGGGGCTCCAGGTGTTTGTTCTCACGTGTCATACCTCTCTTTTATATTTTAACTAGTTCTTCAAGAGACATCACACTTCTTTTTCCCTGCACCTGCTCTCAGACACTCATTATTTCGATCTGTTTTTGACTTTCACAGCTTAAAGCTTTTGATGGCAGCTAATGAAGACCACACATCACGTTGACTTCTTACTTGACGTATTCAACACCCTTATCATTAATTGTTACACTTGGCTACTTCTTGTCATCACACTGAGAATCCTTCATAGAAGCGTTAATAGAATGAGGAGAATGTCAAATGTGATGGAAGGGCTGTATTGTCATCCCCAAGGGATATTTCATGTATAAATTCCGTTAAATATATGGAACAGGTTGTGTGAAAGAACAGGATCATAAAGATTTAAAAATTAATGCTCTATGATATGTACAGTGTAGCTCAGATGATTTGGTTTTTAAAATAATGAGAAATTTGTATGTATGTTTTATGTATATATATTTTTATTTTTGGGTCTTGATTGTATGTGTCACGAATTTAGTCCATGGACTTCCGTTTATTCACCACCAGAGGTCACCCTTTCCATTTCATTGACTCTCGCACAACACAAACTGTTGCATAGCACCCCGGACTACATATCCCATCATTCTTTGCACGATTTGCACACTGCACTGATTGCGCACAGCTGTTTCTAATCACCTCACTCACTATATAACACCTACCCTACCACATTTCTCTGCTGAGTATTGTTTAGCCTGTACCCCTTTCCGAGTCGCCGTGTTTTCCTTGTTTTGCCTTGCCTGTTTCTGCGGTATCTGATCTTTGCCTGTTTTCCTGGATTTCTCCCTCTCGTCTTGCCCCTGTGATTCTGTCTGCCGATCGGTGACCTACGCTAGCCCTAGGACTATTCTTGTGTTTTTGCCCGCCATATACCTGTTTGCCATTGTTTTGACCCTGCCTGTTATACCACGTCTCTGTCTTCTCCAGTTAAAGCTTTGCATTTGGATCCGCACGTTTCATGTCTCGTCAGCCCCGTTACAGTATGAGATCTTAGTTGATTTTAGATCTTGGTAAATATGTGGAGCACAGTTTGTGATAGTGCTACGGTCTCTTCTAATACTATACTGGAGACACGTAGGAATTCTAGCATCTTTTTGGGTGTAGAATGAAAGATTGAGAATTGAGATACATTTATCTACCCCTTAATATGCAGAGACAACTATAAGTTAGCCATTCATAGATTGATTCCCCCCAAAATGTAAAAACTGACTTTGTGGTGCTCTCAGGGCATTGCTTGGTTTGTTTGAGAAACAGATTAAAATTTAAGTTGTTTTTCCACTGATAGCTAATCTTTCCCTCCAGTGAACTGTTATTGGCTGCAACTGGCTCATTGAGTCAGTGAGTTGAACTCAAGAAACAGATCGGCCCAATTCATGATCAAATTGGTAGCAATAACAGAAGTTTTGAAAACTTTGGGAAACAAGAGAGCAACAGTCTCCATTTACCCTCAATGTAATCTCACTACTGTCTAGGACAGTGGTTCTCAACCTTTTTTTCCACTGGGCCGCATATGGTCCAAGTGCAAGTCTCACGGGCCGCGCGCATATCATTTACATATTACGTCACCAATACAAACCAACCAGATTTATAATAGCCTATTATAGCCTAAATATTATGATATCTAATCGATTACATTCATTGAAATAAATAAATAATTATCCTCACCATTCATCCAACCCTATGCTGTCAGAGCTGACCAATTTTGTGAAATTCCGCTTGAAGGAGTAAACCGGCACAATTACGTTGCGATTGTAAGTATCTTCTGTCAAGAAGCGCACGGATTCGTGACTTGACGGGCGACATTGCATAAAATGTGCGTTCACAAATGCAGCCCTGCAAAGTTCAGCTCCAACCCTAATTAAAACTCACCTGCCTTTAGCTTTCTAGTAACCCTTCATACCTTGATTAGCTTTTTCATGCGTGTTTGATTAGGGTTAGAGCTAAACTCAGCAGGACACTGATCCTCCAGGACTGGACTCGCCACCCTTGAAATATGGAAAGCACTTTCGAATTTAATAATCTGAGGTTCTCTCCAAAGATGTTTTGCCACATTTCTGCAATTAAACCGTGCTACCTGCGCTGTCTAGGCAGCGCTCGACGGTGTTTTTTGTCCTGAGCAGCACACACATGTGCGTGCCATCAATCCCGCAGCTGAAGAGATCTGGGCTGCGTTTCCCAAAACCTTCTTAATGATACGTCGTTCGTAAGTTATACCTTAAGTTTTACCTTTTACTTTAATACGTGTTTCCCGAAACGTTCTTAGTTAAGTATACCTTCTTTAAGTCATTCGTTCGTAAGGTTAGTCTGGACCACTCTTACCTATACCTTATCGTTGTTCACAGTTCACTCCGCTAGTGGCCACCACTTTGCAAAAACCTTCTTCACATTTCAGTCGGTACGATTGTAATTCTGTGGCAAGAAAAATTGCAGAACCAAATAAATATTACAATTCTAAATTTGTAATACACCCATGTTCAATTATGTTCAATTAATTGAAGTGTTTTATGCAAAGAATAAAACTGTCATTATACTGATGGTTGTTCGTTTTTCAGAATCAGAATGAGCTTTATTGTTAGGTATGTTTACACATATGAGGAACTTGTTTTCGTGACAGAAGCTTCAGTGTAACAGAATGACAGTGACAGACCAAAAAACACAGATAATAAAAATAAAAAATAAAAAATAATTAAAACATAGAACAAGAATAGGGAATAAAAATATACAATCGCAATTGTAAGTAACCGGTAATATAACAATAGACAGTTGTATATAACAATAGACAGTTGTATGTACAGGTATATATTTGTGTTAGATAAATAAGTGTATGAGTGTATAAATAGTGTTGTGTGTTTCACAGTTATTGTCAAGTGTTCATGAGTTGGATTGCCTGAGGGAAGAAACTGTTCTTGTGTCTGGTCGTTCTGGTGCTCAGTTCTCTGTAGCGTCGACCAGATGGCAACAATTCAAAGAGGGAGCGTGCTGGATGTGAAGGGTCCAGAGTGATTCTGCCAGCCATTTTGCTCACTCTGGACGAGTACAGTCCTTGGAGAGAAGGGAGGGTTGTACCAAAGATTCGCTCAGCAGTCCGGACTACCCTCGGTAGTCTTCTGAGGTCAGATTTGGTAACTGAGCTGAACCAGACAGTTACTGAAATGCAGAGGACGAATTCAATATGTCGGAGTAGAAACCGTTTTCAGCGCTCCTGGACAGCTTGAACTTCCTCAGCGGCGAAGAAACACAAACAAAAGGAATTACAACCTCTGCTGGGCCTTTTTAACAATGGAATCAATGTGAATGTCCCACTTCAGGTCCCGAGAGATAGTGGTGCCCAGGAACCTGAACGACTCCACTGCAGTCACAGTGCTGTCCGTGATGGTGAGTGGGGGGAGAGCAGGGGTGTTCCTCCTGAAGTCCACGGTCATATCCACAGTTTTGAGCGTGTTCAACTCCAGGTTAAGACTGCACCAGACAGACAGCTCTTTAACCTCCTGACTGTAAGCAGACTCGTCCCGTCCTGGATTAGGCCGATGACTGTAGTGTCATCTGCATACTTCTGGAGCTTGACAGAGGGGTCTTTAGAGTTGCAGTCGTTGGTGTACAGGGAGAATAGCAGTGGAGAGAGAACACAACCCTGAAGAGCTCCAGTGCTGATTAGAGATTATGACATTTGTGCTGGATGTGTATTTTCCCAGCCTCACTAGCTGCTGTCTGCCTGTCAGGAAGCTGTTGATCCACTGACAGACGGAGGTGGGCACGGATAGCTGAGTTAGTTTGGGCAGGAGGAGGTTTGGGGTGATGGTGTTAAAGGCCGAGCTGAAGTTCACGAACAGGATCCTCACATAAGTCCTGGTCTGTCTAGATGTTGCAGAACGTAATGCAGTCCCATGTTGACTGCATCAGCCACAAACCTGTTTGCTCAGTAAGCAAACTGCAGTGGGGCAAGTAAGGGTTCAGTAATGTCCTTCAGGTGGGCCAACACCAGTCTCTCAAACGACTTCATGAACACAGACATGAGAGCGACAGGTCTGTAGTCATTAAGTCCAGTAATTTTGGATTTCTTTGGGGATGGGATGATGTGGAGGTTTTTGAGGCATGAAGCGACGTTGGCACAGCTCCCGTTATCTTTGACGATCTGTGTGCTCTGTGGGCGCAGTGGTCTCACAGGAGTTCAACAACTGGTGTAACACAATCTGGGCCTGGTGCTTTTTTGCTTTTTTCCTTTTCATTCTGCTTCCTTAAGACCTGGCCCAAACCAAACCTTTTTTTCGGTTTCCCCCCCTTTTGGCCTGATCTGAATTGCGGGTGTGGGGGAGAGGGGGGTTGTTGGATGTGTGAATGGTTGTGTGGAGAGGTGTCCAGGGCGGGTGTGGGGTGTTCTTTCAAACCTGCAATAGAACTCATTCATCGTCTGCCAGTTGTTGATTCTCCACACAGTGCTGGGGGATGGTGTCTTGTAGTTGGTGATTTTTTTCAGACTTTTCCACACTGATGCTGATTCACTGGAAGAGAATTGAATCCTTATTCTTTCAGAATAATTCCTCTTTGCCACTCTGATCTCGGCGCTTTGGCCGGTATTTAGCCTGTTTATACAAGACATTATCCCCCTTCCTGTAAGCATCTTCTTTGGCCTGACGGAGCTGTCTGAGTTTTGCAGTGAACCATGGTTTGTCATTGTTGTAGGTTAAATGAGTTCTGGTTGGAATGCACATGTCTTCACAGAAACTTATATAAGATGTTACGGTCTCTGTGAGCTTGTCCAGATCGTTGGCAGCAGCTTCAAAACACTCCAATCAGTGAGGTCAAAAAAGCTTTTAAATCCTGCTCTGCTTCATACAGTCCTTATTACAGGTTTAGCTGATTTCAGTTTCTGCCTGTAGGTCAGTATAAGATGAACCAAACAGTGATCAGAGAGTCCCAAAGCTGCCCGTGGAACAGAGTGATATGCATTCTTTATTGTGGTGTAACAGTGATCCAATATATTACTGTCTCTGGTGGGACATGTGATGTGCTGTCTGTATTTTGGCAGTTCATGTGAGAGGTTTGCTTTATTTAAGTCCCCAAGAATGATTATAACAGAGTTTGGGTGTTGTTGTTCTGTGTCTGTGATGTGATCAGCGAGTTTCTGTAAAGCGGAGCTCACGTGCGCTTGCGGAGGAATGTAGACATTGACGAGAATGAATGAGCAAAACTCCCGCGGCGAGTAGAAAGGCTTACAGTTAATGAAGAGCACTTCTAGATATGAATAGCACATCTTCTTTAACACAGTTATATCTGTACACCACCTCTCATTGATGTAAAAGCATGTCCCGCCGCCGCGTGATTTCCCCGTTGATTCTGCATCGCGATCCGCTCTGAACAGTTGAAAGCCCGGGAGACTCAACGCACTGGGTTTCCGTGAAACACAGAGCAGCAGAGTTTTGAAAAATCCTTATTTGTCCGGGAGAGCAGAAGTAGTTTGTCCGTTTTGTTGGGTAAAGAGCGGAGGTTCGCCAGATGGATGCTAGGCAACGGCGTCCTGAATCCGTGCTGCCTGAGCTTCACAAGCGCGCTGGCTCGCTTCCCCCGTCTGCACATTCTGAAGCATCTGAACAGCGCCGCTGCTTCCCCGACTACAATGTCCAGCAAAACATCAGAATAATGATGTGTATTGCCGAATGTCCAGCAATTTGTTTCTGGTGAAACTGATTGCAGGGATATAACTAAAGACAGGACAAACTAACAAAAACATAAAACAACTGCGGAGCACGCCACGGAGTGCAGGCATCAATCGTCGCGCCATCACAAGCCACTGGACCGTGACATTTTTCCATTATATACAAAGGCACATCGGCTGGCAAACAATTAGGCAGCACATAATTAGGAGTCTATTTGTCTATTTATAGTCTATTTTTGGGAATGGATGTGATGGGGAGTTTGGTCAAACTATAGCAGCGAGACAGCAAATAGTTGTCCTAAATCAAAGACGGCTACGTCCGTGGAGCCAGTTAGTGTATGTGCACTATTTCATAATAGTGTCAGTATAGCTATCATGTCAAAAGATACAATTCTACAAAAATGTCGACTGCCACGGGGGCAAATTCAGCAGCTTTTATATCTTGTTGGTCCAACTTTGTCGAGGCAAACTCAACGGAGCTACCCCCCTAAGTCCCGAAATTCAGCTGCTGGCGGCTCTCTGTTTTTATGCTGTGGGGAGTTTTCTGGAGGTGGTTGGGGATGGATATGGGCTGAGTAAGACCTCTGTGTGGCGGTGTGTTCACTACATCTTGCTCCGTCACGCCACTGATTACATAGCCTACGTATGCCTTTGGCCAGGCACAAAGTGATGGAGGCACATCAAGGCTTCCATGCCATTGCGGGTGTCCCGTGACTAATTGGCCTTGTTGACGGTACACTTATCCCCATCGCCAACCCATCAGCACTCAATCAGGCCTTCATAATATATATGAACATGATAATATATATGACTCTTTCAAAAGCAAGCGAAGCTTAAAAGCCAGTTAATGTAGCTGACTAAGGCAGAATACTTTTGGCCATGAGGTTGCAGGTACGCACACTTGCAAAATTATACATATACATAAACACACACACACACGCACATATATACTGTATATATGCTAAAGCTTGCCGCAAAGCACCGGCAAAAGTAATTACCATGAATGTGTCGGGGGAAATAGTAAGGAGACATTTGAATAATTTATTAATAAACCGATCGCTGCCGATGCCGATCCTGACTCGCCATCTCCTCAGACGCGTCTTTAGAGAGAATTGCGTCTTTACGGATTATGATTATAATGAACGTTTTTTTGATTTGTTTTATTTTGTTAAGTAGTAATTTAAAGCTTTCTATAGATATATTTATCATGTCTATACATGTGTACATGTGAG
Source organism: Sinocyclocheilus anophthalmus (assembly GCA_018155175.1). Taxonomy (NCBI): domain Eukaryota; kingdom Metazoa; phylum Chordata; class Actinopteri; order Cypriniformes; family Cyprinidae; genus Sinocyclocheilus; species Sinocyclocheilus anophthalmus. The sequence continues at coordinate 143,483 of JADLZN010008424.1, read as the reverse complement.
GCATGTATTCGCTGAGTTTTGGTTCATTTTTGTAAGCGCTCCTGTTCAAGACGAGACGGCAGAAAGGGCATCGTGTTTGTTTTCTTTATTTTATAAAAGCACAACGTTTTGTTGATATTGTATGTGCACACAAAAAAAATTAGACCCTTTACAGTTCCGAGTGATGTGTTACTCTTACCTTTATGAGTAAAAATGACAGCGTATCCACTGAAAAAAAAAGCAAGTGATCGCACTGGCACCTCCATGTCCTGCAAAGCGCGCTTCAGCTTCCACTCTCCGCACAAACTATAAGATATAGCGCACATTTATCTATGCTTAACGTTAAAACGTTGTTATATGCTTGAACTGTTTTATATCTATAGATTTTATTTTAGGCAAGTCGTGATGATTTGAGAAGGCTACATTGATCAAACATAAGCTATGATCAGCTCACTGTCTGCCGCTGGCCGCTTGGTACTTTAAAAAACAAAAAAATATATTTAATGACCAAAAAATGCTCCAAATGTTTATCTAAATTAACTTAATAAAAAAACGAAACAAAATATAATCACTTTGCAATTACATACAAAACTGAACTATTTTAATAGCTGAAACTGTAGTATAAGCTGTTTTGGGAGAAGGAGGAAAAAATACTATTCTGATAATTAAAAAGGTAATTCTGATAAGCTGCCGGGCTAGAGCCTATATTTGAGGCCCGTGCAGGGCTCTAGCCTGAACATCTTCAAGTGAGTGACGGGGCAAACCGAAAGTTGATGCAGAAAGTCCAGCACTCTCCTACCTTCAATGCTGATACTGCGACTATTCTTGTTTGTATGTGTTCCTTTGCTGGCATTTTCCACATTTAGTTTTTCTCTCTTAATAACAAATGTGTCCATTCTGATGCTCAATTTTACCGAACTAATGGCTGCTGATGACTATTTGAATGGAATTCTGCCAAAGTGTGCGCTTGTAAGTGTTCGTTAAATGCGTAACGTTAATTACTTGAGTACAGGTCTGCTCATGTCTGAAAATAATATATGAAAAACAAAATTATTTTACATAACAAAAACATTATAACTTATATTTGTTTAGTACATTTTTTAATTAATGTAAAAACTAAAATGAATTGTAAAACTTAAAGTTATTGTGTTCAGCATGGTGGGCCGCATTTGAATTTGTGACGCACGGGCGCGGGTTAAGAACCACTGGTCTAGGAGAAAGAAATGGGATTAAAGAGACCTCATTTGTGATTTTTCAACCCTCTGGGATATTGCCCGAGCTAATTCAGCAGCCTGAAAACATACAATTGTTTAACATGGCTTGCACCAGCTATTCTCTGCCCATTCAAATGAGTGAATGCATTTATTGGGATTAGCAGGCCCACTGTAGCCCAAACTGTATTCTGAGATAAGCACACAGATTCAGGAATGCTTCTTTAAGCTGCTGGAGATAAAGATCGACCTATAGATCTCTGCCCTCTGACTCTGACCATAACTTATTTTTAAATCAGCATTTAATTGAAAGGCAAAGTGGTTTATTGTGGCTCTATCACTTCAATATCGAATTCCAGCTGGTTTCTTAAGCACTGGGAATCATTAAAGCCATTGTCCCTCTGTATTCTCAGACAAAACTGAACTGAATCTCCTGCTAAAAGAAAGGGGTTTAGTCATAGGCGAAAAAATACTGAAGGAAAGAGATAGACAGGAAAGACTAATAATCCTTCAATTATTTTAAAAGGACCGTCTATCACCATAGAATGAATGTTATGTTACGCAGTATTCTTCAGTAGTGATTTGAGGATGTTTAATATAGTTAAAGCCTAACCTTTGTTTAAGTTTTATGATTAACTTGAAACTTAAAGTGAAAACTTTTGACAACTCGTCAGAATAGAAAATATCCATTGAATTCAGGGCATTGGCCAATTTCAGACACACTCTGACACTTAAATGTCATCTTTGACTCTGAATAAAGTAGTTCGAGTAAATGATTAAGATTTCCGTCTTCGTTGGTCTGTTTAACATAATTGCAGTCCAGGGGCTACTTGTTTATACCCTTGCATGTAATTGTTACTGGTAGCTAGTTCACAAAGAGTTTTTATCAAATTAATTGAAATGGCAGACTATTTGATTAAACTGTCTCAAAATTAATTTCCTTATCATATTTGGGTGAAATTGATTTCATGCAGTAAAGCTTCAAGTTTGTCTGTGTTTAAACCCTCTACTCCCGCTTTGTCTCTTTAAAGCTTGCCTGTCTGCACACATTTGCTTCACAATTAATCACACCAATTTAAATTATCGGAGCAGAGCATATGCTAGTAGACAAGCTAATCGTATCCATCAATTTTCGCAGCTTGTGTCAGATTTACATTTCTGGGGTGTGATGAAGTTATTTTAGTCTACTATTATGGGTGCTGTGAGTGGTGTCCAGAAACCTGGTTGTGGGATTATAGATGAATGTCACCGTTTCCAAATGCCTCAGAAGTTTGTGTCCTGTCTGAGCAAAGGTGCAGAACTGTAGGACTGTCCTCATATGAATTCCCTCCATGTTCCCTAGGCCATCAATGTGCAACGTGACCTGGCCCGTACCTACACTTGTTTAACCATCCATGTCTAAACATCTGCAGCAGGGCCAGTCATGGCGACAGGATGACAGTGGCCCCCTGGGTTTGAGGGTCTCACAATAATCAGTGAGTTGATTGAGTTCACAACCCTGACCCCTCTACTACTCTTCTCTCTTCCTCCCTTCTCCTGTGCTGACTTCACAGCAAACTCATGATAAAGTGTAATGGCCTTCTCTCATGACCGCTGGACGTTTAATTGATTTTTGCACATGGGCGCAGGAGATCTGAATTATCTGAGAGATTTACAAGGATAGATTAACAGGACTGAATTGAGAGTCTCTCTGTGAGGGATTTGTTTGTTGTATTGAAGGGCTGTGGCAGGAAAAAAAATTATTCAGTTGTTCAAATATTATAGAATTTTTAGACTTTATATATATTGTTTGGGTTTGGTGGGATTTTTGAAGGAAGTTTCTTGTGCTCACCAAGGCTGCATTTATTTATAAAAAATAAAAACGGTCTAAATATGTGCTGTGCAATTTATAAAAGTAGAAAACCATTACTTTAAATTGTTGTAATATTTTAATATATATATATTCCTGTGATGTCAAAGCTCATTTTCAGCAGCCATTACTCTGATTTGCTGAGTAGCTGATTTGCTACTCTGAAAACATTTCTTATTTCAATGTTAAAAAAAGTTGTTCTACATATAGAAAGTTCAGAAGAACAGCATTTATTTGAAATATAATTTTGTAACAATGTAAAAGTCTTTACTGTCACAGGGTGATCAATTGAATGTGTCCTTACTAAATATAAGAATATGCATCTCATTCTCATCATCTCAGACCCCAAACTTTTCATTTGGCATGGATATATTTATTGCCACCGCATATCCATAATAAAGCATGAAATAATCAGTTTGACATTTTCTGAATTTAGGACACTGTAGTATCTAAAAATGTCATTTTAGCACTAAATCCACCAGTTACTCAATCAGTATTGGCAGCAAAGTTTAAATACTTGAAATTATAGGCTGCTAGTCTGCATTTTTGCTTCACATTTCTGTATAGTTCAGGATTTTGCAACTTTTTGACACTCTTGCTCAGCTCCACTGTCAATCTCACTATCCCCCACCCTAAACCTGACTTTCAGCTTTATTAGGAAAGGACTTAAAAAAACCAATCTCCTCTGCATGATTGCACTTGTATAGTAAGTTACGATATTCTTTTTTTTTTTAAGCTGGCACAGTTCTGTTCATAGTTACTTTACACCTATTACATGAACAGTCTGCCTAGAATGACCCATCAGAGCAACAATGGCTCATTGCTTGCTGCTTGCAGGGACTGAACAAGCATCATTCCAGTTACCAGCCCTAAACTCTGACTACTACTCCACCTTCTCCAACAGAGGAACTCGGTTTCATAACAACCACGTTCATCCTCAAATCAGTCATTCTATTACGTCACTCATCCAATTCTCCTGTTGCATATAATGTATCTCTTATGTTTGCATTTAATAATGGCATAGAGTAAAATGAGAAATGATTGGACCTGCAAAATGAAGGGAACAGCCAAGATCTTCCCATTGAGAAAAAAACAGCTACCAGAACATTCTTATCCCAAATAAAAGATGGCATTGAGGATTGGAGAGCTTGTTGAAAATAAAATCTTCAACACCAAGATGGAGTCAACAGAAAGTTGAACCTGACACTCTCCATTGAGAATTTTATGGGAAGCAATGTTCCAATCCCAATCCCTATCTCCTCACCACTGGAGTGTGACTGAAATCATAATGTGAATGAATCAGTCAGCTTTCTTCCTTTGCGGTACAGTCCCTTCTGCATTTAAAAAAATAATAATTTTGCCACATGCTTGAAGTTTGGGAAAGCCATTTTGGACACAATGGTGGGCACTTAAAAGCTCTGGGAAATAAGACAGAGGTCAGAGTTGGCGGAGGGAGGTAGAGCGTAGCATTGGAAGTCAATATATGGCAGTGGGTTAGACAGAAGAGAGATGGAAGGAGGGCAGGGGGTGTTAATAGAATGAAAGAATCAGCAGGATGAGCAGTCCATGCAGTTTTGACAGGTAATCATTGAATGTCAACCATGAGAAGGGAACAGAAGCAGCAGAACTCTGTCTCTTTACTGTTTTTAGTGTCTCTGATGGTGGATGGCAGCCGATAAAGTGCCACAGTACTGTGTCCCACAGTGCTGACTGAAACTTGTGAAATGAGACAGTGATATAAGATGCTGTCGGCTATAGACCCTTAGCATCTATAACCCATATGATATCATAATACATTTGACATCAGAGCTAATATAGTCCAAAAAGTAGACTTTTCATCAGTTAGACTTGATGCCCTTGTGCAGTGCCATAAAACACTTTTGTCTTTTCTAGTAAAAATATCTAAATTTCCTTGAAATGAGACAACGTTGTGTAAATAAGACTTGTTTTCATTGAATATATACTACCATTTAAAAGTTTTGGGTTGGTAAGCTTTTTAAAAATATATATTTTTGAAAGAAGTATCGTATGATCACCAAGGCCTGTAATAATTTGGCCAAAAATACAGTAAATTTACTGTAATATTGTCAGCTATTACAATTACAAAGTATCTGTTTTCTATTTGAATATATTTTAAAATGTAATTTATTTCTGTAATGGCAAAGCTGATTTTCAGCATCATTACTCCATTCTTGTCTCATTTCTCATGATCCTTCAGAAATCATTCTAATTTGCTGATCTGATGCTCAAGAAACATTTTTCTTTTTATTATTACTAATGCTGAAAACAGTTGTGCTGCTTAATATTTTTGTGGAAACTGTGATATTCTTCCAATACACTCTAAACAAAAATGGTGCTAAATCGCACTAAACGTGGTTCATTGGCTTGTAATCATAGGGGAATCACTTTAAGTGCTATACAGCTCCTTTGTCTGATGGTGCTATGTAGAACCATAAGAGGTACCATATAGCACTTTATTTCTTCAACAAAAACGGTGCTCAACAGGAAGGCCTAGGCTCACAGGGGATTGAGATGATAGTAAATTATTGAAAACTGTACTTACAGAATGCTTCAATCACAAAATATCAAGATATAGCCTAATTATTTGACCACATAAATAGAACAGAGCAGTTCATTTATGAATATAGCCTTTTTATTAAAGTTTGTGACAGCATTTCGGTATCAAACTGACTTCACAAACACCTCCTACTGTCAAGTCTCTTATCAGTTTACATTCATTCAAAAGACTACAGCCAATCACTATGTCTTAGCTTTCTCTCATCCTCCAATTGTATTCCTCCTTCCATAATTGAAACTGCAACTGACAGCTCTCAGTATCCAAACTGTCTTGTTGTATCCCACCACCACCCCATTCTCCTCTTAGATTTTAGATACTGTATTTCTGTGACGTCTGAGAGTTGTTTCTGCTGTAGAGTGTTCCTGATTGATCGTTTATGAGGTTTCATGATGTTTAGGAGGAGGCAGCGAGGTTTTACAGCAAAACTAAACCGCATTCCTCTGACCACTCCGGCTCTAGTCCATAAAGTAGTGCTATTGTCTCAGGGCATGTTTTCAACTTTTTCTGTTTTGTTTGTCCAACCCAAAACTCTCTCTTTCTCTCGCCCCTTTTGCAGCCCTGCTGGCTTCAGGATACTTCCTGGGAGGAATTTCCAACAGTGGATACTGCATCCAGCAATCGCCAAAGGGTTATCTGTTCTCATGGTCGGTGATGGTGTGACAGACACATCTTTCACGGTCTGATCTTCCCGAGGGGGAGCCACTGAGGATTGGCTGGCAGATGATGCATCAGGGGGAGGAGGAAAGGCTGTGTTTATCTGCTGTCCCAGTGTCACAGAGAGCTTCTGAGGAGCATTCAGCTGCCAGCAGCATCAGCGGGCCTCAGCCATCCAGCTGTTCACCTCACTGCCACAGCTAAAGTGATGAGTCCCAGCCTTCCCTTTCAGGTAGATACCACCGTTTCCTCGCTCTAATTACCTGCTAGCCCAATTCCCCAGTCTGGGCTCAACCGTCTTCGAGTCTGTAATAGGTGGAAGTACAGTGTTACGTGAGAGGTCTCTGCCAAGCTACGTTTCCTTCTTTCCCTGTGCAACTAGAACTAATGAAGAAAAATAGCTACCATTTTTGGTCCCCGTGCTCACTGCATGTCACTTAGAGGAGATATCTATTCATTTAATTATAAGACCGGTCTGACAATGTGGCTCAGCAGAGGTTTCTCAATGTGTAAATTATGATCAGTATTTTAAAAAGCATTTTACAAGTAAACTGAGGATTTTACCAATATAATAGAGCTTCTTACCCATATACTGTAGTGCAATGTAGGGTGTCAGGGTTTGGCAGGTTAGCATGGCCCTGTGCATGTGACTGCGCATGTTTTTTTTGGTGCCATCAGCCGATCAGTCATATTGTCATTTTAGTTTGGGTCATATTGTACTGGAATGCTGTCTAAGTCAACTAATTTATTTCGAAATTCCATTAATAGAGTCTTAATAGAGATTTCATTAAGAGTGAAAAGGTTTCACTTGGGAAAAATGTAGAACTAAAAAAAAAAAAAAATTATTATATCATAGATATAGAAATTTTGGAGCAGTTCATGCTTCCTTCTGCTGACCAGCTATTTGAAGATGCTGATTTCATTTTCCACCAGGATTCCAGTGGGCACCTGCCCACACTGCCAAAAGCACCAAAAGTTGGTTAAATGAGCATGGTGTTGGTGTGCTGGACTGGCCAGCAAACTCACCAGACCTGAACCCATAGAGAATCTATGGTTATTGTCAAGAGGAAATGAGAAACAAGAGACCAAAAAATAAAGATGAGCTGAAGGCCACTGTCAAAGAAAACTGGGCATCCATACCACCTCAGCAGTGCCACAAACCGATCACCTTCCAGCAAGCCGAATTGAGGCAGTTATTAAAGCAAAATGAGCCCCTACCAAGTATTGACTACATCAGTAAATGAACATATTTTCCAGAAGACCAACAATTCACTAAACTTTTTTTTTTATTGGTCTTATGAAGTATTCTAATTTGTTGAGATAGTGAATTGGTGGGTTTTTGTTAAATGTGAGCCAAAATCATCAAAATTAAAATAACCAAAGACTTAAACTACTTCAGTCTGTGTGCAGTTTGAATTTATTTAATACACGAGTTTCAGTTTTTGAGTTGAATTACTGAAATAAATGAACTTTTCCACGACATTCTAATTTATTTGAGATGCACCTGTATATATAGAAATAAGATTTTACGACTCTTTACGGGATTGGGCTAAAATACAGATGAAGAACCAAACGCCTGCTAGCTGGCATGACACCTAGGAGCCTGGATTCAGCATCATTCAAAAGCATAGTTTTTCGTTTTCTTCTTTTTTTGTTACCAACGCTATTTTCAGTGGTCAGTCAACTACATTATCTTATTGACCTCCAATCTCATTTATAGAATAACGTGTGTAGCATTCAGCTTGTCATGAGATCTTAATAGGACTGCCCCCTTATTCTATTTTATTTTTTAGGAATAAACTTTTTAATGAGGAAAAAAGGTACTGCGTTCACCTTTAAAATACTATTTTCCTTCATTTTATGATGCCAGCTTGCTAATACAGTGCAGGTAGAGGCTTATTATCAAGTGCTTCTGTGAGTTTATGGACAAATAAAGCAGGCAGAAATGACAGCTGGCGTTCAAAGGTTTGCTCGGCTTGTCGAACACAAGCCAATTGGACGCATTACTGTATGGAAATTCAAGCAAGGGGAAGGCGCCTGCGATACAGTAAACAGGATTAGGAGCTTTTGTTTCCTTTGCTGCCAGAGCCGGTGGTGTCCTGCAGAGAGAGATCTAATGGAATGAGCCTCCCCGAGGCTGCTTTAGACCTGTTACAGACTGTACTTTAGTGTCTGTTGTGGGAGTTGTAATCAAACATTAATTAGAAGGCCCACCTGTTTACAGACAGATCAGCTTAGATGCCCTTTCCCATGTGAAGATTTGGGGATGATCAGTATTCCACATTTCAGACAGACAATGCTGTGTTTAAGCTTTTCAGGCACAGTGGTCACTGGGAAACTCTGTCTATTCTTTTCAAACGTCAGCCAAAATGTGCCAAAATGTACCAAAGCCAAAAATGTGACTGCGATACAACTGATGTTATAGTAATTATATAAGAATAGAAAAGATTATTCCATGCAGAAAAACAATACTTGAACAGAAAACCTTAAATAGTAATAATAATAATACAAATATTACTAATAATAATAAGTATTATTATTTTATTTAAAGTACTGTAAATATGGTAAAAAAATATATTTTAACGTTTACTAACGAAATTGCAGGAAAAGCAACATAAAACAGAAAATTGTATCACAGAGGGGGAAAGTGTGTTTTTTAAAATCCGATGCCATGTTTTAATGCCAGTTGCAACTAAAAAGGGTTAATGATATTTATGAATGAGTAATAATAAATATTAATTACTTTTATAACATTAATGAAGTATTAATTAATTTAGTTATTAAATATAAATAAACTCATTATATGAATTAATGAATATAATTTTCACTCAACATGTTAAATGAATTATATTTTAGAGTAATTAAAATTAAAACTTTACTTGAAAATGGTGTAAGGTTGTTTTATTAATTATTATTATTATTCATTCTTTTTAAACATTACGAAACTAACATGAATTTTTACAGCGACTGATTTGGCACATATCATTCTCTTGCTATGAAACCTGAATGTTCTAACTCTATAGCGACACCAACTCTATAGCTCTTTGCCCGAGCACTGCAATTATTTTGCATTTACTAGAATTCAATAAAATGGCTTTCCCAACTCATTTTTGCATGTGTCCTGTGTACGCGGCATATTATTTATTTTGCGAGGCATAAGAAGTGTGCGGCAGCTAAGAGGGAAAATTGTCAGTAACCACTATGCCTCTATGAAGTAAAAGTAACCAGTAACCACTATGCATATACATAAAATGTAGTTGTCAAACACAGAAATCATAGCGCATATAGACATAACACTAGATCACATGGCATGAATGAATTATCGCCTGTTTTGATCATGATGTGAAATTCACTGCCTCAGCTAATACTCATAAATTAATTCCCATGTGCTTTTTTTGAAGATATATTTGAGCATGTGACTTTTCACACCAATCTGATATGTAACCCACCCAAGCTGGAAAGATGTTCAACCTGCTGTCAGAGTGTGCTTTTAACCGATTCAGCCGAACTCCTGCATAGTAGTAACTAGGAGATATCTGCATGACCTTTGACCCTAAGCCAATGGAATTTGATCCGTTGCAGATTTAAATATGATGGTTTATTACCCATTCATGGTAGTAAAAATGGAAATCTGAATAAGAGTCAGTTCTTCTGTCTGAAAGAGTTAACTCGTGTGCTGTTTGAGAAAATCTCGACTGAAGAATCATGAATCCTGAAGTGCAGAAGCTCTCTCAGGTTCTTAAGGCTGCACACTGTGTTCCAGTCTGAGCCCACAAGCTTTGTTTGACCTAGTTATTCTAAAAAGCAGAGCAGGACTTTGACGCATTCGATATCCAGGATGGCTGTGGCTGGTACGGCGGGTGACAGGCACATGCAGGAACGTGCGTCAGTATTCACATTCTCCCTACAGCTGACAAGACAGTGGGAAACAGCCACGTCCATCATGCCGAGGTTTTTCACTCTCAGTCTACGAATGTTTGCTTAGCTATATGTAAGCATTTGTAAATCTTCTCTGTAAATACTGAATTTTATGTTGTTTGGGTTTTGTATTTGCCAGCATACTGGGTTGTGGTGTACATACCTATACAATATTTATAGGCCTGTTTTTGTTCTTGGAAAAGTATATGGCATGTCTGGAAAATGTGTTCATATGTCTATGGGTTAGTATAGAGGATAAAAGGAATAGCTTGGTATTTTATTTGTATTGTTATTTGCATTCATATCAAAATTGAATAAAAAGTACATGTGCAAAATACAAACTTAATTTTTTTTTTTTGGGGTCAGGATGTTTTTTACAATTTAAGATTAATACTTTATTTATTAATTTACCTGTAATTTACTTGTAACTAGACTTTAATATATTTTAAGAATTTTAATCTTGAAGGACATTAAATTGATCAAAAGTGACAAAATAAATTTGTTAATGTGCTAAGAATTTTATTCTGTCTTTGAACATTCTATTAATCAAAGAGTGCTGAAAAAAAATTATCACAGTTTCCACAAAAATATTGAGCAGCACAATTGTTTACAGCATTAATAATTATACATAAGGAATGTTTCTTGAGCACCAAATCAGCATCTTAGAATGATTTCTGAAGGATCATATGACATTGAAGACTGTAGTAATGGCTGCTGATTTTTTATTTTTTATTGTAATAGCATTTTACAATATTACTGCTTTTTATGTGGTTTGATCAAATAAGTGCAGCCTTGGTTAAATATAAGAGACTTCTTTCAAAATTTTAAAATCTTACTGAACAGTAGTGTACGTAATTTGCAGACTGGGTTTCCACAGTGCGCCAAACATTATGTGTAGTGAGATTGTAGTTCGCATTTTTGTTAATCGGTTTCAATAACTGGTCATTTGACCATCTATTTAGAATGTATTCATGCATGTTTCTTCAATATTCTGTTATTCAGTATTGCAGTGTTTTGCTGAAGTACAGCTCATCTAATTAATATTAAGTTCAGACATTATTTTGAAACAAGTGTTACTTGACCTCTGAGGGAATTTTTGGCAGGTTTTGAGAGACAGGTGTTGAATCTCGATTCTGAATGAGAGCTGACCTACAGGTCAACATAATTTATTTATTCCCTTAGAAACGTTAAACTGAAATATGCTATCAAAAATTGAATGGGCCAAGCTCCAATGTACCAAGCAACCAGCTCTATCCTCTTTAAAAGGGTATCTGTTTATACCCTTTTGAAAATACCTAATTCTATCAAGACATTTATACTTGTGGGAGTAGTTAAAGGATAAGAGATCTTTTTTTCACTCCGTCAAGGCCTCTCACCATATTCCTCTCAAATCAGATTTATCTGCAACAGTGCTGAAGCAATGAAATAAAAATCTCATTTTCCCAAATGAAATCAACCAAAAACCAATTGGGAGCTGCAGGCTTTCCCTGAGAAATCGCGTCAGAATAATTCCACATTCCAAACACATATTTTAGTCCGATAGCAATTCATCCATCAATACACCAATTCTGTCTAGCCACCTCGAACAGATCGTCTGCAGGTAATCCATTGTATGCCACCTCCAGAAGAGGAAAATCAATCAAAATTTTAATTCAGATAATACTGTAATACACTGGTCTATGTAGAGCTGTGTCCCGTATATGAAACAATGATGCTATAAAATATAGAGATCCCCATTTCTTGCCACAGGACTGGCGCGAATGAATAACCTTGGTTTGTGCTGCCGAGCTGTTTAAATGAGTTACTTTCCCATTTTGGTTGTCAATGGAGAAGTTTATTGCATGTGAGAGGCCTAACGTGGCTCCGGTCCATTGCATATTTGCCATTTAAATGGTGTGCAGATTTCCATCAAACAGTGCGTGACATAGAACAAAGCTTGCGTGCGCACAGATACAGTAAAAGAAGGTCATAGTTAAAGATCAGCTGCTTTCAAATGTGAATAGTATACAACTGCTATCTCGAAATCCAAAAAGTTTATTGTAAATCAGATATGCATTGAAATTCCCTCTTACCTATACGCATGCTTGGAGAGTAAGTGATTTCAGAACTAATCCTTCACCCCAAGGATATGAATTACAGTGGCGGGGGACAGAATTAAATGAGTTGCAATAAAAAGGTGTTAATACCCTCAATTACTTCAGGGCAAAAAGACCCAGGGCTCTGCCTGTGTTTACCATGGTAGTTACCGCATCAATGCATGCAGCTTTAAAACAGAATGACCCTGACCATTCAGTGATCGTGAATAGTGCGTGTGCTCGATTTCACGTTCTCGAGGATTAAATGACTAATCAAACGTATGCCGGTGATTAATGTAACGATTCCCTAGAGTTGTTTATCACACTTGGCTGGTGTAGTCACTCCCTAACAAGTGAGAGAGAGCATAATCACCATTGTTTGCTTTTTTGTTTTTACAGGACTAAAAGTGGACAGGACGTCAATGGGCTGGACTATGATTCTAAAAGATGACTCTGGTGTAACGGGCTGGACATGGCGTGTTGGGAACTACCTGCTGCTCTCTATGTCTCTAATTGGAATGCAAGTGAGGTCAGACTTGGAGTTTCCAAAGGACAGACACTATATGTGGAAAAAGGGTAAGTGAGTTGTCTATGATGTCTATTCCTGTGATATGGAGATTTCTATGATAGATCTCTTTGTAATGGCTCCGCTTTGATGTTTCTCCCTCCTGTTAGCATTACACAGCATCCATCCATCCATCCATTCAGGATTTTATCTCACTCTAGCTCCAAGCGATGCGGTGTTTATCAGAAACTAGCGTAACAAAATCCTCCGTGCCGTTTTAACGTTCCATCATGCTGCTTTCTTCCTTCTCATGCTTAATTATTGCTTTATGTTTACTGTCTGAGATGTGGCTTAGCAGTTAGTGTTATTCTAAACCTATGGAGCACAAAAGGAACTGTTTCACAGAATGTTCAGGCTGCTCTTTTTTTCAACCTAGGCTTATTGGGAAAAAAACGTGGCTGTACCAACATTTTTGCAAACCTCATTGCAATTCAATGCAGTTTCCAGCTGCAATGAACACTAGTGGCAGTAAAACACCAACAACTTTTATTTCTTTTCATACAAATTATAATTACAGGGGCAGACTGTCCATTAATAAAGACTTATTTTCCTGCAGTTCTTTACATAATACTATGTTAATGACCTAAAAAAAAATTCCATAGTGCATGAATTGTAAACTAATATATTTTGACATTTGCATCACATAACCAACTAGGTATGTATTGCTTTTCTGATACAGAAAACTTGCTCAGTAGCTCACCTGGTACAGCATTGCACTTGTGATGTGGAGCACTTGTGTACGAATCCTGTGAAGCACGAGTCGCGATTAAAAGCTCAAAGACTTGAGTCGAAGCAAGCTGAAATGGCGTGGTTGCTTCAACAAATATGTTTTACCTCATGTTTGCTTTTGTTAACGCTATTGGTTATGTTTAGAGTAGGGTTTAGTATAGGAAATACATCATTTGTTTTTAAGTTTGATAGAGCATGAACTTTTTAGTGCCACTCACCGGGCATTTAATTTCCTAACTACCATGAAACGTAAAACAAACCAATGTAATAAAACTTAGTAAGATTCACGTTCATCTGTTTCAGATAAAAAAACTGAATGTGCATTTAGTGCTACTCATCGGACATTTCACTTTAAAGGGGTGGTTCACTGTTTTTTTTCTAGGCTTTGATTGTGTTTATGGGGTGCAGTCTAACATGTGTTAATGCTTTGTTTTTAAAAAAATGCATTATTTTTCACATAATTTACCTTTATTCCACACCGCTCTGTCCCTTCTCTGAGAAACACCCTAATCATTTCCTTTTTTTATGAAGCCCATCCCTCAGAAATAGGCGATGGGCTCTAATTGGTTAGCTAGCCCAGTGTGTTGTGATTGGCCAAACCACCTCTAGTGCACGTCTAATCGTCCCGCCCATCACTCTGCGGAATGTGCTCGGTTGTATACGCGTCGTCTTTATTGCTTATCAATTTGAGCTCGATTGAGATGCAGAGGATATTATTAAAGAGGATCGTGCAGAACATGTGCAAGCAAGGCTTTTAATGGTAAGCCTATGTTTTATTGTTTGTTCATACTTTTAGATATGCTGTTATTTGTAAATGATACTGCTTATGTCGTTTTAATCTATGGTTTTATCCTGATTAAACTTTAATACAGTACGGCAACTGCACGCGCGTCCATGTTTTACGCTTCTCATAGTTTTGTGAAAATAAGTGTATAAATGGAACAGTTCATTGTTGGAGTTGAGCTGAATGAGAGAGAGAGAGATGCGAAGCAGGGGGACGCGAGGAACGGTATTAAGAACCGCTGCTTTAGAACAATTTGAATCTTGTGAATCCATTAGAATAGTTAAAAGACAGAATCACGATTCATATATAAATAGATTTTTACATGCACCTCTAGTTTCCTCTTCTCTAAAGCAGTGCAACAATGGCCTCGCCCCCTTTGTTACCTTTTCCCGAGGGCGGGGTTTATCTGGGTTTGTGCTGTCACGAACCCGGGGAGGAAGTAACTCGTGTAGTCACTACCAGCGTTTTTGTAGGCATAAACTGAAGATTTAAAAAGGACGATATCTCTGTCTGCATTGAACTTTCAGATCTTACTTTGCAGATGTTGTTTATGCTTAAACAGCAACATTACATACTAACTAACATTTTAAAAAATTGAAAATCGCAATCAACCACCCCTTTAAAAGCAAGAAACGACGTAATATAATTCGGCATAAATGTCACCACAGGCATGTTTTTCCAATGACCCCTGGGTTGTCTTTTCTGTCTTTTCAATGAAAGTGTATGGACATCACAGCTGTCCTTGTTTTTCTCCACTTTCATTGTAAGCAAGTGTGGTCATTCTTCTAAAGTTCTCCTTTTGTGTCACACTGATGAAAGGACGTTAGACTGATTTATAACAACATGGGGTGAATAAATGATGACAGAATTTTCACTTTTGGGTGAAATATTCCTTTTATTGCATTGTGTTGACTCTGCGCTCTGTTTGCTTGTGTCTTTGTGGAAAACCGTCTTTCATCTGTTCCTTTTTCCCCCCACTGAGAATCCCTCATTCACACAGCTCCCAACATCACAACGACACTGACATCTTACGCTGGAATGAAAAACTCTGCCGAGTTTGATCAGGGGATCCTGTGTGGATGTGGGTCTGTTAGCATAATATATGCTCTGAGAAAGATTATCCATCTCTTGCTGAACAATGACAGGCCCTATTGCAGAGAACGTAATCACATATAATGATATATATAGTAATCTATTCCTAGTCCTCAAAACTGGAGTAATTACCTACCATTATGCCTAGCTTGAGATTTATGGGCTTTGCCAAGGCATTCTGAAGTAAGGCAGGATTTTCTACATGTGCTCAGTTTCACAAACAAGAAAATCTGATTCCGACCCTTAATCTCTCTGCTTCTGTCAGAACAGGTCTGTTTTTTCCCCTCGCTGCAATGATTGATTCCAGATAAGGACTTTTACCCTTGGTGCGCATGACTTTCTGCAGCTGTTAACTTCAAAATATTTGATGAATGAAACGCAAAGGCATTTGCATTCCGTAAATGATTTAAAACACCCAAAGGTGATTCAATTTGAGCCTGATTGTTGTCCTAGCTTTAGCTCCAAGAATCAGACCCGCAGAGTGAAGCAAAAAACCCTTGGAGTAACAAACGCAGTGCATCGCCCTCAGATCAGCAGTGTGGAAAATTAAGTAATGAATTTAAACTCACTGCCTTAGATGTTTTCTCTGTCCCTGTGAGTGTGGTTTCAGCCTTTTTTGTATACAAAGGCCTCATTGGCTTTATAATCAGCATTTTTGCTTCCCCTCAGTGTGATGATGGTACTGCTCAAAAGATAAAGAGATTGATGAACTACACTTGAAAAAGCCCGTACGCAGAAAGAATCTAATCAGATCATCGCGAGACAGGCTCTGACATCTCTACCGAGCAGTGACGGCTGATATATATCGCTTGGAAAAATGAGAAATCATATCACTGAATACAAACAAATGCTTTCTGGTGTGAGTATGACCAATGACAGGCATTGTACATGCATCTGATATGTCTATGGCTGTTCGGAGTAACATATTTTTTTATGGAAAGGACTATCATATGGTTGGACCAATTA
Source organism: Sinocyclocheilus anophthalmus (assembly GCA_018155175.1). Lineage (NCBI taxonomy): Eukaryota > Metazoa > Chordata > Actinopteri > Cypriniformes > Cyprinidae > Sinocyclocheilus > Sinocyclocheilus anophthalmus. The sequence continues at coordinate 127,083 of JADLZN010008424.1, read as the reverse complement.
GCAATGCCTTACAGAGCATGAGAGATAGCTGGTGTAAATTATTAATGACTTGATTATAAAGTCAGCTCAGTTCCACTTAGCTGGGTTTGAATTATTAGGTTGTAGTGATGGTTACTTTCTGAGGTGCTGGCTGTTATCATGTGGTTGGTGACTACTTTTCTAGCGCCAATCGTCAGCTAGTCAGCATCTCTGTAAATTTCAAAGTCTGGAAAACTTTTCATTGCCTCCTTGATGGTTCGGTATGGCTTTACACTTGTAGTAATTGGTGTCCTATAATTCTTCTAGGCATTTAACCACAGGCAGAGCTGAGTTCAAATGAGTGTTCAACTGTTATAGGTGAAACCATTTCCTCGGAGTTGGCAGAACAGTGTGACTCTTCACGTTATGGAGAGCTGATGTGTGCTTTAGGCTTGACCTTCATCACTGTCTGAGAAACAGGGGGTACCCAAGGTGGGTAATGGGATGATCATTTAGCTCCTTAAACAAAGCACTCTCATTAGGGCCTGTGAGGAACAATCCCTTCTGCTCTATTTTTCAACAGCGACTGCCTGAAGAGAGGCAGAATGAGAGTGATCTGACTGTATGCAGGGTTTCTGCATGTGATTTTCATCTAAAATCAAAGAATCCTGCTGAAAATGTGAGCATTATTTCACATCGAGCCCTCTGAATGGGCTTTTACCAAGCTGTAAATAATGGCAGGTATAGTTAGTATTGTCAAACCTCATGCACAGTGGGAATAGTGTGTATTAACCTGTTTCCGGTATGACTATTTTCAATATGCTTCAAATGCTTCAGGAGAAATGAAGGAGATTGTATCAGGTTTTGTTTGCGAAAATAATGAATGAAGAGCAATGCGGCATGTGCTGCTAATTGAGGATTTTCAAGCATATTCAAACTTATTTTTGAGATATTTGTGCATTAGAATTGTTTTTTAAATTTTTTTATAGCTAGCTTATGTGTTTTGTCTTTTTTTTTTTTCAGCCCAAAAGTCACGCTGCTAATGTTTTACTTTCCAGCTCTCACATACTGTATGCCTGAGATTTGAGTGTACTATTCATCAGCGTACTATTATCCAGACAGAAGAAGAAAATGCTGTGCAAATGCTTCATTAATTATCTAAATATTGTTTTTGTTTTTTTATCATTTTCATCTTGGTGAAAGTCCAGATGGTCGGTTTTACTAAATGCTCACTTTATGTGTTGATTTTTACGTTAAAATATTTTTTCAGACAATAGAATTGTGCCCTTTGCAAATCAGTGAATGCAACTACATTTAAATTTATGTTTAAGTTTTCACATTCCCTGGAATCGCAGCCACGATATGGCCTCGACACAGGACTGAACATGTAGCTGATATAATATAATCACCTGCTTTATAATAGGTGAAGAACAGCATGGCTTTGTCTAAAAGGCACATCCGTATCCAATGTTAACTTCACTTCCTGTCTCCTGAGATGCCTCTCCTGAGATATGATCAATTTTTGAAGGCAGTATAGATGTATCCTTTGTTGCCTTTGATATCCCACAATCCTAGGCATTCAATAATGTGGCAGTTTAGCTAAAAAGTAAAACTGGCATCTGAGTTGCAATTGGTGGTTAGTTTGTGTATAAATGTATGTTTTTTACCAACTTTTTACACTTCTGATATCATATCTATCAAGAAATTAGTAGTTATTAAATATTCGCTTAGTTATCACCAAAGCTCTCTCTATTTTGTTGTAAATCATTAAAATGTTATGTTACCTAAGAAGTCTGTCCAAAGTCAGTTTGGTCAGGTATTTTCGAGTGCAACTGCTGCCTGTGAAGTCTTTGCCTGATAAGGCAGCAAGGCATAAAATCAGCTGCCCAAGCTTTTGGGCTCTGTGTGAACAGAGTGTTATGTGTGAGTTCACGGTATTTGGTAGGCAAAAGAAGCCCCCGGATGACCTACTACTTGCGGAGTGAAATAGTATTTCTATCTATTCCATGAGGTCACGGGAGAGGGTTTATAAATGGCAGTGAAGCGCTGGCACTGACACTGGTAGGTACTATGTCAATGACAAGCAAACATATCATCGTACTTTATAACCCATACTTTTTTTAACAGTCACCAAGTAATTACTTAACTACTTAAACGCAATACTGTAGATACAGTATAGATAGACCCTTTAGAATTCACACTTAAGAAATTATTGACTCATCTTAACAAGATACATTTGTCCAGAAATGCCTGGTTTGATTTGTTACACCATTACAGTTGTCCAGTTTCTGATTTAGGTAGAATATGGAATCCGCAATAAAGGGCTGTTAGAAAGTGGATATAAAACTTATAATATAAAACTTTCTAGAAAGTTTTATATTAATATGGAAGTCTTGGTCTCTGTATAGAAATGTTTGCAGCTTCATGATGTTAATTTTTTTAATGACATTCGAGGACTGGTTAGTATCAAGTAAACAAGATGACATTCAACATGTAAAGCTGCTTTTTAGGTATCTGGTTAGCAGTAAGGATCACGGAACCTCAATGTGGGAGACGTTACTTTAAAATCCAATCCTATTTGCAAATATCACCATATCTCATGTTCTTTAAAGTCCCGTTTTTTTTTTTCTCTCTCTTGTGATAAGGCTTATCTTGAAAAACAGAGCATCTGTTTGGGCTACATTTCTCCATCAATGAGAATAAGCAATTAAACACATGTGGCAATGCACTGTGTATTAGCATATCAGTTATATCCTCCTCATGGATGTTAACAGATTTTCCTGAGGTCTAGATTTGCATTATTAGGAAATGTCTCATCTCATTCCCACTTGCTTATCTCAAAGATGGGGGCTCAAATTTGTTCTGGATTTTTTATGTTTTGTTTTTTTTTTTCTTCAAAGAAAAATGTATATCTTTATGCTTTAGTCATAACTTAGTAGGCGCAAATTAGAGCTGTGCTTCAAAGCATTTTATTTTCATAAAGACTTTTATAGCTATTTTTGATCTGTTATAAATCTATTAAGATTTAATAAAAAGGCTGCAAACAGTTTTCCAATTTTCTTTGACATGAGGTCATTTCATTCCAGGTTTATCAAATGTAGTTGTTGTATTTGATTATCATTATGCAGAGCTATCTCAGAGGTGAAAGAAAAAGTGAAAAAAAAAAAAACTTTGGTCGGACATGGGCACATTGACATTTTGATACCAGACACCAGGTACAGCACAGAATGGCATTGTGTTATTTTTCTTTGAGAAATGGACTGTCATTTGAACAGGCAGAATAATGCTGTGGGTCTCTTTCTTTGTGGCCGGCAGCTTTATTCCCTCCTCTCAGAACACAACTACAGTCAGCTCTAGTGTAAATCACTGCAAGTCCCACTCAACACAATTACCACTTCCTTCGTTCACAGAGATTTTTAGCACTTTTATCCAAAATATTCTCAAATCTAGACATTGTTTTGAACATGCTAAGCTAAGATATGGGTCTATCCCTTTTTTTTTTTTTTTAACCCTAAAACATTCTATCTAGATGTGTGTAAATTAATATAAAAAATAGTGATAGAATAATAATAATAATAATTATTATATTAATAATAATAATAATAATTAGAGTCTTCTTATTCTCATCAAGTCTGCATTTATTTGATTAAAATACAGTAAAAGAGTAATATTGTGAAATGTTATTACAATTTAAAGTATTTGTTGTCTGTTTGAATATTAAAATTTAGTTTATTCCTGTGATGGCAAAGCTGAATTTTCAGCATCATTACTCCAGTCTTCAGTGTCACATGATCCTTCAGAAATCATTCTAATATGCTGGTTTGTGGCTTAATATCCTTGTAAAAAACATGATACATTTTTAATAAACTGATGTGAAAATGAATAGAAAGTTCAAAAGAACAGCCTTTATATCAAAACTTTTGTAACATCATGTCCTTACTGTCACTTTTGATCAATTTAATGTTGATCAACCTTGATGAATAAAAGTATTAAATCTTACTAACCATACACTTTTGAGCTTTACTGTATTTAATTAAATATGCAGTGAGAGTATATTTTCCATTCTAAAGTGAATGGAAATTCATGTTACTCATGATATTTTAAGTATGCCTGCTTATTGTAATCTGTTTAAATTGGAGTCGTTTTTGGAGGTAATAGGGCTTGTGTTCGTCAGTATTGCATTGATTAAGCTCACGTAGATCCTCTGGAGGTATTAACAGTAGTGCTTCCAGGTGATGGGCATCCACATTAAATGTGGGAACTTGAGGTTGAGAGCATGAGAGCAGAGACAATAATTCCCTGCAATGAGAAATCAATAAGGGTTTAATTAAGGAGGGGAAGGTTCATCTCTGCCCTTTTGTCACGTAGCATTCAGCATTCATTGGCTGCTGTCGATCACAAAGATAAGTAAATGAAGATGAAAGGAAAGGGGTGAGGTGTTACAGTATTATGGGCAAACTCACGGTAACCTCACCCAACTCACTCTTAATGAGCATCTTGAGGATATGAACTGGACGTGAGAAGTCATTTGGCTTTCATTGCCAAAGCTGAAATTAATATATTTATATTTTCAAAGGATAAAGAAAGATTATGTTTCCTTTATACCAACTGTTTTGCTTCAGGACAATTTTAGTTTTTAAATGTCTCTTAAATTTCAATGGTTTCATGCTCAGGGCAGCCAATAATTGACTGCACAGAATAAATTGTGGTCAGCACAGATTTATCCTTACTGCTAGTGAACCCGTATTTAATGCAGTCTGGGTTGTATTTTACCTTGCGGCGGTTTAAGCATAAGTTAAAAAAATAAATAAAAAAAAAGGTAAAAGGAAAAGTAAAATGCTTAAGAATGCATTTGCCATTTTTGTTGCCCTAAAAAATTATTTTGACAAAGAGACGACAAACACACGTTTTTAACAGACACTTTCTTACCAAAACAACTTCAGCAAATCACATGACTTGCAATCATTATTGCTGTAACTGTCAAGTGTATGTTTATTAAATTGACCTTGGAACAGTGTACATGCATTGTTCACAGCTCTCCTAACATTATGCGATAACGTGATTGGGAGTTGTAGCCGGTGTGTGCTATCTTCATGAGCAGGGGGAGCTGATTGAGGTTGTCTTAAAAGCATTCAGCCTCCCCATACCCATAAGACAGGAAATTTCCAAGCCGTTTTCTTTTTTTTTTTTTTTTCCCAACAAGATACAGATTTCAGAAAGCCTTCTACCTCTGATGTTCCTTAATGCTGTAAAGGTTATTTCAACAACCACATGCAAAGTTCCTTTTCTTGCTATTATTTATATATATAGTTAATATATTATTAATATTTTTGTTATTTGCTAAAGAATGTATAAATATATATTAATATGTAATATTATTTGTGTGTGTATATTTAATTGTATGTAGATGTGTAATCTTAATGTATGTAATCTATCATAAATATACTGTATGTTAAATGTTTTATTTGACTTTTTTTTGTTTAAATATATTACACATTATAGTCTGTATAACTACAGACTATATTATAAACAAAGTGTTGTGTGTGTGTGTGGCAAAATTGACACATTTTTCTCTACATATATTAATTCTATCTGTTAGTTTTTAGAAAAAGTCGGTAGAGAAGCACATTTGAACTTCAGAACCATTAAGCTTCTAGCAAGTCTTCAGTGAGAAAGTGTGGCCTTGTGGAAATCATCATATGTTGTCTGTGACAAAAATCCATTACAATCATAATGCTGGCATACCCGTAAGTAGGAAAACATTTGTCATAAACTGTGCACACTGCGCAAATAGCATGTTTTCACAAAAACAAAAACAAAAACAAAAAAATGTGCAGGGTCAGTTCCAGCTCTTCACTACAGGTCAAAGTGTGAACTGTTGGGAAGGAATGTCAAAAGTAATGTGACAGACACACTCTGTAGGTGCTGGCATGCCTACTAAACTATCTGGTGCCAAGAGTTGTGTGTTGTCTAACAGGAAGGAACAGGAGGATGTGCCATATGCTCTTACTGGAAGCAGTATGTCATATACAGCACCTACAGCAGTCGTTCTCAACTTTCACTTCAAGACCCAGATGTACACCTTTCTAAAATTATTCCTATAATGATTTCAGTAATAACTTTTTGTTGTGACAAAAGATTTTTGATCAAAAACACAATAAAGCTATTAAAATAGTTTTTATGAAATATTTATATAATTTAGCTAATAAATTAATATTTATATAATCTTACTCTTCAGTCTTCACTGTCACACGATCCTTTAGAAATCATTCTATTATGCTGATTTGCTGCTCACGAAACATGTTTTATTTCACAGTTGAAAATAGTTGAAAATGGCAATGAATTGTGGAATCCGCAATACAAAGTTTGAAGAACAGCCTTTATTTGAAGCACTAATCTTTTGTACCTTTATAAGTCATATAATGACTTTATAATGTATATCGTTGACCCTTGTGATAAATTGTATGATGCTCCTTGCTTGAATTTGTAATGATATATTTTAAAGTAAACAAAATGTCATGGAAATATGCTGATATTAAAATAATATTATTCTAGACAGCCAATACAAACCACACACACACAAATTGTGGCTAGCTCAAAACTTTTTTTTCTTATTTGTTGAACCTGTATGTAATTGTGTCAGTGATGTATGCACTGCTTTGCATAGTCTTGTTAATGGTTTTGGTTGTTAGGCTGTTCTACCAAGTGACAGATTGCACCAGAATACATTTGAAATTGATTGGACTGTTTTCTCTTGACTTTCCTCTTTTTAAAAGACCCTTTAGTATTAAAAATGGCACTTTGGTCCTGATAAACTGAATGTGATGATAATAACCAGCGATGACAAACTGAAGGTTTAAGGAACTTGACAACATTTGCTGAAAATTAATATGACAGTCAATGTAAATGTGACAGCGGTGACAGAAAAAAAAAACTGCCTATGTTAGGGGACTGACACAAAAACATTGTCAAAAACCCATCACTTTCTATCAGGTAGGAATTTACAGCTCAGCAACTGTTGTGGCAGTAATGTTTTCTCTGTGTCATCACAAATTACCCACCCAGCCAGTGCAGCAACAGATTCAGGGAAATTGGTTCCCCTGTGATTAGATTTTCTCCTCTCCCCCACACAGTCCTGTTTGAAACTCTATACTGTGCGTGTGGTAATTAACATGGTATTACATGGACTCAGGGCCACTCCAGGGGCCCTTGCGAGAGCCGTAGCTAAGCTGCAGTGGATGTCATTGTCCTCATGTCACACTGCTGTCCGAGGCCCGAGACTATGATGCTCACTGTTTTGCATTTTACTCCACATTTAGCAATGTATTTATATGGAATTCGGTCAGAAGGACTGTAACATATTCACTGCCTTAGATATATGGAATATTTCCCTTGTTACTAGGGAGTTTATTAAGTCACTTGTAAATGTCATTTGCATTAATTAAGACTTGATACTGACCGTGTATGAGGAGGCTTGACTCATCATACTAGTAGTACAGAGTCATTTGCGTAGAGGGACAGGCAATTCATTAGAAGGAAAGACAAATGTATTGTGTGAAATCAAAGGGTTCTCACACTACAAAGTAAGATAATGTGAAGTTGTTGTGTTAAAGTGATAGTTCATCCAAACATTATATCATTTACTTCTCCTCATGTTGATCCAAACCTGTATGACCTGTATGTTGAACACAGAAGAAGGTATTTTTATACAATAAAAAAGAATGGACCCCATTGACTTCCGTTGTATAGAAGGAAAAAAAATCATTCTTCAAAACATCTTTTTTGTTCCACAGAAAAAAGTCAGTCAACCACATAAAGTAAAGTATGACCATTTTCATTTTTTTGGATGAACTATACTTTTAAGGATACACTTTTACCTGATCTGACCCTTAAAATGACTAACCCAGGGCACTCAAACCACAGAAGAGAGTTTTATACCCCTCAAGTATTATCCTTAAATCCGACCCACAAATCAATTTTCACCTTTTTTTTGGTACGACCTTTTAATGTTAGCCTGTGTGTTAAAAGGTAACTTACGAGGCCCAAAAATGTTCTGACAATTAAGTCACTCTTAAAAATGTCAACACTTTTCTCTAAACTAGATTTTTAATGGAAGTAATTTTGTAGCTCATGCAGTGAGATTCAGATATTTTTCATGAGGCTTAAGAGTCCAGATACCACTGTATATATTTTTCAATAATACTTATTACAGGTCTAAAACACAAATGTACATTTAATGGTAAAAGTTGCAGACTAGGTGACAACAAACAAGTCAGCATGCATCCATCAAGAAGGTGTCGTTATGCCTGTCTACGCCAGACATGTGGTGCAACAAAACTCTCTCTCCCATTACAGTCAACAGAGCTGTCTACACTGGAAGCACCCCAATGTGCCTTCAGCTCATGGACATCTTTCTATTGTTAACTTGCTGCACATAATCCAGCCACTTATTTTTTACTGCAATAAAATGTCTTTATTTACAAATTTCAAATGTGTTATTTGATGGCTGTGTATTTTAGTCTTTGTTAAATAGCTATACAGATTTAATAAAGACAGATTGTGATGTTTCTGGCCTCTTAATGAGACTGCTACCTGCCTGATGTGCAGTTGCTGTTTTCAAGAAACAGAATTTCAGGCATCATTAGTTCACTGAACACGTAGAGCAGTGTGCTGCTGTAGATGTAAGGGAAACTAAACTAATAAATGTGGATTTAAGTTGTTTAAACACACCGGTTTATTCAGCATCAAATCAGGTGTCTTCTTTATTTGTGCGTCATTGAATCATGCACTCAAATGATTCAATCGAACACACAGTTTTTTTCAGGAGTGAAACATCAATGCTAATGCTTTGTTTGGAACTTACATGGCGGAGCAAAAACAGAGAAGGTAAATGCCCGGTTCACACAGAACATGTATTTGTATAAGAAACATGGACTGTGGAATGGAAAACGATCACAGGAAGACTAAGAGAAACGCTGCTCTAGATATGGCATCTTTCTCCAGTTACAAGGAAATTTAAGTCACCTGTAAATGTAATTTGCTTTAATTAAGGCTTGGGTTTTTGGTACTGACTGTGTACAAGGACATTTGGGTCATCATACTAGTAGTGCAGAATTATTTGCGTAAGGGACAGACATTTCATTGGGGAAAAAGACATTGTAATGAGTTAAAGGGATAGCTTACCCAAAAATTTAAAATTAGTTATTCTAATATTCTTAGTTTCTTACAAAAGAATATTGTAAACTGTTTTTGTTCATACAGTGAAAGTCGATGGGGTCCAGAACAACATTGGACCCCATTGACTTACATTGTTTGGATGAAAATAAATTTTTCAAAGCATCCTTTTTGTTGTCCACAGAAGTCAATGACATGAGGGTGAGTAAATGGCCAGTATTTGTGTCTAAAATGTAAGTTACTAAATATCTAAGGGGGCATGAAGTGGATAATCAAATAGTCCTTAATATTTACACATATAATAGGTAACTCCAATAGACACATACTAGAAGTTTCATAACTCAAAGTAACTCCCCAGTTTAAAATATGGATTTTTAGTTTCCACCCTTCTTAAACGGCAGGATTTGAAATTGCCCCAGTCATGATGTCACGATTTTCCCCTAACATTCATTTCAGGATGGTGTGCTCTTAACCACTCATGTCAGTCCATCAATCATAAGAGCGCTACTGGCGTGAGGGAAAGATGTCGTGTCAGACCATCCCTTGTTGTTCTGTCCCTGAATGTAGAATGTAGACTGCATGGTGCAGCACAGCTGTGATTGCCTGCAGCAAGGTGGATTTAGACATATTAAATAATATTTGTGTCTGCAATTAAACTACTGTAGTTAATTCAGATGTTACAGCAAAACTGTTTGTGCTGTATCAGTTGCCAACATTTCTTAAATGTCACTCACCGATTCTGTTCAAACAATCTGAAATACAATACACATTTCCGCCTTTATCTTAACCAGTCGCAGATCCATAAGTTTGCATGTTTCTTTCAGCTGTGTGTGCTGTTCTGTTGGGAATGCAGATCTCAGGTGGAGGCGAGCCTAAACGAGACGCTCCTGAGGTTGCATCTCAATGAGCTGAGAGAGAGCACACAGCTGTAATGATAAACGGAGCCAAAGCTGCGGCTGGGCTTTTGCTTTTATACTCAAGGAATTTATCCTTCAAACAGAGCTGGTTTGCTTTCAGAAATGAAAGGGTCATGTTCTCGGTGTGTTTGAAGGAAATGCCTCACGCTGAGGGAGTGTTGAAAGAGAAATGCGGGTATTAAACTTGATTGTTTTCTCAGTAGCAAATTGTTGATATACTGTATTTATTTATTATTATTTTGCCTGTAGAATCTGAAGCTGTAAAAAAGACTGCATTGAAACCAATTTCTGAGTTTGTGTGTATGTGTATATATGAAGAGTTCAGATGCAAAATCCTCTAAATCCGTCAGACTTATTTTCTTTTAAATGAGCATTTTTTATCAGGCTCCTATGTTCACGTTCAGTAGTTTCGTTTTAAAGGTAATGATAAGGTTATTAGTCAGTGAATAAAATAACTTTTTTTCAAAAATGTCACTTTAGACAAGTCATTGGTTTTTAACAAATTAGATTTTCTTTTGCGTCAAAACCAGCTAAATCCACTTGTGCTTTTTTCGCAAAAGCCTCTAAATTCACCTCTTTGGGACAAGACATAGTAAATAGTTGAAAAATCACTAAAGATGTAACTAGAAACACTGAAAAAGATGAGAGCACAATCATTTCAAAACAGTAGACACACCTCTTTACACAGGGGTTGAATGAGATCTGCGATTATTTGCCAATCCCACCCCTTTTCTCTGCAGTCAACCTTCTGCCCTGTCTGAATAAAAGCAAAAAGCCCCAAAAATATAAAAAAACACACAAAAAAGAAAGATTCACACAGTATAACCACAATGGCACAAAATGGCAGCACATTTATTTTAACAATACAAAAAGCAGATGTTGCACAAAAATTTAATTAAAAATACATTAAACTCCCCAGTTTAAAATATGGATTTTTAGTTTCCACCCTTCTTAAACGGCAGGATTTGAAATTGCCCCAGTCATGATGTCACGATTTTCCCCTAACATGCATTTCAGGATGGTGTGCTCTTAACCACTCATGTCAGTCCATCAATCATAAGAGCGCTACTGGGTAAGATGTCGTTAATGCACAATTATTTTAACAATACAAAAAACAGATGTTGCACAAACATTGAATTAAAAATACATTAAAAAGTACATAAATCTATCAAGTAAGTGCATTTAGTCAGTAACATTATATTGACAATAAAATCTTAACAATCATGTCATTTCTGATATTTGGGATTTAGATTCAAGTAGAACAATGTAAACATTGCAAACATTGTTTGTAAATGAAGCTTATTAGATTCAAATAGTGTAGTGTATAATCAAGTATGTATGTGAGAACAGTGCAAAACATTCTGATAAAAACTCAAGACACTTTTTTGAAGTGTAAAATAACAGTCTGAATTAAAACATCAATATTTCCCATGCCCACCAATATCATAACGTGCTATGTGCAACTAGGATAAAAAAGCTTATCCGATTCAAATAGTTTAGTGTATAATCAAGTAGAACAGTGCAACATTCTGAAGCATCAATATCTGTGCAATGTGCATTTAGTATAAAAAGATTATCAGACTTAAGTAGTGTAAAGTAATATTATATATAATGTATAACTCAAGTATAAGAAAATTCAGTGCATAAAACAGGTATTCTGGTTAACATTTTGAAAGGCCTTAAACTAAAATGTTCCAATATAAACTGCATATCAGATTCAAGTAGAATAAAATACTTCACGAAATGTAAAACGAGATTAAGATAACAATAAATAACAATAACAATGAATGGGACTTGACCTCTTAATGAATTACCAATAGCTTACACTAGCAAATAAAACACACACACAGTACTGTGCAAAAAGAGGACATCTCTCAGACACTTTTAGATGCTGTCATTCATTCATCCTCACCATCCTCAAGGTCTTGTTCAATGTCCTTTTCACCATCACTTGCCAGGATGTTTTCATAGAACTCTTGCACAGCTTTTGGCACTCCCAACTCACCCAGCAGCTTCAAAACATCAGTCCTCTTTGCTTCCTTGACGCAGTTCACATCCGGAAGAGGAGCCGGCTTGAACTGAAACCACTTCTTACCTCGCTTCAGCACAGAGTGCTGGCAAAATTCACCAGCAAACACAGGCTTAAACCCCAGCTTATCTCCAGAGATTTGCAGCACTCTTGCTTCACTTATTTTGAATGATCTCTGAGTTGTCGTGAACCTGGCTGCTGCTTCTTTGAAGTCATGGCACTGCCAGTCCTTTCCATATTGATGGACAGTGCCATGCTTCAGCAAAATGTTGTTATACTCTTCCGGCAACAGAATAGTAGTATGCTTCCGGATATCTTGCTCAATCCTTCCAAACACTCTGTCAGCCGGAAGGAAACTGTGACTTCGTATAGGAAAGAAGTAAGTGATGTTGAGCTGAGGGTACAGCTGAGAACGCAGGGCAAACAACATTGACAGAACATTAATGTTTTTATTCTGGCCGTAGCAAGAGTCGGAGAACAGGCGGAGGCTCTGACACTGGCGCAGATCAGCTCTAGCCACAGTTCTGAAGTAGTGTTGTAGAGCTGAGGCGACGATGTTACTATCCTTTGAGTTCTCATATTCCAGCCAGGTGTACAGATTTATCTCATGCCGACTCTGGGGTTCTCCTCTTCCACGGTGACGAACCACATCGAATACATAAAAGTATACCTTGCGTGAGTAATACATTTGATCAATAGAAGATCTAGGAAGGACCAGGTTCTCCATTATGTCAAAGCAGACAGGATGTGTGTAAAGAAGAATCTTATTCCACTTCTCTTCTGCAGTCAGGTCAGGATCATCGATAGCAATGCGGAATTTGACAAACGAAGAGCACACATCTTTGGTAGGATGACCAAAGGCCAGGTTGAAGTCATACACAAAGGTGCTCCAGTAGAGTGAGTAGGAAACCTGTTGATGATTCTGCTCAAGAAACATCTAAAATGCATTTTTGCCACACTCAAGTCACTTGGCAGGAACTTTCTCACAGGTGCACCACGGCAGGCATAGTGGCTTGCTCTACAATTAAAAGACGGTATGTGCTTTCGAACCATGTCCTTCTTTGCAGTTTGCTCTTCAATTTCCCTGGAACCACCACGATTTTCGGGACGTGCTTTGCCATTCTCAAGCCAGTACTTTGCAATACCTTGGACTCTGTCTTTCTTGACACCTAAAATGAAAATAATCATGAAACCAATCATGTAGGCATATTACCCATATTACACACAGTTTCAAAACATGAATTGACAACAGTTATACAGTTTATTATTCTTTTGCAAAGGTCTACTCATATTAAATGCTCTCCCCAGTTAAATGCTCTCCCCATTGTGCAATAACAATATGTGCAATATCACTTATATTTATTTGATACCATCCACCTTAGCCCATCCCTACATCTTATTCCATCTATAGCTTACCTGCACATACAATTTTTGTCTATTTGTTTTGTTTATTTATATATACATATGTATATTTTATTCACATGATTTCTTATTATCTGTGTGTTGTTGTTGTCTCTGTTTACTGGAAGCTTCTGTCACCAGAACAAATTCATTGTATGTGCAAACATACGTGGCAATAAAGCTCTTTCTGATTTTGATATTGTTTTTAACAAATGTAGGTAGCCTATGACCATCAATGATAATCTTTTAAGTAGTCTATATGTCTTTTAATACCGCAGAGAGAGTCATTAGCATATACTAAATGCTGACAAAATAGCCGTGTACTGAGCACGTACTAGATGAAGATAACTGTATAAAATGGCTTTGACAACGTAAAAAAAAAATGTAATAACTAAAAACAAAAAAAATACATAAAAAGCATTTAGTGGCTTTTTGCATCTGAACTTTTCATAATATATAATATCTATATATTATATATATATATCTATATTATACACATTATATGTCACGATTCGCTGGGCGGAAACGATGGAGACGCAGAGAACTTTCAACAAGTCCTTTAATACTTGCTCACAAGGGAGAATTCACAACAGGAACATGGGAAACGCGACATCCAACAAGTAAGACCGAACCAACCAAACTTACAACTTGGACTTTTAACAACGTGCAATCAGGGGACACAGGTGCATTTAATGGTCAGTTAACTGGAACACAGAACACATGGGTAGGGAAAACACAACAAAACCATCCAGGGCGTGACAATCTCCAGTACATTATATCAAAGTAGATATATCTGAAAATACTATATCTGACACATTTACTTTATCTTTCTGAGACATAATACATTTCTTCGTTTCCAAGAATATTAAATCTGATGAGCATTAGCAGCTTCCAGCGCTGTCTGCTTGTGTTTTCTCTTTTGTGAACGCTGTTCTGACTCATTTGTCTCATATTACGCGTTCATAACTCTTCCAATGACGAGCTTCCCTTACACATCCATGTTCTGTTCCTTACATAAGAAACCCAGCGAAATGTTATACAAACATGAAGCTAATAAGCATGATAGTATATGATTTGTATGTGATTTTCATGAGATTCTGCCTATTTTCATAAAAATACAGGGAGTTTACCTGAGAAATGCTAAGCAGGTGTACTGATTAGCTTTGGTATAAAAGGCTACAAATTGAAACAAATATCATGTATTTCAACAATATTATATGACCAAAAGTCACATCACAGTCGGAAGTTATTACAAATGCTCAATGGTGGTTTAAAGTGAGTTTTAAGTAAAATGCATAGTGTAAATATTATAAATTGTCTTAAAGCATATGATGCTAATTGTAGCTCTAATGCACCTGTTACCCTGATGCAATTATACTTTATGATTTATGATTATAATGTATATTGGGATCAAAGCGATATGGGCTAGGAGACCATTGGACTATAAGCAGTGGATAAAAAGGTTTTATAAAATGAAAATAAGAGGCTGAGATGTTCTGCACTGGTTCTGCACTGTATAGATGAAAACAATGACTTTAATGCAATGTTTAAAGACTTTTTTTTATGTCCAGCTACACTAAAAAAGGGTTGTTGTATTTAATTAAGTAAATGTTCAACAGGTTAGCTGTTTGTAGAATATGCTTTAATTTGATAATTGTCTTTCCTTCAATCACCTAATTATTTGAACACCTAAAATAAATTGCTTGTAAAAGTGCCCATGATCAGGATGATATCACCTCCTCCTTATTTTGTGTGTGTATGTATTGTATGGGCATGTGTGTGTGTATCTATGTGTCTGTGTCAGTATGAATATTTGGTAAAAACGTAAAATATATGTTTTTTTACAGTCAGTAATTTTATATTGTACATATTTTTTACAATAAAAATACATTTTTGTACATATTGTTTTATGTTGTATTGTTTTTGATTTGATTGCATCATTTGTGGTGCTTCATGGGAGCAGTTAATTCATTCATAAAACAACATAAGAACACAGTCTTGTACTTTTGTCTCTATTTATCAACATACATAGGACTGCTGGGCTACGTCATGTCAAAAAAGTAATTTCACATTTAATTTCAAAGTTTTAGAACAGATTCCATGTGGGCCTGAATATATCATGTCTGACACATGACCTGAAATAATTCACACCGTTTTTTTCTCACTCAATATCTAAGTGTAACACATCTGTAGAGGACATGCACTTTTGATATTCTCTCTGTATCAGTTGTTAGTCCAGGGAGACTCGTCCTCTAAAACAGCCTCATTAGAACCTAATCATTGTAGCTGCACATGACGATTTCGTTTGCTTGGTTTACACATTTTTATACGTAGGTTGTGATCACAAGCAGATGGCAACTGTAGATAAACACGTTGGTGTGAAGCTTTATCTGGAAGACATTTCTTCAGCTGCTCAATTTGCAGGTAGTTTGCATTGTTGGATGAATTCAGCACCCAGCAAAATTCTCAGCTTTATCTGCTTTAAATGATATCAATTCAAAATGAGTATTAAATCTTATCCAATCAGAAATTATCCTTGTGGTCTGAGGCAGGAATATCTGGTTTCAGTAAAGTTGTAATGCATGTAGAGGACATGAAGTCATGTCTTTTAAAACTTAAATTTTTCTAACTTTGCAAGGTCTCAGATTCCCACAGGTATATAAAAAGCCTGAAGTCTTGTAATTCCCAGACATATTCTGCTCTGACTGGCTTTACTGTTTTTTTATATTTGAGGTCCTTGAGACACCAGTGATGTATAAGTAATTTTGAAATTAACTTATTTTCCCTTTAGACTGGTCTGACCTCACCAAACTTGGAAGCAGAAATCTACTGAGTGGCAAGGTTTGTGTTTAACTGGTTTTCGGGGGAAATAAACGTCACTTTGGTTTTTACAGTGTGAACAATCAGAGAATCTTAGTTTGTGAAGATTCATTGCATTTACAAGTTATGTAACTTTTTTTATTATTAAGGATATTTGCAGCATTATTCATAGTCAGTTTTTAATTAGATTAGGAAAAGACATGAAGTATCCACCTGCAAATTTATTGTCAGGCATTTTTAGCTGCAATATCACTGGGGTCTCTGAGTCCATTTACAAAACATGAGGGTTAAAACGTATGAACTTGCCACATTAACGTTTTTCTGCACTTTTATTTACATTCTTACATTATGCATTTGGCAGAAACGTTTATTCAAAGCAACTTGTTTATTTTGTGTCTTAGAAATCGGACCCACAGTCTTGATGTTGAACAGGTTGCGCTTCAGGAAGTCAAGAAAAGATCTAAGAAAGAATATGCAGTAAACAGTCACAATCTGTAGAACACATGAACACCTAGGAATCTACTGAACTAAAACGAATTTATATTAGTAGTAGTAGTAGTAGTATTGTTAATATTAAAAATTTTTGACAAGGGTTTCCCTTAGATTACAAGAATATTTAAAATATTTTTTTATAACGTTGTCAGCCGTGGGAAAGAAAAGGGACAGATACTCTTGCAGATACAAAGGACACTGCAACATATACGGCAGCATAATTTATTCCTCCCTTTTGCATTCAATTCCCCAAGATGGCATGAAGAAAGATAGCATCTCCTTTTTTATCGCTCTAATGACCTAAAAGTGCCATCATACGTGGCTCCATTACTAGTGACAAGTGTAAATTACACTGTCAGTTTTCTCATTGTTAAAGATCACGCTATCCATTTTATTAAAGGCATCACCTACCAGCCATTTCAGAAGCCACTGAAAACATTCACATTTTGATGTCTTCACATCTGTCCAACTCTGCAAGTACTGCACACTATTTTTCAAATTCCAGAGTTCAGGAACCACAAGCTCAACAGTGACATTTTTCGCTCAAGTAATAACCTATACTTTCTACAATTTTCTGCTTCTTCTATTTTGATTGTCATTTGTTTATTTTGCTCGTTTGTGTTCTGAGAATACAGAGAATCTTTGAATGTGGTGTCATAAATGTTTTACATCAAGAGTTGACCCTGTCTACCACTGCGTAATTTTATTTGTCTCAAGCTTCAAATCCAAGTAGATGAGGAATGAGTGATGTAAGATCTCAAGTTGTCCAATGTTTTTATGCTGACAAGAGTTTGCTGTAAATAAACATGTTTGTCTGTGTGTTTCTTATAGACTTGGCGTATTCGCACTATTCAAAATTCGACATATTTCTCTCAGTGTGCAGCTGGTGCCGCCGAGGTGCCATCTGTCCCAAATTACAGAGTATCTTCCTGAATGTCTTGTCTCAGCTTTTGTCATGTATCAGGAGTTGACTTCACAGAGTCGAGGCTCTTTCTCCTCAAAGCAGGCTTCAGCTTAGCACATGCACATCTTTTAAATTCAAATGTCATATAAGCTGCTCTAAAATGCACAGCTCCATAAATACCACCATTTCCCAGAGCTACGGTTTAGTCATATAGTATACACTGTATGTATATACAGCTTACAGAGCTTTTCTACTTTATCTCATTGGTGAATCCAGGAGTTAAATTGGGCCATAGAGATCTGGAATGGCCTTGTGGCACTTTTCTTGTAATAAAAAAAAATAATACATATGACCGTGTTTTATTTTTATTTTTTTTCCATTTAGTTTTTTGTCAGTGAGAAAAGCATTGAATAGACATTACAGAAAGTAGCTTTAGAATTTTTTTTTATTTATCTTAGAATTTATTGCACAAACATTTAAGGCTACAACATAGCAATAACATTGTTTTTCACAAGCTGATCTGAAGTGACGTTAAGGTAAATTTACAGACTGTTTAATGCAGCTTAGAATACATTTGCATTGAAATTTGAATTGCATAAATAATTATAATAAATGGATATTTTTTTATATATAAATATTGTAATATGACAATTACAAAAAAAATAATTAAAAAATGAAATTATACTTTCAATATGACACAAAACCCCCCAGCCCATCGGTAAGGAAGACGGTAGGTGCCGTTGTTGCCGGCAAGTCCTGTGGCCCGTCTCTGAAGGATGGATGCCTCATTCAGTGTAAGTTGCATACTCTCTTCATTGTTCACCTTGTTCACACAACGGTTGATTGTTTGATTCATTCATTCATTCAAGTTTTTATGAATGGGTCACTGAATCATTAGCTCGCTTGATTCATTAAAAATCGTGGACTCATTCAGTGAAGAAACACCTCTTTTTAGAGCGCTATGTCAAGTTAAACTATCAAGTTCAACTTTTATCTTGAGGCCTTGCCTTTTTTCTCCATTCCACTGCCTGCATCTTGTGTCTTTAAAAGTAAAAACATGTTCTGTGTGAATAGCCCCTAATGCAGTCAGGCATTGTCCTGTATCATGTTTGTGACTAAGTAACTGCATGCAACGTATGGGTCTGGGGCTCTGGGCCGTGGCGGGGTGCATTAGATGTGTAATTTATCCACATTGCAAATAGAATCACTGAAAT
Organism: Sinocyclocheilus anophthalmus; assembly: GCA_018155175.1. Taxonomy (NCBI): domain Eukaryota; kingdom Metazoa; phylum Chordata; class Actinopteri; order Cypriniformes; family Cyprinidae; genus Sinocyclocheilus; species Sinocyclocheilus anophthalmus. The sequence continues at coordinate 108,174 of JADLZN010008424.1, read as the reverse complement.
GTATCTCTCAAATAGCAGAGAAAGGCATGACGTTATGCATTTGTACTGATTGGATTGTGTGTTCTGTTCATGAACAGATCAATTGTAAAAGCCCTCCAAGGCACTTGTGAGATTTGAGCAATCTGACCACCTCAAGAGGTGCCTTAATAGCATGTTCTTCTCTCTGAGTCTGTATATAGTTTTTGTTCTTTCCATGACATAACATTCTCTCTTCCTTTACCTAAGATGTACAGTTTTTTCCCCTCTGGACTGTATCTGTCTCCTGGTGCACTTTTGCTGTTGTAGTGCCACAAATCGTATTTAGAGCAAGATGAAGGTGCATGTCTCATCCGATGCATGGAAGCTGCGAAGAACTCCATTTATCTTCTTCCCCCAACCACTGAAGAGCGCCAGTGCAGAGTCTGTCCCTGTCTAATGGCTCTGGAGATAACACCTGGCTCCAGCAGTGGCTGACACTTCTGCTTTTTTTCTCCTCATCTAAGTAAGTAATCCTGCAATATCGTTGTCCTGTAGCGGACTGTAATAGCTTCATACCCAGTGATATCGGATGAGCACAGTGCTTCGTTGGTGTGTGATATGCCATTTGACCAAATCGGTCTCCTATCACACTCGGCATCGGGCTGCGTGTACTGTAGCATGTGTCGTGTGGGTGTCTCCGGTGTGTCACCGAGCAGGTGGAGCCATGCATCCCGCCAAACAAGAGCTGCGCATCTCTTCTCTCTCCCCAATTTCTCATGTCTTTCCCCGGCCCTCCCCCGCTTCTACTATCCCTGTGAAGGTCCAAGCAAGGTTGGTCGTGTGCGGTGCGGTGGGTCCTCCACTGGAGCGGCTCTCATGTAATAGTGCGGGCCAAGGGAGCGTGTCTGGGGACGAAAGCAAACAAACAAATCTCTACAAACAGCCACGCCCGAGGAGGAGACACCCCGCTTTAAAACAGTTTTTTCAGCACAATAACACAACCACACACCAGCCCCAGCTAGGCATGTTTCAATTAGAAATGGGTGGTCATGAAACAAGACTGATTTGATTCAAGTACGCGTTACGATTATTTATTTCTTGCCGTATTATTATTATTATTATTATTTCTTCAAAATTTGAGGTATTTTGAGGGGTTATTTGGGTGGGGGTAAGATTTGTGGGAGACATTAATATGGACAGTTTCCTGTGGTTTACTGCTTTTTTTATGATGTATTGTTCTGCTTCGTTTCTGATTTGAAATGATAATGAAACATGAGCGGTATTAATTTCTGTGTAAAATATACACTAATGTTCAGATGTCTGTGGTCAGTAAGATTTTTAATGCTTTTATTCAGCAAGGATGCATTAAACTGAACTGACAGTATAGACCTTCCAATATTCAAGGTTTCTGCTTCAAATAAATGCTGTCCTTTTGAACTTTCTATTTGTCAAAGAATTCTGAAAAAAAAAAATGTTCTTGAGCACCAATCACATAATACCTGATTTCTGACGATCACGTGAACACTGAGACTGATAGTAAGCTGAAACGTCGCTTTGTCATTCAACAGGTAATTAATTTTGAAAAAAATTATTTTAAATTGTAATCATATTTTACAATATTACTGTTTTATTGAATTTCTGATCAAATACATGCATCCTTGTTGTGCATAAGAGACTTTCAAAAAACAAATTCAAACATGAACTATAGTCAATGTAAAACATTCTTATTAAATTTGTGAATTTTGTGTAATTTTTAAATTGTTTTGGAAGTTTATTTTGCTAATTTTCCAAATCCCATTATCATTTAAGCATTCACATTTCGTGTTAATTAGACTTCTATAGATTATGTCTTGTTCACAAAAGTGAACACTATTTGCAAGCATCATTAATGTAATAATTAAGTCATGATTAACCATGATTGTTGATATCTAGATAATCGCCCCATTCGCCAACATGCTGCACAAGGCAGACAGTGCATCTATAAAAATCATTTTCCAGTGAATTCTCCCTTAGTGTTGAAATGCAGTAAAAGTGTGGTCCTTACAGTGTCAGTTTAAACAAGTTAATTGTAGGATCTCTTGAATTCACAGTGCTGTCACAGTTAATTCTCGCTGTCTGACAGAGATTTCGATTGTAAGTAATTATTTAGAGGAACACATCAGCGTGACAGACGATCTTCATCTTAATCTCACTGCTGTCATGGAAATCTGCCCACTTTGTATTTTGGTCTGATAAAGTTATTTCTCTCATTCAAAATGCACTTGCATTTTTTCACATTTAGAAGCTGATAGATTCACACCATCTCCTGAAGAGGCTCAGTGGCAGTGAATATGAACAAAAGCAAGTTGTTATCAGTTTGGGTCATTCGGTTTTTACCTGTAGGATTTGTGTCCTTGGTCTTCCATGTCTGATTTCTATATTGTCATCTTCTCGTTGCTTTTCTTTAAATTTTTCTTTTGCGTTGCTTCTTCGTCCTTCAATAGCATGTGATACTGGTGTTTCTGATTAGAGAGGTGAGAGTTTATCCTCACTCAATTAGCCCTCAGCTCGCAGCTCTCTTGTGTCAAGAGTCGTTTACACTACAGAAGACATGCAATTATACCTGAGGGATAATATGAGTTTGACTGAGCCTGTCAGTCACTGCAGCGGCAAGCCCGTATCTCTCTGTTCTCTGTGCGAAAGCAAAATTTAGCAAGGAATTTTTTTCTAGATATGGTGGCGTTTGATTGCACCACTGTTTGTTTTAATGCATGGTTAATGAATGCACACAAAATGACACAGAAAATAAGTTTTATGAGCATAAAGACTGAGGCTATTGCAAAAATATATGTATGTGTGTGTTTGTACACACATGCACAAACAGTATATATAAACACACAGATGCACAAAAAAAAAAAGATTATAACTAATGATTATAAGTGTTGGGGGTAATGCTGTCTCCAAATTTCCACTGATTGGAGAAATGAAACAGTAATTCTCCAGTGGCTCTGGAGTGGAATAAGTAGGAACTTAAAAAAACAGGGTCTGATACAACAGCTGGTATCGCTCTCCATTTCAAAAGAAACAACTCTGTCAATACTGTGATTAATATTCATCATCCATGCAACTGTCCAGTCTTTTTAGCAGTGTGGCAGACTGAAACAAAACAGACAAACAGAAATGCTTTCATATTTGCATCAAATCTTTCAGTTTTTTGAGAGTGGATACAGGATTTGACTCCCTCAGGATTATGATCTTGAGGGATCAGTTTTTCATCAAGCTTGGAAAACCTGTTTGGGCCAATATAAAGCAGAAATTGACACTGCAAGGTCTTCATATTTTTCTTAGATTATTGACAATAATCATAATAACCCTAGGCAGCGTTTTCACATTATTAACAGTCTATTGAAAGTAGCTGGTGCGAATACTCTAACTGCGTCAGATCAGACCTACAATAATTTTCTTAAATTCTTCAGTTTAAAAATGGATAACATTCGCAAAGATATTCTTAGTTCTCTTAGTTCTTCTCGTGTTTCTACAGCTAATCTACCAAGTTTTTCCGGTACACACTTCTTTAATTTTTCCTTAGTCACCTCTGAGTCTCTTTGTGCACAGGTAGCTCTTATGAAAGCTTCCACTTGCATACTTGATCCCCTGCCCTCTTGTTTATTTAAATCCTGTTTTGGTTATTTGTGCCCTGTTGTTCTTACAATAATAAATGACTCATTGGCCACTGGTTTTGTGCCAACAGCACTTAAAACAGCTGCTGTCACTCCCATATTAAAAAAGCAAAACAGTGATTCGAACAATCTCAGTAACTTTCATCCAATTTCTCATCTTACATGTATTGCTAAAATTTTAAAGGGTGTTGTTTCATCTCAATTACACAACCATTTAAAGGTCAATAATCTGTTTGAGCCCCTTCAATCTGGGTTTAGGAAACGGCACAGCACTGAAACAACCTTAGTTAAAGTTTTTAATGACTTACTGTTAGCTTCTGATTCTGGCGCTCTCTCGATTCTCATCTTACTCGATCTTAGTTCAGCCTTCGACACTGTTGACCACATGCTTTTACTAAATTGACTGGAAACTGTCTTTGGTGTATCTGGAATTGCACTAGATTGGTTTAGGTCATATTTTACGGGTCACAGTCAATTAGTCTTTATGGATGGTTTCAGATCTGATGTGGATCCTGTTTGTACTGGTGTCCCACAGGGCTCAGTCCTTGGTCCCCTGCATTTTAGCATTTATATGTATCCTCTTGGTCAGCTATTAAGATCCCTTAACCTCAGCTACCACTTTTATGCTGATGATACTCAGATTTATATACATTCTCAACCTGGTCAATTTGTGGATGTCCCTCATCTTTCCAACTGTATTTCTGAGATTAATTTGTGGATGTCTAAAAATGGTCTGTGTATGAATAGCTCTAAAACTGAAGTTATGCTTCTTGGTTCTCCCCATCAAATGCGAAATGCTGCTTCTATAGATCTATCAGTTGATTGTGTTGCCCTAGAGCTACACAGTGAACTAAAAAATCTTGGTGTTATCTTTGACGCCACTCTGTCATTCGAGCCTTTTGTACAGAACACGGTAAAGACCTCCTTTATTCATCTTAGAAATATTGCACGTATTCGGCCTATGTTGCCCTTTTCTGTTGCTGAAAATTTTATTAATTATTTTGTTTTCTCACGAATTGATCATTGCAATGCTTTCCTTGTTGGAGTGTCCAAATGCTCTCTTAACAAATTGCAATACTTGCAGAATTTCAAATCTTAATGCTTACATACAAGGCTCTGCATGGTCTCGCTCCACAGTATCTGACAGATCTTTTAACACCTTATACGCCAATTTGCAATTTACGATCTTCTCAGCACGGTCTCTTAGTTGTTCCCAAAACACGGTTACGATCCAGGTGGGACAGGGCCTTTGCAACGTATGCTCCAAAACTGTGGAATTCTCTCCCATTGACATTAGGGACGCTAATTCTTTAGCTGTTTTTAAAACTTTTATTTGATTAGTTTATTGTATTGTTTTGTGATTTATTTCTTGTTGAATTTATAGTATATTGTTGTGTTTTCTTTTATGTAAGCTTTCTTGGAAAGCGCCTTGAGAAAGCAACTTTTAAAGGCCCTATATAAAATAAATGTATTATTATTAGTATTATGAATACTGAAAAGAAACACATTAAACAGGTCAGCAATAACTGTTTGAGGTCAACCTGATTTTCATGTGTTCAAGTTGTTTTATGAGATTACTCATTAAATAGTGTAATCAAAAGAAATATTTTGCTTCATGTGTTAATTGTCGCCAAAATGGCTTTAGTAATGAATATATTTCAGAAAAACAGAATTCAAGTGATAGTCTAGCTATAAATGTAACTGCATAGTGGCACAGTGTGATTGAATATGTACTTTGTTAATTGAATTATATTATTCCTAATTAAGATATTTTATGTACTTAAGTCTGTTCAGTTAAAAAGATATGGTCTAAAATCAGATCTTATTTTAATGCTGTCATAAAATGTTTAATTTATTCTTGGCTAATTGTATATGGTCTATTCATGCTTAAGATACTGTGAATTAAATCCTTTTAAGCACCTAAATCGTTTGAATATCATGATTCTGGATGTGATCTTTCGTTGGATTTGATTTTAGCACTGCAGGTTTGTGTTATAATCATAAGCTGGCACTCAGACAGGAGTCTGCTGACTTTGTGAACAAACATTTACACCAGAGATACATTTTGACTTACTGGCAGACCTGGCAGAGGAGGGAAAAAAGATGCAGTTTAAGAGATGCTACTGTTAACAATTCTTGTGTGCACCTCACCTCCCAACATCTGGAGTGTTAACTGTAGCTCCATCTGGCTGGAAGAGCCTGAGATGTTTGTGTTCAGCAGATGAGAGCATCCCTGAGTGCAGCTGACTGAACTCCACTCAATTATTAAGTAATTAAACATCAGTCATCAATACTTCTCATCAGTCCAAACAGACACCTGGATGAAATTAAGAGCACTAAAAGATGGATGGACTACAAGTTTATAACTACATGAGGTCCTGTATATACGAATTCAATAATTAAGCACTCGCTAGACCGAATAAATTAAATTTGACAGGATTCAGCATAGAGATATAGTTATGAATAATTTAGTACCTTGCATAACAGTTAATTTCAAGCTTCAGAATCATTTGCATATTGATGGAAATTTTTCTAACTTTTCTGTTTATTTTAGCCTATACGAGAATGGTGGGGGGGGAATTCTTCTAAACAGCTGGTAATAAAAAGTCCTTATCAAATTTAATGTTCCTGTAGCTCTATTGGTAGAGCATGGTACTAGCAGCGCTAGGTTCATAGGTTTAATTCCCAGAGAATGCACGATGATGTCAGAAATATGGACCGTTTGTGTTGTGTTCCTTCCTGTTCCTGTTCCTATTGTTTCATTGAGTCCAGGTGTGTCTCGTCCTCCCCTTGTTTAATCGTGTACTTAAGCCCAGTGTTTCCTGTGTCTAGCGTGCTGTGTTAAACGTCCTATCCTGATGCTACGTGTGTGAGTCTCCTGGCTACCCTGTGTTTTCTCCCAGTTTAGACAATTAAAGACTGTTTTCCTTCAACTCCTTCGTCTCCGTGCTTATTCGTTCCTCCACAGTAGCAGTTGTGACAGAATACAGCACCGACTAAATAGTTTATTTGCGTTGTTCTCCTCCGTTTATTTTTTGCGTTTTTTCCGTCTTTGTTTTCTGTTTTCCCCGTGTGCCCCATGGATTCCCTCGCTGTAAAGTTTACTTCCCTCGCCCTCAAGGACCTTTCCATGTTGAAGTATGCTGTGGAGTTCAGCCAGCTCACCGTTTAAACAGCGTTCGCTGAGCTCGGCGCTGAACTCCCTTTTTCTGATCTGGCCAACGACTCCCGCCCCTTGCAACCATCCGAAACCCAACCTTGTACTTTGTGCGGGGAGGGAGGCAATCATCCGGTGTCTGGAGAGCATCTTCCCCTGATCCAGAACACAGCCAGACCCAGTGCCCAGCCCACCATCTCTCCACTGCGCGGACTCTTTAAAGGCAAAAAAAAAAAAGGGGGGCCCGAACCCAACCGTGACGGAGAGCCCGAGCCCGCAAGGGGCAACAGGGCTGCAGGAATGATGCCCGCATGCCTGAGCTGGCTCTGACTCATCCAGTGCGGAGAATCCCGTTCTACATGCCTTCCACTCGGAGAAAGCCGTTTGACACGATGTGCGCGCGTGATAAGACTCCGCCCCCTTCGCGTTGGCATAAGGGTGGAGCTGAGAAGGGGATTTCGGGTGTAAGGAAAAGCCGGAGGAAACTTAAGTGACTTAGTATCCTACCTATCCCCCACATTTACCCCTCCACTCCTCTTCCTGTTAACCTCTGTTCCCCGCCCGTTCCTGAGTTTAGCCAGATAGGCGACTGTTCCCACGTCCAGCCCAGAGAAGGCTCCTGTTCCCAAGTCCAGCCCAGAGAAGGCTCCTGTTCCCAAGTTAAGATCGGATAGCACCAGAGCTTACCAATGCTACCCCACATCCACGTCTCCTCCTCCACAACTGTCTTCTTTCAGCCTCGCTGCTCGCCTCAGCCCACCTCAGTAGGGTTTCGAGGATCTGTGGGTCTGGCCAGTCCTCCATCGTCCAGTGGCCCGCAGAATCCCGGCCTCTGCCTCTCCATCCCTTCTACCGCTCCCTTCGGACTCCGCGGCGCTTCCAACCTGGCAATTTTCCTATTCCCTTCCGCTCCGCCATGGCCCATCAGTCCACCGTGTCTCCACCGGGCCTCCCTCGTCCATCTTGCGGCTCCGCCTGGTTCTGGTCATTGACCATCCTTCACCTTGGACTCCACTCCTCCATCTTTGCGCTCTCGTCATCCATTCCCTCCACTCACCCGTCCGCGCCTCTTCCCATACGGCTTCCACCTTGTTCCTACTGTTGCTCCATCTCCACACATGGGCCTTCCCGGCATCCCTCTCCTTGCACACCGGCTTTCACTGGTTCCATCAGTTTCCACCTTCGGCCCCGTGGATGTGCCTCCTCTTCATCCCTGGCTCATCGGCTCTACTTCCGCCTCGGGCTCCTCCGCCCCTGCTCCACCGCCATCGTCGGACACCTCTGGTTTGTCAGCTCTTCCTCCTCCATGGCTCCTCCGTCCATTGGCTCCACCGTGGGACGCCATTATGGCTGTGGCCAGGGTCCCACCTGGCTCCTCCTCCTGCTCCAGTTCCCTTCTGTTTTCATTCACCTCCCTGGACTCTGTCTGCCGGCCCCCTCCCTTGTGTCCGTCCTCCTCCTGAGCCTCCTCCCAAGGTCGTAACTGTCCCTCCTTCTGTTGTTTCTTCAGCGCAAGGACGCGCCTTCCGGGAGGGTGGTGCGATACTGCAGAAATATGGGACGGCTGTGATTGTGCTGTTCTCCCACCCATGACTTGGGCCTATCCATCGAGCTCCTAGTTGTCCCTCATTTGTTACATGCCAATTGGTTTCCCCTTCTTTGTTCCTGTTCCTATTGTTTCTTTGAGATCCAGGTGTTTCTCATCCATTCCCTGCGTTAGTCGTGTACTTAAGCCCATGTTTCCTGTGTCTAACGTGCTGTGGTTTTAAACGTCTTATTCCCCGATGCTCTATATTTTGTAGTCCTTGTTCTCTCCTTGCTTCTACCCTGGGTTTTTCTCCCAGTTTTCTTTCCCGGACTCATCTTAAAACTGTTCTTTCCCGTGCCTACTTCCCTTCTGGTCGTCTTCGCCCTGCTCCCGCTCCTTTTCACCTCCACAAATTAGCATCATGTGTACATATGACAGGTCTCTCTTGAAGACTACATTTGGATAAGTGTCTTGCAAACAAAGGTCGCGTAAATTGCTAATCAATACAACATAAATATCATACCTGACAATACACAACCAAAACAATTGGAACAGTCCTAAACCTACACATTGAATCTTTTATGCAATGTATTCTGTTCAATTTCGTAGTCTATCTCTTTTCCACACGTCTTCATTTACTCCGTCTCCGCCTTGTCATTTCTTTGCTTCAACTCTTTATTTTGTTTTGGGAACACAATTTTCTAATATATTTTATATATTCAATGATTACAATTCTTTATAAAAATTTCCTTAACAAAAAATATACATGTTTGAAAGATAAAAAATAATAAATGATTTGAATTAATCATTTTGGGTCAATTATTCTTTTAGTATCTAAGTCAGGGGTGGGCAAACTTGCCCCTTCCAGGCCCCAACCCGCCTTTTCCTTCGGAGGTTAGCTCCAAACCCCTAGATCAGCACACCCCTGAATCGTTCTCCTTGTCCGTTTTCAAGACTCGCGATAAGGCTTAACGGCATGTGAGTCAGATCAGAGTTGGATCACATATCTTGCGGACCTGTTGGCCGAAGGGCCCATGTGTTTTTACTCGCATCCTGGTCTTTCCCTACGTTGTAGTTAGGAAATATCTATTTGTACCTACAGCTTTAACATTTCACCAACCCTCGATTTCTTCTTCCACTCACACTTGTGCCCTCCGCTTCTTCAAGTGTCCAGCTGTGCGTAGTTGAAAGATGGGGTCAATTTGAGGCCGCACAGTGGTCAAGTGCTTTCCTGCCCGTTCTTTTTGGATGTTGTTACAGTGAAGCTGGTTATTATTTAGGACCTGTGGCTAATGCCACAAGTTGTACGTGAGACCAAAAGAAGGGCAGTGAGATGAGAAGGGTCTGGCCAGTGATGGACTGTGTGATTACTCAGCCCTGGAGGTGTAGATCTCTGGAAAGGAATGGTTTGTTGTGTTTGCTGGTGCTCTGTCAGTGTAATCTCTCTGAATCATGCCGCTATAAATCACCCGCACAGCACAGCTGGTGCTGGAACAGCCGCAGTGGATGGGATGAGTCTGTGCAGAAACACCTTGTGCTGACCAGGTGCAGTGGATTGAGAGGAGCGAGTGGCTTGTTAGAGATCAGTGATTCACTGATTTTATGAGCTGGCTGGATCATCAACAATCAGCAGCTGTGTGTGTGTGCAGGTGTGTACACATGTTGAGGATATTTCATGTAAGTTCTGCAAACTGAATGCTTTAACCCAAAGCACCAGTGGGATGAAGGTGCATTAGTTTCACATAGCCAGATATTTGATCCACACAATGCCTGATCCATTTTGCTCCTTATTCTGGCTATGAACTGACAAATGCTTATGTACTGTATATACATACACAATTCAAGATGTTGCCAATAGAATCTGCTTGGCCTCTAAGCTGAATTAAAAGAATGTAAACTTTAAGGCCCAATCCCAATTCTACCCCTTAGCCCTTCCCCTTTCCCCTACCCCCTCCGTTTCGCGCGTTCACGTGAAGGGGTATGGGTGTCTCAATTCTCTTTTGGTTGGAGGGGTAGGGGTAGGGGAAGGGCCAGACTGCCCTTCACAAAGATATTTCGGGACCATACTTCAAACGAAGGGGTAATGATTATCTCATCGACACACACATGGGCGGTTTTCCATGATGCACATGGCTGCCCGAGCGAACAAAAAGAAATGTAAGCATTTTTGGCATTAATAAAAATTTTAACGAAAAGTAATAAATTGTTTTGAATTGGTACATTAAAATCGAGTATCATATTACAGTCCAGTTACCACAGAAATTTTTGCAAAAAATCGCTATCCTTGCTAACGGCCATATCATTACAGACTGCCGATAGTGCCGACAAATATTTTCATTGTCTGCATCAGGGCTATACACCGTAGACATTGAGGGGGGCTAGATCCCCCCATATAATTAGAAATCGCTCAACCCGTTTCTCAATATTTGCCATTTGAGAGAGCAGAGAGAGAATGAAAGTTGTGTGTATGCGCGTCGGTTCATTTCTCTTTTAGAGGAGTTACTTAAAATAAACAGCGATTTTATATCCCTCTTGTTGCTGGAAAATAAGTATGTAGTGATCCGTATTTTAAACGTTATTAAGAAAGTCGTGGGTCAGCGTTTACAGTTTCTTTCTTCTCCTGATGTTGAGCTAGCTGCACTCTCACCATATATACTGTATATATATATCCTATATATATAGCGTATACTATATATGTGTTGGGTGTGTGTGTAGTGTGTGTGTGGTGGCCGTAAGCGCGTATTAATATAGAACGGTAATTAAAGGCGCTAATGCACACCAGCGCACAACCATCTAGGTTTTGTGTATTGTAGTAGATAGATCGACGTATGAGTCGCATGTGACGGCATAGTAGTGGTGATTCCCAAGTCTTAGGGAATATTTTGCACCCTACCCCCTTACCTCTGTGACAGTGTAGGGAAGGAAGGGGTATAAAATAGAATTGGGATTGGGCCTAAATCTGTAGGACTGGAGCATCGCCAGTAACTGGGAAAGTAGATTTCATGTTTTCTACATTTTAAATATATTATTCAAATTATTATATATTAATTATTTTTTTTTAAAGATGCTGGAGAGAGTGACATCATATTATGACCATTTCAGTGTCTATTAACATTTCACATGAGCAAAGTCTAGAATGATTGTGGGTTTACGCTATTAGGTGGAGACCTAAAAAAGTGAACCTTTTCATCAAGCGATCAGCCATAGTGTTCAAAACGTTGATTTATTCAGGAATTAGACAACTGTATTTAAGTTATTGAACATTCAGTCAACAGTTTTGTTCAAAAACGTTCATTCAGTGTTTTAGTGAGTCAGTGAATAATTTACTCAACTGATTAGTTCAAAAATCCATTCAGTCTTTGAGTGAGTCATTGAATCATTCACACAACTAATTAATTTAAAAACGCTGCATTGTTTAGTCTTTGAGCAAGTCATTATATCATTTGCTCAAGTGATTCATTCAAAAATGCTGATTCATTCAGGAACATCATTCTGTGTGTCTAAAATGTAACTCATTATTAACTTCCTGACTATTGATCTGTGTTGTTAAAACAATGGTCTGAGTATTAACACAGCTCTGATTACCTGCAGCTGAATTACAGCTGTGTTGACAATGACATGTGGAACAACAACACACATTTTTGTGATATGGCTAACCAGTCTAGCATGGAAAACAACACTAGAAAGTCTGCCCAAATGATTTATACTAGTTATGTACTAATTATTTTTGTGCATCTGTTTAACAGTGTGCAGCTCTCTAGCATCCCTATGCAGGTATATCTTTCATGCTAGGGCTGTGTTTGGCTGTCTATATAAGATATATTCACTTCTCACCGCATGGAGTTGGTTTGTAGTGTCTGTATTGTAGATATTTGCTCCACTCTTGATCCTTTACTCTAAAATGGGTGCTCAGCTTTTCAAACAACTATACTGAGTCTGTGCCTGCTCGTTTCTGTACAGCCCCACAAGCTGTAGTTCACATTCTAATGTCTATGAATGTGATTTTGAGGTTGAGAGTGTCTACACTGAGAGGGTTGTTCATCTGTGGTCTGTGCAATATAATATTTGCCTTCTAAATTTCAAGGTGATGTTTGACCTCTAATTTTTTGATGTTAAAAATTTAACTTACTTAATATGCAGCTAAAACTTTAAGTAAGCCATTTGTAAGGTGATTCCCTTGCAGTGTGAAAACTAAGCATTTTTTTTAAAACATCCTGACTAGTTTAATAGAGCAACATTGACTTAACCAGTAGCATGTGTTTGGGGCGAAACTCTCACTTGTAAATAATCATTATTTTTGCAGTTACATACTTTGAGGCTACTGACGCAGAAATTACACACTTCAGCTTCAAGTGTGAATTTAAAAGAACACAGCTTTTCACTGTTTTTCTTTTTTAACAGCTGCATTCACTAACTGAATCGTGTGGGTTTTAGCCTGAAGTTGTATATGCAGGTACAATAACAGAGGAAAAATCCATCTTGATCCATTTGTGCATGTGTAGTCAGACTGTAGACTCAGGGGAAGGAGTCTGTGGGAGGCATTGAAATGCCTTTACTTGTTAATATTAGCTTGGGTTCTTTAGGGGAATGAACGTGAAATTATGGTGTTTACATGTTATTAGCTATTTTGCACATTTTGGCAAAGGAAAGTGTGTATGAGACATGTAATTCCTTCAGTTAAATACATAAACATGATGTATTAAACCTGTGGCAGTGTTGCAGTCTCATGAAAAAACTTGATGTGCTTCAGTGAGCTACAATACTATTCAGCAGTTTAGGATGTTGTAGCTGAGTATGCTGCTTTCAGGCTAGCATGGATTTTTAAAACCTTACTGTTTACCTTTTATTTTCAGTTTGCGTAGCGATTTTGATGTGGCCATCAATTTAGAAAGATAGAAAAAGCAAAAAATTATATATTTTTTATTATACATAGTCCCTAATAACACACGTGCAGTACAGTACATTGCCAACATGTCTGTTCAGTGAGTTTGTTCATTATTGGACATTACATTAAACATCTACTGTGCAATATGTTAATAAAATATTTCCTGTTTGGTGTTAAAATAACACTCAGTAGATGTTTTAGCAATGTTTTGTTAATGCACTAATTTTTTCAGATATTTATGATATTTAAATTGATGGTTCACCTAAAAATGTAAATTATGTAATTTCCCATGTAGATTTTCCAAATTATATAAAATTTTGCAGTGTTGTTTTCCATACAATACCATTCAAAAGTTTGGGGTAAGTGATAAAATACTTTTGTTCACTGACAGTATATAAATGTGACAGTAAAGACTTTTACACTGGAAAGCTTTTATGTTTTACAAAAAAAGTTATATTTCAAACAAATGTTCTTTTGAACTTTCTATTCAAATAATAATAAAAAAAATCACAATTCTCAACAAAATCTCAATTAAAACTGTTTCACTGTGTTTGATATTTTTAAAAAAAAATGTTTCTTGGCACCAATCAGCCGCTAGAACTGATTTCTGAAGGATCTTGTGACACTGGAGTAAGGACTGCTGAAAATTCAGCTTTGTCATCACAGGAATAAATTAACTTTTATTTTAAATTGTAATACTTCAGAATATTCCTGTTTTTATTGTTTATGTGTGCTCACTGGGCTAAGCTCATGGTTATGAGAGCTAAGTTACATAACTATTTAAAGGGTTAGTTCTCCCAAAAAATGAAAATGTCATTAATTACTCACCCTCATGTAATTTCAAACCACGTAAGACCTTCGTTCCTCTTCGGAACACAAATGAAGATATTTTTGATTCATTCTGACCCTCCCATAGACAGCAATACAAATGAAATGTTCCCAAGTCCAGAAACGTAGCAAGGAGATCTGTAAAATAATCCATGTGACATCAGGGGTTCAACCATAATTTTTCGAAGCTACGAGAATACTTTTTGTGCGTGAAAGAAAAAAAATAATATCTTTATTCAACAATTCGTTCTCGTCATAAAGGGGCTGGGGCCGAGAGCCGTTTGGAACAATCTAAACACAAGCCGTTGGAATAATTGATACATTTGTCTACACCTCACCACCTCCCTTACAGGTCTCGATCTCCCACATAGGTTCCGAAGATACAAGGAGGAGTGACTCCAGGGAAAGGGGAGAGAGGACCCGGCCTTGACTGATTACTTGTGTTTTTGTTTCGTTTTGTGTGCGGCAAGTTCGGCCGTGAGGGGCTGTCGCCCGCTATTTTGGTTTATATTGTTTATAAGTAATCAGGTTCGTTTTCCGCTGGTCCATTCCCCGGTCCTCCTGTCTTGCCCGACCTACAAACTACGTTACATTGGTGGCCGCGCTGAAACCGGTAGACCGGAGGTGCATCCATCTCGTGCCAGATATCCCTCTCGCCGCGTGGTGTTAGTCCGCGGTGCCACGCGCTCACTGGCGGGAGCATCTGCCACCGGTTGGACTACTTCGGGCCGGCGCTGTAGTGAGTGGCCAGGGGGCGTTCCCTGTAACTCCGCTGTCCTTGTCCGCCCTGGATGGAGACGGCTGCCGGTCCTTGAGTGAGCGGAGTGAGTCGCCGCCGTTTGCCTGAGGCCGTAGCCTGCTGCCATCCGCCATGATGGGGAGGAGCAGGGAACGGGGGACTCCTGCCGGCTGCCCGAACACGGAGGAGCCGTCGCCGTCCACTGGGTGGCCTTTTCTCTCGCCTCGTCTGTCTGTCGAGAATACTTTTTGTGCATGAAAGAAAAAAAATAATGTCTTTATTCAACAATTCGTCTCTGTGATTGAAAGGGGCGGGGCCGAGAGCCGTGTGAACGGAGCAAGGCCGGTGGAATAAATGATAATGAGCGACACCTGCGCCACTCACCGGTCTCGATTCCCACGGAGGAGCTCCGGAAGGATGCAAAGGAGGAGTGACGACAGTGAAAGAAAGACGAGAGAGGACCAGGCCTGGCTTTTATTTTGTGTTTTGTGTTTCGTCGTTTGTGCATTGCAGTCGTCCGCAGGGGATATTTTTTTTTTGTTCTTTTATTATTAAAGTTTTCTTTGAGTGTTCGCCGGTTCCCGCCTCCTTCTTCCCGACCTACAAACTACGTTACAGTCTCCTCCGCATCACGCTGTACGCCATTTTGGAGAGTATCCGCGTGGACGTAAACAGCGTATGCTGTTCCGTGTGAGCTGCGTCACACGGATACGCTGTTTTCGTTCAGATCCAATCACAGCAACATAGGAAACAGATCCGGCGTGACGCAGCTGACACAGAACAGCATATGTTGTTTACGTCCAGTGGATACTCCTTTTTCCCCCAAAATGGTTGAGACGAATTGTTGAATAAAGTCTTTTTTTTTTTTTTTTTTTCTCCTTGATCTCTTTGCTACATCTCTGGACATTTCAGTTGTATTGCTGTCTATGCAGGGTCAGACAGCTCTCAGATTCCATCAAAATGAGTAATTAATGACATAATTTTCATTTTTGGGTGCTCTATCCCAATGAGTTGATTATCCTTAAAGTTAAAGAGCTAATGTTTATTATTTCATCTCTTATTTTCCAGGTCAGTGGGGCAGGTGCATAGGAGAAGAATGTGGAACTGGTGGGGTTCAATCTAGGACAGTGTGGTGCATCCACTCAGAAGGATGGACCACACACCACTCCAACTGCCGGCACTCAGACAAACCAGAGAGCCAGAGGCCTTGCTTTAAAGTGTGTGAGTGGCACCAGGACCTCTTTGAATGGGAGGTTTCAGAATGGGGGCTGTGCATTCTAGCCCCATTCCAGTCCAACGCGCTCAAACCGAGGACAACGGAGTGCGTCACGGCCCAGCATGGCATCCAGAGACGGAAGGTCCATTGCGTGCGCACCTCAAACCGCACGACGGTTACGGAGAGGATATGCGAGTTCTTTTCCCCACGACCGGCGCTCGAACAGGCCTGCTTGATCCCCTGCCCTCACGACTGCATCGTATCCGATTTCTCCGCCTGGTCTGGCTGCAGTCGAACATGCGGCATGGGTCTCCAGCATCGGACTCGACACGTTCTAGCGGCGCCGATGTACGGAGGAGCCAATTGCCCCAATCTCACCCAAACAAGGACTTGTGCAAACCTTCTGCCCTGTCCGGTTGGGGAAAGCGAGCATCACTACAGCCTTAAAGTCGGCCCCTGGAGCGAGTGCAGGCAGCCGCAACACAAGGGGCTCTGGATGAGCGGAAGGACCATGCTGGACTTCACCACAGGAGATACGGAGAGGAACACCGTGAAACGACATATCCAGAGCTCCCAGCACCACCATCACCACCTCCACCACCACCACCACGGCCTCAAGGGCTTGGACGTGGAGATCGGCTACCAGACGCGCCAAGTTCGTTGCATGCGCAGCGACGGCAAAAACGCCATGCTGAGGTAAGAAGCCCTGAACATGCGCAGACGCATCTGTCGTGTATATTTAATTTGCAATAATCTGTGTACAAGCAATGCATGCCTGAGAGACAAACCCTCTGACAACATAAACCCTTTTAAGGTCTAAATCTCAGATTATGCTCTTCAAAGCAAGGTATTGCTGCTGCTTGTGTGAAAGGAATTGCTGTGCAGCTGGATTTTTGAAGTGGGCCTAACTAAATCGGTTAGTCCTCCATTAATCTCCTTCCCGCTGCAGTACTATACAAGGTGAGCAGAGAGACATGCCTCTGGCAGCCGCAAAGGCAGCATGGGAGAGCCGGGCCTCTGAGCAGAACACGCTATGGCGTGATGGAAAGGATTGAATTTACTCTCTTGCTGCAATCTCTGCATCCATAGTATGAGTTTGGAAAGATGGTCATTCACTGTTACGCTGTAGTCTGTGCTTTATTCTCGTTTCGCTCTCCCTCTTGGTAGAATTAGAAGTCGCTGAGATGTAGCTCATCCTCCTCTCACAAAGAGTATGGATTTCCTGCAAACTGAGGTTAATGAATACTAAGGAACTAAGGCAGGCTTTGAACATAACTTTAAAGATGCCTCCTTTGCAAAATATTGATTTGCGAGTAGGCACTCCTGATAAAGGTTTTAAGTATCAAATACAGACTTTTATGTCTTTGCTCTATTTTACCGGTGTCATGTGCTGTCTGTTGCCGCTTGCTATCATGTCGTTCAGTACTATTAGTAAAATATACCATATACTATATATATTTGTGACCGGAACCACAAACCAGTCATTAAGAGGTAACTTTTTTGCATGGAAAGATTTAACATCTTCTGAAAGCTGAATAAATAAGCTTGATCATTGATGTAGGTTATTCGGATAAGACAATATTTGAGCGGATAGATTTACAACTATGTGATATCTGAAGGGTGCACAAAAAAAAAGTAAAAACTATGAGAAAATCAACACTTTAAAGTTGTCCAAATGAAGTCTTAGCAATGCATATTACAAATCAAAAATGTTATTTAGTTATTAAAAAAAAACATGATACATTTGGTCGGAAATTACAAAAATCTCTTCATGGACATGATCTCTTAATCTCCTAATGTTTTGGCACTAAAAAGAAATCGGATAATTTGACCCAACAATGTTTTTTTTGGTGACTTCAGACTGGTTTGTCGGTCCAGGGTCATCATTCCTAGATTATTATAATAATATAGATATCCACTCTAAAAAAATGAGGGTTAAATCTAACACACGTCGCTGGGTTAAAAAGGGACGCACCCAGCCCTATTGGGTTGGTTCTGAACCAAGCTTCTAAAAGAATCTGGTTTATTTAAACAGACATTTTTTAGAGGGGTGTGTGTGTGTTTATGTGTGTGTGTGTATATATATATATATTATATAATATATATATATATAATAGCGCATGCAATTTTACCTATAAATAAAATGTATATTAAATTATATGAAATTATATCAATATGTTTATATCTGTAGTGTGGATTATGGCCTTGGAATGCAGAGAGTCGTATACCTATAAGAGCATAAAGCAAAAGTTCTTCATGTGTCAGTTTAAACAGACTGTAAAATGGGGATCATCCCTTGTTAATCCTCATATCAGGTGAAAAGAGGCTGCTATGCTTTCACATACAAATATATTCATTATTCACACTTTTGCCATTGTCACCTGCCATTGGTTTATGAAGACAAAAGCTTATGAAATTAGAGTTGATGTAGTGAATCTTTGCATTTTTTGGTTGTGTCATCTTTGGTCATTTCCACGAGAGCCAAATATACGGTGGGTATAGAAACGAATCACCCTTTTTATAAAAATCACATTTTGTTGCTTTGTAGCCTGAAGACGGACACAGATTATAAACAGAATCATGAGGGGAGGAAAAAAAAAAAAAAGGTCATCCCCCCTCATAAAAAGACTGTAAACTCAATCAGGTGTAGCTAATCACCTTCTCAATAGCACACAAAGCCATCTGACTTTGAACTGTGATCAGCTGTGTTCCATTTTATTAGTTCAGCCTGAAAAGAGCTTTCTGACCATTTCAGTCCTTGGGAGTGCAATGAACAAGCAAACAACTAACTTTATGGGTGGCAAGGGCACTACCAAAAAGATCTCCGGGAAAAGTTGTGGCCGGAGATGGCTACAAAAATGTCAAAGGCTTATCATGCCTGAAGCACAGTGAAGTCTTTATTAGGAGTGGAAGGTATTTGGTAACACAGGATCCTCCCGGATCAGGAGTCCCTCCCAAAGGATGAAAGAGCAGGAGGACTGTCAGAGGGCTACCAAGAGGACAGCAATCGAAGCAGTAAAAGGGGTTACGGAAGTGATAACAAGGAGGTGAGTCACTGTGTGCATTGTGACATATCCAAATTCCTCCACAAATGGCGGGTTATGGGAGGGTTGCAAAAAAAAGCAACTCAACAAGAAAGGCACATGAACGTCTGCGGAGCGTTGCCAAAACCTTGAAGATCTGAGGCAGTGATGAGACTAAAATGAGATTTGGAGATCAACCACGAAGATATGTCTGAAGGAAGCAATATAGCTCACCACTTCAAATACGGCCATTCCATACAGTAAGGCATGGAGGGGGTATATACGTATGGGGGGTTTCTCGGCAAGCAAGGACTGGAGCATTGGAGGATCGAAGGGAAAAAGGATGGGGGCAAAATACCCCTCACAATTCGATGAAAAGCGCTGCCCTCTGCAAGAAATTTGTCAATGGGAAGAAGGTTTACCTTCAGACATGACAATGACCCAAAGCACACAGCAAAACTGACACACAGTGGTTGAAGGAGAAAAAGATGAATGTCCTTGCATGGCCTAGACAGAACCCGTGAAAATTGTCGAATGCTTTGAAGACTGCAGTTCACAAACGCTCACCATCAAATTGAACTGAACTTGAGTAGTTCTGCAAAGAAGAGTGGGCAAATTTTGCAAAGTCTAGATGTGCAAAGTTAGCAGAGACAGAGACATATCCTAACAGACTAAAGGCTGTAATTAAAGCAAAAGGCGGTTCAACAAAATACTGACAAAAAAAATTAAAATAAAGGGGATCCTTTTTCAACTATTTGATAATTATTTTTTATTTATTATTCTAGGATATGTTGGTGTTATATATTTCACTTGGATGTTATAAGTTGCACTGAACAAATACATCTGGATAAAACAAAAACTGTGTTCATTTCAGGCTGCAAAGCAACAAAAGGTGATTAATGTAAATAGGGTGCCCAATTATCAAATTTAATCGCGATACAATTCCGGATGCAATACGTATTGTAAACGTTCGAAAGCGGCAATGTTACAATTATGTATTTGTGTGCTTTTAATGTGGTTGCTTTCTGTCTACATGTTATCTAGAGTTTTCTATGTTTCATTTAGTTTAGTATAACCGTATAAACCATGCATATTTTTACTTTTTTATTTTAAAGAAGAAACCAATCCAATGTACAGTTGACATTTGAGGCTTAATACTATAGAAAAGCAATAAAGGTTTTTCAGTTAGAGTGTTTTCAGCTGGTTTATTTTCATATAAAAATACGGCATGAGTTGCATCAAACTGTTATAAACATCATTCAAATTGTGATATTATAAATTGTGATAATCATAATAATCACAATTACAATTTCAAGGAAATAATCAACAATTATGATTTTTGTCAAACCGGGCAGACTAATTGTACAAGGGGGGCATGCTTTCGGTGCCACTGTATGTAGGACAGCAAGGCCTGAATGTATTCTTCAGTATGTTGTTATATATGCATTTATATGAATCTAGGGTCTTCTGTTTTGTGTGTTGTTGTCTTTCTGTCTGGGTTTGATCATTCCTATTTGTTTAATATGGATTTCGAGGATCCATTCTCAGTTCAAAGTGGAGAGGAGGGCGTTGTGGGGTATGTTAGAGCAGAATAATGGGGTTGAAGGTTTACTCAGATGTAGCTAACAAGAGAGAGGGGGGTGTTATTTACAGTGAGACGGAGCATCATTGCTCTAATTAACAATTCAGTTTGAATCATAGGGAATTGAATGAAATGTAGTGATATGAAATTTCCTCCTGAGTTCAATTTCTGCAGTTTTTCCAATTATAGACTAATTATCATTTAAAATGAAGGGAAAATGAATGCTACACAACCGGATTAGGATATACACAAAGTAATTTTCTCAGATGGATTATATGGAGGATCGCTAAAGATATCAAGTTTGTGATTTATCATCTTTCTATGCAGACCTGCTTCGTTAGACACAAGGTGAATAACTGATTGAACGATTCACTTTACATTCATTACACTGTCTGGTGTCTGCTATGCAAAAAAAATAAAAATCAGATGCACTCATTTGCTGTACAATCACTCCAGCATTGCAGCATATTAAGAACATTTTAACATCTCTGACAAATTATTTAGTCTTCTCTTGCCACGGATACTCTACTATATGAATAAATATGCAAATTATGCACTGAAAAGTTGGCTATGTTGCTATGGATTCGGAATCTTTTGTTTTGTGGGGGTTTTGTAAGTTTGTTTTAACTGAATTACAAATTCATCACAACAAAGCGCACACACACACACACACACACACACACACACAAAAAGAAAGGTTCTTCATTACGCCCTATTAAATAGTAACAATAGAGGAACAATTGATGGCATTTATCTCATAAAACATATTCTCACTATGTGCTTTCAACTCTAAATGACAGAGACTTTCTTCTGCTCTTTTTTGGCAGCATTGAAATGTTTGAATATGTTTTCCTTGTGCATCTCATCCCTAATTTATTTGTTTTCTTGTTCTCAGTCTTTGTACCCTTGACAACGGTCCTGGAACATTCCAGTCGTGCATTATGCCCAGAGACTGCGAGACCTCTGATTGGTCCGTTTGGAGTCCATGTTCAAAGACATGTAGGGCATCAGATATGTCGCCTGGTTTTCGGGTCAGGACTCGAAGCATAATGCAGACTCCTATTGGACTAGGCAAAGAATGCACCCCTCTTGAAGAAAAGAAAGCCTGCAACATCATCGGAGATTTACTTCCGAACTGCCCTAGGTTTGTATTTCAGCCTCCCAATAATAATTAAATTCCTACTGTACATGTAAAAAAAAATTTAAATTTACAAAATGATTTTTCGAGAGTTTTGTTCAAGTATTTATTTACTAAACCCCTGTTGCATCCGAGCATACCAAAGATTAGAAAAAGCTAATTAGTGAGATTAGGTATTTGATCAATAGCAGCAGACAGTTATTTCATTAAAACCACAGCTTTATGCATCATAACACTTTGCTTAGTCGATGCTTTTTCATTAGTAGATGGTTTTCTACCGGAAAACAGGAAGCTAAGCCTATTAGTATCTTTCAGCGGCAGCTCACTGTGTCCGTTTATCCAGTGCAACTTTTGAGAGGAGCCCAGCACGATATAATGAGGCTATAGGGCCAAAACAAAAGAAGTGTGTTTCACCACAGCGGGAATGTGCTTTTGTTCTCCAGGTATGTGTGGAAGAGCACAGATTGGGGGGACTGTCAAGTGGCCCCTCTTCTCAGCCAGCAGGACAGAATGCTTAACAATGTAAGCGTTCTCTGCGGTGGAGGGATTCAGACCAGGCAGCTGTACTGCATCCAGGTCCCTGACAACTCCACCCCTCATCACAGAAAAGAGGGTAAGGATCAGTGTCTAAATGACAATGAGCAACAGTAGTATGGCAAAGCTATGTGCTGTGCATCTCTTCAGCTGCAGATGTGTTGATTTTCACATTGCAAAGGCTAATTCATTTTGGTTTAAGAAATCCAGATCAATGAGTCTTTTGGTTAGCCATTTGCCTTAGCCGTGAGTAACTGTGCTTGTAAAAAAACTGTTTCTAAGATTAAAGGTAGTTAAAGGGAGTCACCTTGCTCTGAAATTAATTTCGAGGAGCTGCACTAGCCAATGAAAGCAGTGTTTAGATGGATTCAAGGCATGCTGAGCTGAGAAAGGCATACAGATGAAGATGACTCCTTTCAATCAATGTTGTTTGGGGATATAGATCAATGAAAATCAACAGTGGTGTTTGCTTTCCACCCAACCCAGAGGACTCTCATACTAATGTTAAAAGACCACAGTCAAAGTAAGAGACTTTCAAGAGGTTTGCCTAAACTTTTGAACACTTGTTTGACAAAAGTCACATTGAGAATCAGTGCAATTCAAAGTCAGTTCAAAATCATTTTACTTTCTTACTGCATGTTCCTGGTTTTATTGGGAACTATTCATCCAGTGCATGTTACTCTAGAACAGGAACAAATTGTATTAATTTTCCTGTCCACTGAAACTACTTCCCTTTTCCGCTGATGTCTCTTAGGCCATGCAGCCTATTGGATAACGTTAATCAATAGCCAAATAGTTAAGGATTGTTTTAACATTCACATTCAGTCTGCCTCCATTCTGGTATGTAACACTCTCAATTCACAATCTATCTAATTTCTGATGGATAAAGTTGTCCCACCACAAAAGTTTTCACCTTGAATATCTTGTTTCACTTGAAGATGCATGAAATTCCAGAATTAAAATGTGTTGGAAACCACAATACATGTTAATTTTGAAGTTTACATGATATGGCAATTCGCCTGAATGCATATTATCAATCTTATTGTGAACATTAAACCCATGCATGTTTCTTTTTTTTTACTTTGTAATGTTTAATCAAAAACTCTGTTCTTCCAGTCAAATGACAGACTTCTCTCTAGTGATGTATGTCAGATTATAGTCATTTAGTCTGTGTAGGCCTGTCACTTACAATGAACAGCAAGCTTGCATTCAGATCTGCCTCCATCCAGTCAACAACCGATGGAGAAAACGATGGGTTACTTAACATAAACCCGGGTTCTTTGATAACAGAGTGAGGTGTTTCACTGTGGGAATTGCTTTGGGCATGACTAACTGCGGAAGCTCTTATGACACCACATCTGTCTTTGACAGACAGGTCGACCTGTGACCAGGCTCCGCACAACCTATATTAGCCAGGTCGACCCATGCCATTAGCCCAAGTCATTATAGAGAGATTACTTCCCATACCTGTGCAAGGAGAGGGAAGTGCGGATGAAACATCTCACTCTGTTTTCAAAGAACCCAAGTTTACTTTAAGTAACCCATTGTTATTTTTCTAACTTCGCTCGGTGTTTCACTATGGGAGATATGGACCACTCCCAGATTGCACCCATATCACTGTTATCACCCATAACAATTAAATGGGCACAGACCTACCGGCTCCCAGCACTGCATGTACTAAGGATGGCGCAGACACGTCCAGTCTATAGAATCTCACAAAAGTATGTGGCATAGCCCAACTTGCTGCTGAACAAATATCTTGAACAGAAATTCCCCTGAGTAAGGCTCTCAAGCTCTTAGGCTGTTGAAGACCCTTGCAAACATAAGCTAAAGATATAGCTTCAATGATCCAATGAGAAAGCCATTGACGAGACAACGGCTTCCCTTTGTGAGGAGTAGCACAAGACACAAACAGCTGTTGAGGAGTCCTGCAGCCTGCTGTTCCTTTCACATGCATATGAAGACCCCGTACCGGACATAATGAATTCAACTTCTGCTCCCCCAGAGAAGAGAACCGAGGAGGGTGAAAAGCTGCCAGTTCAGTAGATGGGCACCTATACGATGAATCAACTACCTTAGGCACAAAAGCAGGGCTAGGGCAAAAGGAAACCTTAGTGACTTTGGCAGGGGTCGAACTGGCTGCTATAGGTGGAGCTGAGCCTTGTCACAGGTCGACAGATGTGGTGTCATAAGAGCTTCTGCAGTTGGTCATGCCCGATTCCCAAAGTGAAACACAGAGCGAAGTTAGAAAAAGAACCAAGTCCTCTCTCTATATTTTTTTCACTTGAATGTATGTCACAATGCAGAAGAAGAGATCTGTCAAGACTTTGAGCTAAATACTTGCATTGGTTTACAAAGGCTTTGCAATTGATTTTATTCTTTGTGGGAGTTGGTGCTTTTTCAAAGTTCAGAAAATTATACTTATTAAACTGAATTATATTTTGCCAAGAAAAGTTCTGGCTAAATTTGCCTGACATATGGATTCTTTCTTTCTATGCCTCGGTAGTGTCTAGGCCAGTAAGTGGGCATCTGTGTGTAGGAGAACTGCCTTCTGCGGTGCAGCCCTGCTTCATACCATGCCCACAGCTATGCCTGCTCTCGCCCTGGTCCTCCTGGGGGGCCTGTCTCCACGACAACTGCATGGAAACACTTGGACGAAAAGGTGGGACAACATGGGAATGAAATGTCATTGGTGGGGAAAAAATTTGCTCTTTTATTAATAGAAGCTATAAAATCCACTTTAAATGTTTAAAATTGATGATTGGTACACCTCTCCACTGAGCTGAACTCGGAGGTAACCGAGTATCTAAAACTGACACCATTTTTGGTGAGAGGTGATAACATCTGTCACTGAAGCGAGCTGCCAGAGTACTGCCCTATAATGAGAGAATTTAGCAGAGGGCAGACTGATGTCACACAAATCAGTCATACATAAGTGAGGCTTTCAGTCAGAAATGACTCATTCTGGATAAGAATTATAAGAATAATCCCAGCTTTAAAACAGTGCTGCAATTTTATCATTCACCTGCCTTACTGAAACAAGATGAATATTCTAGAGGTATGAAGATCTAAATTATGATGTTAAATGTGAAAATAATAAATATGTTGCAGTAATTTGATCAAGTGACAGTAAAGACATTTATAATAGTACAAAAGGTTTCTATTTTAAAAAAAAATGCTGTTCTTTTGAACTTTCTATTCATCATATAATCCTGAAAAAAAATGTATCTCAGTTTTAACATATTAGAATAAACATATTAGAATGATTTCTGAAGGATCCTGTGACACTGAAGACTGGAGTAATGACTGCTGAAAATTCAGCTTTACCATCAGAGGAATAAATTACATTTTAAAATATATTCCTAAATAGGAAAACAGTTATTTTAAATTATATGATATTTTACTGCGTGTGTGTGTGGTGTGTGTGTTTTTTGGTGGTGTGTTTTTTCTGGGTGTGGTGATAAGTAATATGTATTTTTTTATTATTATTATTTTTTTACATTTTGGTATTAAATGGTTTAATTATTAAATAATATAAGTTAGAGTATAGAACTACAAAATGTAAAAAGTATCATCAAGCTCATTTAAAGAACTTGATGTTCATATTGAAATCTCTAACTTTTGATTGCACACTTGCACATATTTTGGCAAATCAGTTTGAGACATTAAGCTTTATTCTGAAACTCTCGAGGAGAAATATCAGAAGAAACCCATCTGAGAAGGATTTGTTTTATAACTGATTGCTGTCTTGAAGATTTTGTGATGTGTTTTCCCAGTGGGACTGTCTTAATAGGTAGGGTGTCTAGATTCTCTTTTATTCGTTTAGACTGCACCTGCAGCTGGTTAGAGTCTGTTTACTGTTTTCAAGCATTTCACCTCACTGCTGTTTCAGAGTATCTTTTGATCTTTGATACTGGATGAACTATGCAGAACTCCCAAGCCTAGAGCTTTCATAAATAGACAAATGAAGTTCTTTCCTACACATACAAACATAGATTTCATCAGAGGAGCCTCGTGGATTTATTTTTTAGTTGTTTTATTAACATTTCTAGTGCATTACAAATTTACTATTGCCCACAGTCATTTTTTTTATCCTCTTTGTGTGTTCTTGGGTGAATGTAAGCATGTGTGGAGGAATGAATTGAACACTGGTTTGGCAATGATTGTAAGTGGCAAATTCTACCCAACATTAATGTGAGTAGGGAGCATTGAAGTGGGACTGATAAGGTTCTAAAGTATTGGAAGTGAAACGCTGCCTGCAGCCCACCTGTCTTTCCCATGAATAAGTCCGATAGCTCCCGTGAACCTTTCAATTATTAATATCCGCAGGGATATGTCTCCACCAAATTGTTTTTCACAGTTTGGAGGAGGGCACTGCCCATCCAGGCATTCCTTTTGGTCCAGAAACAGGGCTGTTGGTGTGTGAACCGTGTCTGCATGCATGTTCTCCAAGGGAGTACGTCCTCCACTATGCTGCTCGGGTGTAGTTTCAGAATGATGTGTAGTTGTAATTTGTTCATTTACTGTCCTGGGGTTGAGCTGTTGTCATCTACAGAAGAAGGATGCTGCTTTTGGGGCTCAGAGGTGCAGGAAGTTATTTGTTACAGCTTCAGTCTGTCATGTTGCATCTTCAATGAAGAAAACTTGCATTTTATTGCATGTGCTGAAGTATATATTGAAATTGTTATATATTTTGTGTGTGTGGGTGGGTGTAAAATGTAATATTTTGTATTTTTTATATATTTGTAAATAAAGAAAGAAAATGCTATTTTTATTTTTTACGCATTTTATTCTCACCGTTAGTTTAGTGCGTTCTTCAGGACTTTTCTCTCCTCAGCATATGAAACCCTCTGAGATGACAGTACAAGTTAGAAGTAACAATATAACAAATATGAAGGATGTATGGATGATGGATGGCGTAAATACAATTTTGAACAAATTAATTTAATGCAATATGTACCTGTAAAAAATAAAGACAGTTCCACCAGTGGGAAGGTTTTAACAATAGCACTGTTTATATTTGACCTTAATTTATAGAATTTAAGAGAGAAATTGTAAATTTTTCATATGGGAACTATTTCTCATGTTGAAATGGAATTAAATTAAAATAAAATAAAATAAAAACACTGGGCTACAGATTTTGGAACCAAAATATGTTACAATACTCTACAATACAAGTTGTAGAAACAAATGCTAGTGGTTTACAAAAGTTATAAAACAGATTCATATTGACTGTCCCCGGAGATAAATGGACATGTTTTTGCCGAAGATGCCATTGTTGTGAATACGTATGTAGAATATAGACAAGTTTTATGGAATCGTCATATTATGAATTCTGAAACAGAACAAATGATTCATAATGCAGTCTACAGAATATACATCTGTTCTTAGATAAAGGGTGTTATTCATGTCTTCTCAATTATTTTATGATAAGTGAAATAAACTGGTAATACCCCAATGTTTGAATTATATACAGTATATGATATATATAGAGCTCTCGTCACACAATACACACATATCTTATAGGGTTTACCGTTTTTTGTGTCAAAGCAGTGTTGAGAGCTGCGGGGTGTTTTGATTATTTCAAAGGCTTGGCTGACACTATGATTTTCCAAGGACTGCCAAGTCAAGCCCCCTGCAGGGGTGTGTGATGATCCAAATCTCACTACTGGCATGCACATAGTCAAGGAGCAAAGATATGAGGAGTTAGTATCTACTCATCACAGACCGTAAACAGGATCAGATGGTATCCAGACAGCTAGCATCCCACCCTCATGTTAGTCATCAGATCATCTTGTTTGATAAATTATGCTTGGAGTAATGCCTGATTCTTCTTTTTTCTCGCTTATGCACTGTATTGTAATGCATATTGATATCGGCTGGAGCTGGCTTTGAGAACGTATGCCAATGTATGAAATATTAATTACAGTTGGTCTAAGAGTTTTGTATTTTGTTTTTCGCTGACAGACTAGCATTAAAAGATGATGACCTTTCTAGCAGCACAATGCATAGTTGTTGTTGTTGTTTTTTATGAGAACAATGTTTTGCCTTCATGTTTAACCAGTACTTTTAGGTGTTAAATGTTCATATTCCAGTGCTATTTCATTTATGACTGGCATCTAAGTTTGCAGTCATTGCTCATAGCTTTACAAATGAGTAAATGAAAAGAGTGTATTCAGGCAAATTACAGCAGAGCAGGAGTAGGAATTTATTCTCCTAACAAAAGCTGTGTCAGAAAGCCTTTTCAAATGAGTTTCTATTATAGACTTATTTAGCCACCACTAGAATTCGAACTCACTGGCCAGAAACTGATACTCATTTTCCCTCACAATAACCCTAATTCACCTGTCTCTCGCTCTGTTCCCAGGCTACAGGCAGAGGAGGAGAGAGGTGCTGGAGGAAGGATCAGGAACAGAAAGCTGTGCTCATCTCCTGGAGTCAATGCCCTGTGAGGATCCAGTATGCTTCCTGTGGCAGGTGCAGTTTGAGGGCGCATGTGTGCCCAGCGAAGGGAACTGTGGAAATGGAAGCAGGACTCAAACTGTGGCTTGCGTCAACTCAAAAGGTATACAAGCAAAATACTTGTATTTATTGGAAGTGAATTATTTCATAAAATGTCTGTATGTGCATATAGGTAATACACTGGTTTAAGGGTGTTGAGTAAAGCATAAGCAACAGTAATAGTGCTGTTTTAGCCAGCACCATAAATAAACAGTCATATCAAAAGTATTCTAATATCCACCTGTAACAAAAAGATCACATTATTTTTACAAAAACTAGTAATGGAAAGTTGTTTGGCTAAAGAGTACTGTGTCTGTGTATTCCATTAGAACTCTGCATGATTTGTATATCTATAAAGCATTCTAATATTGAGAGTGATATAATAAAGGAAAGGCTTTTAAGAGCAGCTGGACACATTGACCTGCATCATGTCAGCATCACAGTGTTTCATCAGTGCATTACTCTAGCTGATAGGCGGCTATAGAGCTGTCTGAAAGTGTGGCTTTGGAGATCAGTTAGTGTAACCCATTTTAACCTAGCTGTGTAATTTATGAGAGATGCCATGAAGATGAGGAATCCAGCAACGTGAACTTGAGGAAGCCTTAGCGAGACCTTAATAGCCCACCTTTACAACCTGTGAAACTAATTGCAGCCTTTTTGCATGTTTAATTATTGTGTCATAATAGATTATGGGTGGATATATTAGGGAGACAGGGAAGAATCCAGTGGAATTACTTAATTAACGTTCCTGAGGAGAATTGACACACGGGTCTGAAAGGTGAGGGTGTTTGAAACGGGTGTAATTAGAACCAGATATTTTTCTCATAATTCTTAATTCCAGTTAAAAAGACATCAGATGTGTGATTTTAAGTAACACCAGTGTCAAATACTCAATTTAATCTTCCCTGCACCTCAATTGATTGATGCAATTTGACACAATAAGGTGTTTTGTGGATGAGAAAGAGTGTCTTATAATTTTTTGTATTTGTTTAATTCATTATTTCAGACTTGATGAATATAAAGGGCCTCGGTGTTATTATACAAGTTTAGTATGACATTACATAGTACTTCTCATTTTCAGAAGTGCAGCTTTCTCATTTGAATATAATGCTGCTATGTGAAATTTAATTACCCAGTATTTATAGGTAAAACAAATTTGTGTAGCAAAGAAGCGAGTAATCATTGCTAACAGCATCGAAATGGCTCTCATGATTTTGATAATTATGTTGATGAGAAGTCTGGTTAAATTAAGCGTGAAGTGTCTCCGTTGCTTTATTGTTTAACCTTTCAGCCCAAACTTAAGAAAGAGACTGACAGAGTAATGAAGGATTTTGGGGCATGTGTTGCTTTCAATGCAGCTTTCTTGACTTCCTTTTGCTGGAGTTAATTGGGCTCTGGAGGACTAGGCATTTCTTCTGTTTCTGCTTTATTTCCCAAGAATGAGCATATTGAAGCATGAATATCGGGGTCTGTTCCACTCTGACCGTGAGATGGAGCATTTTTCTCTGCACTGATGTTCAGACTGCTCCAGTTTACTGGCCAGTTAAAGCTCATTGCATAGTGATCTATATCCGTCTATTCTGTATTCAAGGGCAGGACTGAACTCTTATTACAGCCTGGCAGCACTCTTAAGAGACGTCTGTCATGCCGTTCACAGTCTGATTGAAATCCAGCTACAGCCTTACGTGTCTTAGCACAATTCTAGAGTATGTACACTCTGGACTACTGGACTTTGACTATCTGCATAAAGTCTGGTCCACATTGTAGATCAGTACTGTCTGCTTAGAAACAGAAAGACACCATCTGATTGGCATGTCAGGTTCCCTGCATTGGTTTGGTTTATTTATGTGATGTTTAGGGGTTGTGGTGGTGCTTATAGATACATTTTTTTTTTAAACTAAGAGCAAAATAGAATATGCAGCTGCTCAAGGGTATCTTCATTTTTACATATTTTTGTTTGTTTGTTTTAGTCATAGTTTCATAGTTTCATAGTTTAGTTACATGGCTATATGTAGATCCTTTTGAGAGGTTTAATCAACCGGTTGTAAACGGTGTTCATTCCCTGTTCTGCTTTAGCTCATACAGCTGAAGGAGGTCAGTCTGTGGCATTATTGATTTTGACAGGAAATCAATTTGTTGTATAGATTTGTTTTCAAAAAAGCATTATATCTTACAGTGTTATTTGTCACATCATTTTCAGTTTGTTTAATTATTGTTATGAACATTTTTTGTATTTTTGGTATTATTGACATAATCAAAAAAACCCTTTGCTAACAAACTTTTTTGGCAGTAATTTCAGTGATTAGATTAAAGGCAGGGTAGGTGATTTGGTTCAAAAACATTTTTGTTATGCTGGTTAAAAGTCTCTTCACATCCCGATAGCAATCAATAAGTTAAGTGGTCTAAATGTATTTATATCGTCTGTTGAAGGCGTAGGTGCATAAAAATGTTTGTCCAATCATATTCCTTGGTCGGAGGGCTACGATAGGCTGTGCTACCTGCCTGTGGCTGTCAACATATGTATTTGCATACCTCCGTGCACCCTGTTTGAACAGACATGATACATCATCATCGCAGACCGAGCAAGAACGGAAGGTGTAATTATTGCAATATTATGTGCTTTGTAGTGTACTGTTTTCTCACCGGTGAATGAGACATGAGGTGATCTGACAGCATTGCATTCAACCCTCCACCAACACCGTCTCTCATCGTGTCGCTGGTCAGCCTCTGGTCTGCCTGTGTGCATTCATGTGTTTTGGAAGAGGCGTGGCTTTGGAAATTGATTTGCAGGGAGGGTGGGATCTTATGCTTTCAAAGCTAGCTTGCTATTGCTAGCCTCTCCGAAATTGTCTACCCTGCCTTTAACACTGACTTGCTGCAATGTGTCTCAAACAAAATTCCTCAATATTTTTTTTTGTGCTTAGTGTAGCAGCATGGTAGTGTGAAAAACAACTTTGTTTCTAATAGAACAAATAAAAACCTATTCACACTGAATAGTAGCCAACTGCTATATCAGCCGGTATTTTTTGCATTTTTTAATTATTAGTAAGTTTTTCTGTTTTATACGAAGCAGGACTTTTAAATTGATAGCGCTGGGACTTTTACTTTGACAGCGCTGAGCACGCCTAAGCCTGAGTGCATACACACAGGAGCTCCCATTGCTCTTCTCATTAGTTTACAAATTTTTCTTTAACAGTTCTGTATAATATATATCTAAAATTATATATTTTTCCTTTTCCAAGTAAATTTTCTTTTGTGTGTGTATGTATGTATGTATGTCTGTATGTGTGTGTGTGTGTGTGTGTACAACAAAAATACTGATTAAGAAAATGATTTTCAGCAGTGTATGTGCAAGCTTCTACAGAAAATTGTGTTCACCGACATGGGGTTTTCAATTTGATGAATGAACAGCTTGAATTGTCCAGGATGTCGATCTCTCATGCACAGCAGCATGGAATGACTCCAGGGAACAGAATAAAGAAGACAGCACTTTTATAATGACTACTGCGAAGTATTCTATCAAAGTCAAAGAATGTCCTGTTTCAGTGGAATTAAATAATGTTTCTGATCCTGGTGTTTCAGTAACCTCCCTGTGTGAACTCCATATGTCCAGACCCTTAGTTTTCCAGCAGCTAAGCCACACTGTGGGCAGTCTTAATAAGGGCTCTTGTCAGTGAGGATCTCTGACTATCAACTCCAGGTGTTTATGCTTGCCAGTTTCTCTTAGGTTTTCGACTCTGTTGGGGAAACAAGGAGTGGCAGTTTCCATCTCTGGACTCTGTAGCAATTCCGCAAATCCTTAAAGGAATTCAAATAAACTAGCGAACTCCTCCGAGAAACAGAATTTGTTTATTATTTTCACAGCACTTCAGGTTTA
Organism: Sinocyclocheilus anophthalmus; assembly: GCA_018155175.1. NCBI lineage: Eukaryota > Metazoa > Chordata > Actinopteri > Cypriniformes > Cyprinidae > Sinocyclocheilus > Sinocyclocheilus anophthalmus. The sequence goes on along the minus strand of JADLZN010008424.1, from coordinate 75,549 downwards.
GTGTGCAGCCCCCATGTTCATTTACTCTGATAACAGAGGCTCTATTACACCTGGATGTGAATTATTTTTCACTTTTCTTAACATTTTCATACCTCCAAGCTTCACAGTGCTTTGTCACTTAGTGGCACTGTGGTGTGATGCTACATCTTAAGTTCTGCAGCATTACAGCTCATGTGTCAGTCAACACCCTTCAGCTGAGGCCTATCTCTAAAGCAACATATTGAGGAAGTCAGTCATTTAACTTTGTGTCAGCAGCACATTACTAAAATTCATTGAATCCTGTAGTCACGGTTGTAATTTTATGCTGGTTTATGACCTCAGCGTTGTAGTTCTCCAGCACTGCCAGAAATTCACAGAACACATGAGAGTCAATATAATATGAGGACCAAGGTCACCTTTTTCTATGTTTTTTTCTCCTGCTGTAAATTTACAGCAGGCTAAAATGGTTGTGGCCTCTAGCTAATCAACAGCAGAATCTCAGTGTAATTATAGCTAATGTCAAACCCGACACAGCTTTAATCGATACATATAGAGCTAGATTGGCGATTGGTAGATAGATGTGAGAAAATCAATTACAAAATGCATATGAAATGTACAAGAAGTTCCATTAGTAGTTATTACGATTCACGGTATGTCATTATTTTTGATTGATGACTTTGACATTTGACCCGCCCCCTTAGGGGTTAACCTTATGACCTTTTTTTAATGACCGTGATTAACCTGTGACCTCAGCAATGAATTAGGTTATTGTCCTTTAATGTTCACCAGATGTTCAAAGCCATCTGGCTCTAGCATATATCCGGGAGTGACATAATTAACCTGTGACCTCTAACATGAATTAGGTTATTATCCTTTAATGATCAGCGGATGTTTAATGACATCTGTTTGTAGCATATATCCGGGAGTGACATTCTTAACCTGTGACCTCTAACATGAATTAGGATATTGTCCTTTAATGTCCAGCAGATGTTTAATGACATCTGTTTGTAGCACATATCTGGGAGTGACATAATTAACCTGTGACCTCAGCAATGAATTAGGTTATTGTCCTTTAATGTTCAGCAGATGTTTAATGTCATCTGTTTGTAGCACACATCCGGGAGTGACAAACTTAACCTGTGACCTCCATCATGAAGTAGGATATGGTCCTTTAATGATCAGCGGATGGGGTTTTGTAATATATCGTGTCACACCATAATTAGCCCACGATCTCCATGGTTGAGACATGAGTCATGTTTGAACTCGATCGCCCGGGGTCATCTATGGACCACATGTGTTCGTAGCGGGTGGTGTTCCATGGCGTACTTTTATAAATAGAGCAGTCCATTTCTGTGGAAAATCAGAAAAGAGCGGATAAATGAGAAAATAATACAATAAATAACTCGGATTATAATAATTTATCTCTCTCACGACACAACACACACCACACACACACACACCACACACACACACACACACACCACACACACAGGCAGACTATAGGAAACAGGGGTCAGTCTCTCTCACTCTCTCTCTCTCACACACACACACACACACACACACACACACACACACACACACACAGGCATACTATAGGACCTGCTTGTTTAAGTCCAGACAGGGAAGTGTATGTGCCACAATCTCTGGTCACTTTAACTCATAAGGTCTCTGTGTGTTTGCGACCACCGGACGTTGGTCAGATATGCGGGGCTCCGGATTGCGAGAGATTTGTCAAGGTTGTTGAAGATACTTAAAAACACAGCGACAACTGTTCAAGCATGGAATTGCTTATAGAGGCCTCACACACACACACATACGAACGTAAGACTTCTTTGTCTGTCTGAAGCCGAGCAGATGCAAGCGACCCCAGTGTCACCGTTATGTTGCCTCAGGATATGAGAGATATTTCTGCGCAAATAGCAGAAAATATGAGAGCTATCTCCGCCCATACTTCGGTTCTGAAGCATATAAATTGCTTGGCACTATTCCAAAAATCATTCAGCTGTGAACAAACTTCCATCAGTCTCAAACAATTGCTCTACAACTTGTTCGTCAATATTCAAGATGGCACAGGAACGTCATAGTAAGTACAAATTTTAAAGATTAATTTATGCTTTTAAGAATGTAAAAAATGTACAGCTGATTACAATTGATAAATAGGTTTATAATTTCACAGATGTGCAAAGACAATATGGTGTGGAATATTCTGCATTCGACGAAATAGATCATTTTGGTAATTAATGTTTCTATATATTCCTAATATATATATTTAGGTATTCATTATTAACTGACTTTTATTGGTGACTTTTAGCGAGACCTGCAATAGTCGACGTCTGCAGAGAAGGTGTGGTATTTCCATCTGTGCTATTAATCAACTAACCTGCAATATTATATTTATCTTTTATTTTATATAGATGTATTTTAATTCCTAGAATTTTTGGAGCTTATAACTCAGCCAGGATTTGGTCCGTCGCAACCAGAGGTAAACGTCATCCAGGAGAGCCGCCGTGTGGAAAACGTCATTCAAGAGAGCCGGAAGAGGTGTAACACCGATGACGCAGAAGCCCCCAGCACGTCAACACGAACAACCGCAGCGAGACCAGCAAAATGTCTTAAAATAGCGATCGTTTCTCCAGTGATAAGGACCAACGATGGAGATTCGAACGCATCATTGAGCGGTAAGTTTTATTATATTGCCATAGTTTGTCATTTTTTAAGTATGAGCGATCGTTTAACATAGGGTGATCCTGCTATCATGGTCCCATGCGCTAACTCAGCTGGCTACGACAGTAGACCAGTGCTGGGTGACAGAATACAGAGATCGGATGCTATCGATTGACACCATAAAATAAGGTTTATTTTATTTATTTATTTTTTCTCTTATAAACTTTAAATCGCTGTTATTGACTGTGTTTTATATCATTTTTTGCATATTGTCACACGCCCGAAACGGTATAGTCACACAGGGAGATAGTGATAGCAACATCAGAGTGCCAAAACAAAGATTTTATTTTTGTTATACATTATATAGTGAATAGTAATAATATATGATTTCACAAATATCCTGTTTGAAAAATTGTTTACATAAAATGAGTAAACACACTGACTGTTTTGTATATTGGGGTATTAAATTAATTTAAATCATATTTATTGGTGATTTTTAAAATAATTAGTTTTAACCTATGCATGTTTTTTTATTTATAAAAATGTAAAACCTGTAAACAAAGATATGAAAATTATATTCCAAAATTATTCTGTATTCAGGAGTTTAACCCTTTAACTGCTGTAGTCTCAGGAGGTTAACCCTTTAACTGCAGAGACAATTGTCATAGCACGTTTTAAACAGTATCATCTTTATCATTTGGTTTATTCATAATTTGATAATTATTTATTCAAAATATTTTGGTTTATTTAAATATTAATAAGTGTTTTATCATTCACTTATTTTATTCATAATAATACCTTTTATTTATTTAGCTTTTCGGCTACAAGATATTTTACATTTATTTAGTAATTTATTTAATAGAAGTACCGCCCGTATTACGTTTTATTTTCCCCTAATCCTGTTATTGTTTTTCAGACGTAGAACGTGAAGACTTGGATGATGTCGATCTCTGGTCAAACACACAAGTACGTGAGTGGGACGGAGTGACATTTAGCAGTGAGCGTGACAATGAGAGCGAGACGGTAAGGAGTCAGACACCGTACGCATGGAGTGAAGAAGAAGAAGAAGAAGAAGAAGAAGAAGAAGAAGCATCAGCATCGATCGTGGATGCGGATGCAGAAACGGTTGGTGACGAACTCAGGTCGGCGAGCCTAAGGCACGAGGTACTCCTTCATGAAATAATTAATAAATTGGACGATATCGACCTAGCCACGAATGCGAATCAAATTGACAACGTGACGAACGGGTTACGTCAATTGAGAACAACGGTTCACGAAAGCTTTGAGACAGTTCACGACACGCTTCGCGAGCTGTTGCGTGAGAGGAGACTTTTGGTGGATCTTGTCGCCAATCTAAATCACTTTATAATGAGGAGATAACTGCTCTATAACGTTTTTATTGTTGCTGATTTTAATGATGTAAACACCAGCAATTTTTAATGTTGCCGATTTGTTATTATCAGTATTAGACTATAATTTTGACGATATCTGCACAGTGCTATTTCATGTTAATCTCGTAGCCAATTCCATTATTAAGGCTGTATGTTTTTTATATTTTCTTTTTATTTGTTGTTTGTAATCACTTTGTATCACCGTATGGTTTAAACTTTTGTTCACCTTTTGTCTGTAATCACTTTGATCTTATCACCGTATGGTTTAAACATTTGTTACCTTTTGTCTTTAATCAGTTTGATGTTACCAGTGTATGGTTTAAACTCTGTTGTCTTTATAAATAAGTAGTTATATTTTTTGTCTGTAATAATTTTAAAAATGAATGCCAGAGATCTAGACAGAGACAAAGCTCTTTCTGACACGCTACATAGTATAATTGATTTGCAAATACAAAATGCTCCTGATAATATGACGCTATGCGATAGATTACAACAAATGATAAGTTCGCACCCAGATGTGATAGGGCCATTTCCTAATTACACTATGCTAAATGCTTGTGATTTGCAACAAATAGAAATGGACCAGACCCTAAATTTGAATTTGTGCGATATGTTACAGATCATGTTAGAAGAGCACAACCAGCTGTTACAACAAAACAATGTCCAAAACGGTGGCGCATTAACAGATTCCGACTCTACACCTGCCGGTGCTATGCATTCATCAACTACCACTTCTGCTACCGAACGTTCATCGTCTAGAAGAACCGCACCCCCTGCAGGTAATAACGATGCCGAGCAACCTCTGACTCACCGTGTCGAGGCCGCTTCTGATTCCGAGCGACCCTCAACTAGCAGAACAGCGGACCCTGCCGGTACAACTCGGGCGATCATCGATGCAGCGATACGTAATGGCGGTACCGTAAACGGCTTTTGTGTTTTACCGCGACCGCGTTTTAACAGCGTGGATTTACGTAGGACTATGAATATGAGGGAGATCATGTCTACAGATTTAGCATCGTATCACGTCTCCTTGCACAACACCATGGCTGAAATAGTGTCATTTGCCCGACAGATCGGAGGTGATGCTAGCGTAATCAACTTGGTTATGACGGCCCCTAGCCTTAATTCGTCCGTTAACGCCGTTTTAACCCCCGGAAATAATTATGACGTTAATCTATTTACAGAACAAATCGAAAAATTTTTACAAAGCAATGAAAGGCTGATGGTTGATGATGCGGTTGAAATTGAAGCTAATGTAGCCATGAATAGACAAGGAGGAGGACGTCGTAAACTCACAGAACTGGCTTTGGACCAGGTTATCAAAAGAAAAAAGATGAGTCTATTCAATCCTGTAAATTCCGGTAATAAAATATGTTTGGCTATCTGCCTGGCCCATTTTCTCGACCCCCAATTACCCGAGAGCGAATTGGAAAGTTATGCGGCCGTTATCCAAAACAACGCCGGGTTCACTAGTCAAGACCCGATAGGTCTTCATGACATAGCTAAGTTTGAAAATCTGCTAGGCGTCAAAATCGTCGTTTTTTACAGGTCGAACGATGGGGGGCTAGAAACGTTCAAAAATCAGGAGGAGCCTCATCCGAAAACGATATGCCTTTACTTGCACGACGAGCATTACTATATGATATTGAATCTGACCGCATTCATCGGTACAGGTTATGTATGTGAATTTTGTTTTAAAGGGTACACAAGTCGCAGAAATCACAGTTGTAGACACGTTTGCAACGTTTGTTTCGACCGAGATTGCTACAAGCACCCTAAAACAGTCGTTCACTGCACCGATTGTCTGCGCTATTGTAAATCGAGCTACTGCTACGACATGCATAAGAAGATACCCCTAGGCCAAGAAAAGATACCATGCGATGTTATAAAATATTGCAAGCTATGTAATAGACGGTACGAAATTACAGGATGCACCGACAAACAACATCAATGCGCCCCCATCCGTTGCGTTCATTGTCGCGAGGATCTACCGGTCCAAGGGGTACATAGATGCTTCATACAACCCCAAGCTCCCAAGGGGTCTAGCAAAAAATATATATTTTATGACTTCGAAACGTGCTATGAAAACGGCAGGCACGTCGCTAATTTCGTCTGCGCAATCACTTTTAAAGGCAAGAAATTTGTGGCTGAAGGCCCCGACTGTATAGATCGTCTAATCACCCGGTTCAGACGCCCTCGATACAAAGGATACTGTTTCATAGCCCATTACGCGTCCAGATTCGACTCCTTCCTAATTCTGGAGTATTTTTGCAAAGTAGGGCTTACGGTCGACATCATCATGCAAGGATGTAAATTAATCTTCATGTACGACGATGCCTTTGCTCAGCGATACATCGATAGTTACAGCTTCATACGATGGCGCTGTCCAAGACACCCGCTGCTCTAAACTTGACAACGACGGAAAAAGGCTACTTCCCCCATCATTTCAACCGGCGTGAAAATGAGAGGTATGTGGGACCCTACCCCGACAAAAAGTTTTACGGGTATGACAACATGTCCGATAAAGACCAGACCAAGTTTAATGCGTGGTATGGTACTGTTACGGGTAAGGTCTTTCGCTTCAGGGATGAGCTGCGCGAGTACGGAGTGAACGACGTTGTCTTATTGCGGGATGCTTGCATGAAATACAGAGAAGCGTTCATAGAGTGTACTGAACTTGATCCGTTCAGCTTTACAACGCTTGCTAGCTGTTGTATGGGGGTCTTCAAGACGCGATATCTAGCCAGAGACACTCTGGCTCTGACGCATAATAATGCGTACGTCCAGCAGAGTAAGACTTACTCAAACGGTTCGATCGAATGGTTGGAATATGTAAAAAAGACCCGAAACGTCGACATTCATCACGCTCTAAACCACGGTGAGATGCAGATCGGTCGTTACTTTTTAGACGGTTACTACGAACAGAACGGATCGAGGTATGGTTTAGAATACCACGGTTGTCTCCATCATGGTCACGAATGTCGCTTCGACCCCGATCATACGCACCCCTTGTCGCACGTACCCTACGGTGAACTCAGGAGACAGTCTGACGACAAAGTGGAAATTCTGCAAAATGCCTACGGGGTAAAAGTGGAAATTTTATGGGAATGTCAGTGGCTGAAAATGAAACAGACTGACCCCTCGGTGAAAGAATTTATGAGTATTTATTCGGCCCCCGAGAGACTGAAACCCAGAAACTCGCTTTTTGGTGGACGCACGAACGCTTATAAGCTGTACCACAAAACGGTTGATGGGGAGAAAATAAGTTATGTCGATTTCACCAGCTTATATCCGTTCTGCCAGGCCCGGAAAAGCTATCCGATCGGTTTCAGTCTCTCGGGGGCCGAATAAATACTCATAAATTCTTTCACCGAGGGGTCAGTCTGTTTCATTTTCAGCCACTGACATTCCCATAAAATTTCCACTTTTACCCCGTAGGCATTTTGCAGAATTTCCACTTTGTCGTCAGACTGTCTCCTGAGTTCGCCGTAGGGTACGTGCGACAAGGGGTGCGTATGATCGGGGTCGAAGCGACATTCGTGACCATGATGGAGACATCCGTGGTATTCTAAACCATACCTCGATCCGTTCTGTTCGTAGTAGCCGTCTAAAAAGTAACGACCGATCTGCATCTCACCGTGGTTTAGAGCGTGATGAATGTCGACGTTTCGGGTCTTTTTTACATATTCCAACCATTCGATCGAACCGTTTGAGTAAGTCTTACTCTGCTGGACGTACGCATTATTATGCGTCAGAGCCAGAGTGTCTCTGGCTAGATATCGCGTCTTGAAGACCCCCATACAACAGCTAGCAAGCGTTGTAAAGCTGAACGGATCAAGTTCAGTACACTCTATGAACGCTTCTCTGTATTTCATGCAAGCATCCCGCAATAAGACAACGTCGTTCACTCCGTACTCGCGCAGCTCATCCCTGAAGCGAAAGACCTTACCCGTAACAGTACCATACCACGCATTAAACTTGGTCTGGTCTTTATCGGACATGTTGTCATACCCGTAAAACTTTTTGTCGGGGTAGGGTCCCACATACTTCTCATTTTCACGCCGGTTGAAATGATGGGGGAAGTAGCCTTTTTCCGTCGTTGTCAAGTTTAGAGCAGCGGGTGTCTTGGACAGCGCCATTGGTATGAAGCTGTAGCTATCGATGTATCGCTGAGCAAAGGCATCGTCGTACATGAAGATTAATTTACATCCTTGCATGATGATGTTGACCGTAAGCCCTACTTTGCAAAAATACTCCAGAATTAGGAAGGAGTCGAATCTGGACGCGTAATGGGCTATGAAACAGTATCCTTTGTATCGAGGGCGTCTGAACCGGGTGATTAGACGATCTATACAGTCGGGGCCTTCAGCCACAAATTTCTTGCCTTTAAAAGTGATTGCGCAGACGAAATTAGCGACGTGCCTGCCGTTTTCATAGCACGTTTCGAAGTCATAAAATATATATTTTTTGCTAGACCCCTTAGGAGCTTGGGGTTGTATGAAGCATCTATGTACCCCTTGGACCGGTAGATCCTCGCGACAATGAACGCAACGGATGGGGGCGCATTGATGTTGTTTGTCGGTGCATCCTGTAATTTCGTACCGTCTATTACATAGCTTGCAATATTTTATAACATCGCATGGTATCTTTTCTTGGCCTAGGGGTATCTTCTTATGCATGTCGTAGCAGTAGCTCGATTTACAATAGCGCAGACAATCGGTGCAGTGAACGACTGTTTTAGGGTGCTTGTAGCAATCTCGGTCGAAACAAACGTTGCAAACGTGTCTACAACTGTGATTTCTGCGACTTGTGTACCCTTTAAAACAAAATTCACATACATAACCTGTACCGATGAATGCGGTCAGATTCAATATCATATAGTAATGCTCGTCGTGCAAGTAAAGGCATATCGTTTTCGGATGAGGCTCCTCCTGATTTTTGAACGTTTCTAGCCCCCCATCGTTCGACCTGTAAAAAACGACGATTTTGATGCCTAGCAGATTTTCAAACTTAGCTATGTCATGAAGACCTATCGGGTCTTGACTAGTGAACCTGGCGTTGTTTTGGATAACGGCCGCATAACTTTCCAATTCGCTCTCGGGTAATTGGGGGTCGAGAAAATGGGCCAGGCAGATAGCCAAACATATTTTATTACCGGTATTTACAGGATTGAATAGACTCATCTTTTTTCTTTTGATAACCTGGTCCAAAGCCAGTTCTGTGAGTTTACGCCGTCCTCCTCCTTGTCTATTCATGGCTACATTAGCTTCAATTTCAACCGCATCATCAACCATCAGCCTTTCATTGCTTTGTAAAATGTTTTCGATTTGTTCTGTAAATAGATTAACGTCATAATTATTTCCGGGGGTTAAAACGGCGTTAACGGACGAATTAAGGCTAGGGGCCGTCATAACCAAGTTGATTACGCTAGCATCACCTCCGATCTGTCGGGCAAATGACACTATTTCAGCCATGGTGTTGTGCAAGGAGACGTGATACGATGCTAAATCTGTAGACATGATCTCCCTCATATTCATAGTCCTACGTAAATCCACGCTGTTAAAACGCGGTCGCGGTAAAACACAAAAGTCGTTTACGGTACCGCCATTACGTATCGCTGCATCGATGATCGCCCGAGTTGTACCGGCAGGGTACGCTGTTCTGCTAGTTGAGGGTCGCTCGGAATCAGAAGCGGCCTCGACACGGCTAGTCAGAGGTTGCTCGGCATCGTTATTACCTGCAGGGGGTGCGGTTCTTCTAGACGATGAACGTTCGGTAGCAGAAGTGGTAGTTGATGAATGCATAGCACCGGCAGGTGTAGAGTCGGAATCTGTTAATGCGCCACCGTTTTGGACATTGTTTTGTTGTAACAGCTGGTTGTGCTCTTCTAACATGATCTGTAACAAAATAAATTCAAATTTAGGGTCTGGTCCATTTCTATTTGTTGCAAATCACAAGCATTTAGCATAGCGTAATCAGGAAATGGCCCTATCACATCTGGGTGCGAACTTATCATTTGTTGTAATCTATCGCATAGCGTCATATTATCAGGAGCATTTTGTATTTGCAAATCAATTATACTATGTAGCGTGTCAGAAAGAGCTTTGTCTCTGTCTAGATCTCTGGCATTCATTTTTAAAATTATTACAGACAAAAAAATATAACTACTTATTTATAAAGACAACAGAGTTTAAACCATACACTGGTAACATCAAACTGATTAAAGACAAAAGGTAACAAATGTTTAAACCATACGGTGATAAGATCAAAGTGATTACAGACAAAAGGTAACAAAAGTTTAAACCATACGGTGATATAAAGTGATTACAAACAACAAATAAAAAGAAAATATAAAAACATACAGCCTTAATAATGGAATTGGCTACGAGATTAACATGAAATAGCACTGTGCAGATATCGTCAAAATTATAGTCTAATACTGATAATAACAAATCGGCAACATTAAAAATTGCTGGTGTTTACATCATTAAAATCAGCAACAATAAAAACGTTATAGAGCAGTTATCTCCTCATTATAAAGTGATTTAGATTGGCGACAAGATCCACCAAAAGTCTCCTCTCACGCAACAGCTCGCGAAGCGTGTCGTGAACTGTCTCAAAGCTTTCGTGAACCGTTGTTCTCAATTGACGTAACCCGTTCGTCACGTTGTCAATTTGATTCGCATTCGTGGCTAGGTCGATATCGTCCAATTTATTAATTATTTCATGAAGTAGTCCTCGTGCCTAGGCTCGCCGACCTGATTCGTCACCAACCGGTTCTGCATCCGCCTCCACGATCGATGCTGAGGCTGCTTCTTCTTCTCTTCTTCTTCTTCTTCTTCTTATATTTTTACGGTGGTTGACTCCTTACCGTCTCGCTCTCATTGTCACGCTCACTGCTAAATGTCACTCCGTCCCACTCACGTACTTGTGTGTTTGACCAGAGATCGACATCATCCAAGTCTTCACGTTCTACGTCTGAAAAACAATAACAGGATTAGGGGAAAATAAAACGTAATACGGGCGGTACTTCTATTAAATAAATTACTAAATAAATGTAAAATATCTTGTAGCCGAAAAGCTAAATAAATAAAAGGTATTATTATGAATAAAATAAGTGAATGATAAAACACTTATTAATATTTAAATAAACCAAAATATTTTGAATAAATAATTATCAAATTATGAATAAACCAAATGATAAAGATGATACTGTTTAAAACGTGCTATGACAATTGTCTCTGCAGTTAAAGGGTTAACCTCTGAGACTACATCAGTTAAAGGGTTTTTTTTTTTTTTTTTTTTTTTTTTTTTTTTTTTTTTTTTTTTTCAAAACTCCTGAATACGATAATTTTGGAATATAATTTTCATATCTTTGTTTACAGGTTTTACATTTTTATAAATAAAAAGACATGCATAGGTTAAAACTAATTATTTTAAAAATCACCAATAAATATGATTTAAATTAATTTAATACCCCAATATACAAAACAGTCAGTGTGTTTACTCATTTTATGTAAACAATTTTCAAACAGGATATTTGTGAAATCATATATTATTACTATTCACTATATAATGTATAACAAAAATAAAATCTTTGTTTTGGCACTCTGATGTTGCTATCACTATCTCCCTGTGTGACTATACCGTTTCGGGCGTGTGACAATATGCACAAATGATATAAAACACAGTCAATAACAGCGATTTAAAGTTTAAAATAAATAAATAAATAAAATAAACCTTATTTTATGGTGTCAATCGATAGCATCCGATCTCTGTATTCTGTCACCCAGCACTGGTCTACTGTCGTAGCCAGCTGAGTTAGCACATGGGACCATGATAGCAGGATCACCCTATGTTAAACGATCGCTCATACTTAAAAAATGACAAACTATGGCAATATAATAAAACTTACCGCTCAATGATGCGTTCGAATCTCCATCGTTGGTCCTTATCACTGGAGAAACGATCGCTATTTTAAGACATTTTGCTGGTCTCGCTGCGGTTGTTCGTGTTGACGTGCTGGGGGCTTCTGCGTCATCGGTGTTACACCTCTTCCGGCTCTCTTCAATGACGTTTTCCACACGGCGGCTCTCCTGGATGACGTTTACCTCTGGTTGCGACGGACCAAATCCTGGCTGAGTTATAAGCTCCAAAAATTCTAGGAATTAAAATACATCTATATAAAATAAAAGATAAATATAATATTGCAGTTTATTAATAGCACATAGATAGAAATAACTCACCTTCTCCGCAGACGTCGACTAATGCAGCTCTTGCTAAAAGTCACCAATAAAAGCAAGTTAATAATGAATACCTAAATATATATATATTAGGAATATATAGAAACATTAATTACCAAAATGATCTATTTCGTCGAATGCAGAATATTCCACACCATATTGTCTTTGCACATCTGTGAAATTATAAGCCTATTTATCAATTGTAATCAGCTGTAGATTTTTTACATTCTTAAAAGCATAAATTAATTTTTAAAATTTGTACTTACTATGACGTTCCTGTGCCATCTTGAATATTGCTGAACAAGTTGTAGAGCAATTGTTTGAGACTGATGGAAGTTTGTTCACAGCTGAATGATTTTTGGAATAGTGCCAAGCAATTTATATGCTTCAGAACCGAAGTATGGGCGGAGATAGCTCTCATATTTTCTGCTATTTGCGCAGAAATATCTCTCATATCCTGAGGCAACATAACGGTGACACTGGGGTCGCTTGCATCTGCTCGGCTTCAGACAGACAAAGAAGTCTTACGTTCGCATATGTGTGTAAGGCTTCTATAAGCAATTCAATGCTTGAACAGTTGTCGCTGTGTTTTTTAAGTATCTTCAAGAACCTTGACAAATCTCTCGCAATCCTGAGCCCCACATATCTGACCAACGTCCGGTGGTCGCAAACACACAGAGACCTTATGAGTTAAAGTTACCAGAGATTGTGCACATACACTTCCCTGTCTGACCTTAAAACACAGCAGGTCCTATAGTCTGCCTGTGTGTGTGTGTGTGTGTGTGTGTGTGTGTGTGTGTGTGTGTGGTGTGTGTGTGTGGTGTGTGGGAGAAGAGAGAGTGAGAGAGACTGACCCTGTTTCCTAGGTCCTGCCTGTGTGTGTGTGTGTGTGTGTGTGTGTGTGTGTGTGTGTGTGTGTGTGTGTGTGTGTTTGTGTGTGTGTGTGTGTGTGTGTGATAGAGATAAATTATTATAATCCGAGTTATTTCGTTGTATTATTTTATTATTTATCAGCTCTTTTCTGATTTTCCACAGAAATGGACTGCTCTATTTATACTATGGAACTCCACGAACACATGTGGTCCATAGATGGCCCCGGGCGATCGAGTTCAAACATGACTCATGTCTCAACCATGGAGATCGTGGGCTAATTATGGTGTGACACGATATATTACAAAACCCCATCCGCTGATCATTAAAGGACCATATCCTAATTCATGATGGAGGTCACAGGTTAAGTTTGTCACTCCCGGATGTGTGCTACAAACAGATGTCATTAAACATCTGCTGGACATTAAAGGACAATATCCTAATTCATGTTAGAGGTCACAGGTTAAGAATGTCACTCCCGGATGTGTGCTACAAACAGATGTCATTAAACATCTGCTGGACATTAAAGGACAATATCCTAATTCATGTTAGAGGTCACAGGTTAAGAATGTCACTCCCGGATATATGCTAGAGCCAGATGGCTTTGAACATCCGCTGAACATTAAAGGATAATATCCTAATTCATGTTAGAGGTCACAGGTTAAGTATGTCACTCCCGGATATATGCTAGAGCCAGATGGCTTTGAACATCTGGTGAACATTAAAGGACAATAACCTAATTCATTGCTGAGGTCACAGGTTAATCACGGTCATTAAAAAGGTCATAAGGTTAACCCCTAAGGGGGCGGGTCAAATGTCAAAGTCATCAATCAAAAATAATGACATAACGTGGATCGTAATAACTACTGCCATTATCTCGCAGTTTTTCATTTATGTCTTAGTATTAATGTAATCTTTCATCTTTTCACCTGTTTGCTGATATCTTGACTGTGCAGAGCAATGCCCATCCAAGGTTACATTTTTAGTGTACATAAGTTATTACTAGTGCTGTCAAAGTTAATATATTAATGCATGCATTTTATCAAATGTTTAATTGTGTATGAAAAAAGTCAAAAAGTGAAATATCACCCATAAAGTGTGGGGAAAGTTATTTTATTATTGAATTGTCATAGATTTCCATTTCTTATTGGGGTTTAATGCTGAGAATTGTAATCTATATTTGTTGTGCAATTGAGACAAGGAAAGAGCTGTTTTATAGTGTCATTATATAGACATATTCTATATAATGACACTATAAAGTGTTGATTTTTATTTTTTTTGACAAACTTAATTATTCATATTATTTCGTTTTCCTTAAAAGGAACTTAATGTGTTAACTACAAAAAAAAAAACGTATTTAAATAAAAAGTATTTTTATATTATACCCTACTGTTAAAAAATTTGGGATTGGTAAGACTTTTTAAATGCTTTTGGAAAGTCCCTTATGCTCATCAATGTTGCCTTTATTTGATCAAAAATGCTGTAAACAGTAATGCGGCAATATTTCTACAATTACATAGTGATTCTTTTCAAATACAATATAATATGTAATTTTATTCCTGTGAAGTCCAGCGTATTTTCTCTAGTATTACTATTACTCCAGTCTTCAGTGTCCCATGATTCCTCAGAAATCATTCATTCTCTGATTTGCTGTCTTAAGAATGTTGTTTGTTGCCACCCCATTTTTCATGAAGCTGAACTCAAGATCTAAGACTTTTTCTATGTACACAAAAGGCCTATTTTTCTCAAATATTGTTCACAAATCTGTCTAAATCTGTGTTAGTGAGCACTTCTCCTTTGCCGAGATTATCCATCCACAGGTGTGGCATATCAAGATGCTGATTAGACAGCATGATTATTGCAAAGGTGTGCCTTAGGCTGGCCACAATAAAGGCCACTCTAAAATGTGCAGTTTTACTGTATTTTGGGGTCCGGGGGTGTCCAAAAACCAGTCAGCATCTGGTGTGACCACCATTTGCCTCACAGTGCAACACATCTCCTTCACAGGCCTGTGGAATGTTGGTCCATTCCTCTTCAATGGCTGTGCAAAGTTGTTGGATATTGGCAGGAACTGGAACACGCTGTCGTATACGCCGATCCAGAGCATCCCAAACATGCTCAATGGGTGACATGTCCGGTGAGTATGCTGGCCATGCAAGAACTGGGATGTTTTCAGCTTCCAGGAATTGTGTACAGATCCTTGCAACATGGGGCCGTGCATTATCATGCTGCAACTTGAGGTGATGGTCGTGGATGAATGGCTCAACAATGGGCCTCAGGATCTTGTCACAGTATCTCTGTGCATTCAAAATACCATCAATAAAATGCACCTGTGTCAGTTGTCCCATAACTTACGCCTGCCCATACCATAACCCCACCGCCACCATGGGACATTCGATCCACAACGTTGACATCAGCAAACCGCTCACCCACACGACGCCATACACGCTGTCTGCCATCTGCCCTGTACAGTGAAAACCGGGATTCATCCGTGAAGAGAACACCTCTCCAAAGTGCCAGACGCCATCGAATGTGAGCATTTGCCCACTCGAGTCAGTTACGACGACGAAACTGCAGTCAGGTCGAGACCCCGATGAGGATTACGAGCATGCAGATGAGCTTCCCTGATACTGTTTCTGACAGTTTGTGCAGAAATTCTTTGGTTATGCAAACGATTGTTGCAGCCGCTGTCCGGGTGGCTGGTCTCAGACGATCTTGAAGATGAAGATGCTGGATGTGGAGGTCCAGGGCTGCTGTGGTTACACGTGGTCTGAGGTTGCGGATTAATGCAGCGTTTTTATGGTGGCTGACCACAGTCTCTGAAGAAACAGTGCGCTGGGGGGGTGTGAGAACGTACTTATGAATGATCGTAGGAGTCAAAGTAACAACTGTCACAGGGTGTGCATGCGGGGCAAAAGTGACAGTCGTTCGCGGTGGTATTAAATGAAAGCTGACCAGGAGAAGGGAAAGGGCGCGACGTCAAGGGAGGCACAACACCATAATACAATTCATTGCCACACGCTCCCTCTACAATCACGGGTTGTGACATCGTGTTCGTGCATTGTGCTGTCGTGATAAACTGCCCATTTTAGAGGGCCTTTTATTGTGGCCATCCGAGGAAAGGGGGAAGAAAGGAAAATAAAAAGAAAAAAAACAGGGCACACCTGTGCAATATCATGCTGTCTAATCAGCATCTTGATATGCCACCTGTGAGGTGGATGGATTATCTCAGCAAAGGAGAAGTGCTCACTAACACAGATTTATAGGGAGAAAGGGCCCTTTTGTGTAGAAAAAAAAAAAAAAAACATAGAAAAAGTTAGATCTTTGAGTTTCAACTCATGAAAAATGTGGGCAAACAAAGTGTTACGTTATAAGTTTGTCAGTGTATTCTTATTACAATGTTTAAACAGTTGTGGCTGCTTAATGAAGTGTAAAAATCGTGATACATTTTTTCAGGATTCTTGATGATAAAGTTCAAATAACGTCTTTATTTGAATTTTGAAATCTTTGTTTAAACATATAAATGCCTTAACTGTCACTTTTGATTTAGTGCATCCTTGCTAAATTGATTTTTATTTTTTTTAAATAATGTTAGTGACCCCAAATCTAATATTTATATTGTAATTTAAATATATATTGATATTACATATTTTATTTGACAACACACATAAGTACAGAACTACTGTAGTGTTTTATAGGACTTGGAGCCCATGGGATTAGTTGTTATTTTCTATCTGGCCCATCACACATGCTTTAGTCATTTCTGCCGTTAAAATGCTAATAACATTTGCCAGGCCATAAACTAAACATTCGCCATAAACTAAACATTTGCCAGGTAGCCACATGGGGTGACAGGACGATGTGCTGATCAATGAGAACTGTAATCTATGCAGCAGATTAGAGGTTTGCCACTGTGTGGTCGGTCCCAATAAGGCCATTTATCTCACCTGAATGTGGTGTAATCAGGGATGCGTTTGATGGATCTCACAACATCTTGCTCTTCTCTGTTCAGAGCTGGAGGAAAACATGAGGCACTTCATGGATGAGCACTGAGCTTTGTGCTTTTTTCAGAGAACTCTGCTCTCAAGACCAATTTAGACACATGCTGGTTTTGTGCTGGTCAGCTCACAAAATTTACTTGGTGAAGCCGTTTGTCATACATGGCCTTTCTGGTAAAATTGGCTTGCCCTATTTAGACAGAATTAGTTTTACATGGGAAGGTGAAGTACTAATTATCAGAGATTCTCTCTGGTTTTAATTTTGTTATAATCGGGTTTTCTGTAATATTTCGGACTGCACATTTCTGTGCCGGTAAAGATTACAGCTTATTTTATGTTCTGTAAAAAGATTGGAAAAAGTAACCAAAAATAATAGCAGTTAAAATGGTGTGCTAATAAAATTCTGTAAATCTGCTCTCAGCAGCCCATGTCTAGCATTTAAGCACATCAAGGTAGACATAGGTCAGTGAAAAGACATGTGCACTACTTTTTTTCTGAGAGTTAACACTTGCTGTTCCAAATGGACTTAAGGATGCAAAGCATATAGGGTTTTTTGTCCTGAGCATTTATTGAAAAGATGGTAGACCATACTAATTTGAGACTTGTAAGAGGAACAAATGACTGAGTGAAATTCATTCATTTGTAGAGAAAGAAGAAAGGATTCTGATTTATTTTGGTCTGAAAAATGAGAAAAGTAGCCTACATAAGTATGCAATTTTGTGATTACGTGATCTGTGTTCAGAATGATGGTGAAAGTTTGAGTGTTAAGGTTTGTGTGTTTGTTCAGACTGTGCTACCTGCCTTGCTTTTCAGAACACATTTTCCAGAACAGTAAAAGCAACAAAGACTTAAGACATACATTCTGTTGTTGTTTTTTTTTGCTTGAAATTCGAGACAGTTCTTCCAAATAATCATAGATAATTATTCTTCTTTTTTTAAAGGAAATTAATACTACATTTTATTTAGCAAGGAATCATTAAATTCATCAAAAATGAGAGTTAAGACATTTATAATGTTAATCCAGAAAAATGCATAATATTTTCCACAGAAATATTAAACAGCACAAATGATTTTGTTAAGAAATTGATGAAACGTTAATTATAAGAAATGTTTCTTGAGCAGCAAATCCGCATATTAGAATGATTTCTGAAGGATCATGTGACACGGAAGACTGGAGTACTGATGCTGTAAATACAGCTTTGCATCAAATAAATTAAATTTTAAAATAGAATAAAACAGAAAACAATTATTGTAATAATATTGATCAAATAAATGCGGCCTTGCTGAGCATAAGATACTTATTTAAAAAACTTTAAATTAATCCTACTGACCCCAAACTTTTGAACGTGTCTTGAAAAACTTTTTGAACAATATTGAATATTTCCTCCCTGAAAAATAAAGGTACAAAAGCTATCACTGGGGCCAGGCGCGGATTAACGCACAGGCTTTCCTAGGCTGCAGCCTAGGGGCCCCACATGTTAGGAGGTCAAACGTTCTAGAAGCTCATAATTCATGTACAGTTCTAAGGTCTGAAGAGACTCACATGAAATGATACAGGAGAGAAGCCAGTTGAAACCTTTTACAGTGCTTGAGTGTTGTTGTTTTTACTGCATATGAATATTCATACTCAGAAAGTAGAACTGAAATGACATTTATTACAAGATGATTAGTTAAATACATTTTTCCAGTCATGTATCTGGTCATTGAGAATTAAAACAAAAAAATGTGTCTCGTCTCTTATCTTGTGTTAAGTGTCGGCATTAATGATAATCAAACAAGAAAAGACGAGGAGAAAAATCACTCCCTGCTCTTGACAAAATGGCATTTGTAGATTTTTACAAGAATTTATATAGTGTAAAATGTTCCCTACCATCACATTCACATGTGCAACCAATAAATAAATTACTACTACTAAGAAAGAGCACACATTTCTTCATTGATCTAGTCACTTGATTCTGCTCTAAAAATGCACCAGATTTATGCATTTAAATTGAAAATGAACAAAATTTTTTTATACCCGCAGAACCCCCTAGACTAGAGGAACCAATGTGCACCTATCACAGTCTAACAAAATCCTGCGAGGACACTAGAGGAAACACTGTAGGATTGGCTGTCACAGTGTGTGTGTGTGTGTGTGTGTGCCAGTTCAGCTTACTATTTGCGTGTGGACCATGTATGGCACAAATTCAATTTCTCCAGTAAAGCATATTGATTGGGGGGGGCTCACACAAAGAGCAGCCTAGGGGCCCCTGACCACCTTAATACCAAAAAGGTACACATTTTCAAAAGATACACATTTATACCTTATTTACCCCTTAAGGGTGCAAATTAGCACCTTAAGTCAGTGCCTTAATTTAGTATTAATACTTTAATGGTACATGTATGTACCTTTCAAAAAGGTGCCGCCCCAGTGACAGTGTAGGTTGCATCACGGCTAAATGCATTTTCTCAAAGCTTAGTTTTGTGTGGCTGCAATATACAAATGCTCCCGAGTTCCATTCTGGGTGATTTTTACAGACATGGCTTATCCTGTGTGAAAACATTACAGACATCTCGAGAAAATTGCTTTACAGACATATCCTTAAAACAAATCCCATTCAAATAGGGATTAAGGATGTCTTGTGAGTTAAAACACTTGATGGGGGACCACAGTATTCTGTTCTTTTCAGCAGGAAACCCATTAGTTAGAATAATAGCTCTGTTTGACTTACTGGAGCACTGACCCTTGCAGCATCAGTAAGAGTCATCTGCATCACAGATGTCGACATATGCCCGTGGGCAAGCTGCACTGATTGCTCTTTTAGCGGGGAAGACTGTACACACAGTTTTACTTTATACAGCTTCTTGGCTGTCACTTAGTAAGTGATGTGTCAGCCCAGTGTTGCACGGCTCTAAATTATGAGTGTTGCGAGTTAGCTGACATGATTGAGTGCATCGATGCAATTTCACTGCGGGTGACCAAAAAACACTGTATCACACTGATGGTTTCTGAGCTCTGACCTTAATTCCATCTCAAAATTGAACGTTCAAAATTGAACGTTCAAGCTTTCAAATAAAGGTTAAACTTAAAATTTCAACTCTGAAAGGGCAATCCACACCCTATGAAAACATTGGGCAGTCTAGAGGAGCAAGTTAGAAGGGAAACACAGTGCTGTTTGAGCTCACATGCTATTGTGATTATTACTGTATATTTTTGAGAGTGAGTTTCTAGCGATAAACACCCATACATTAATAATTCAGAAAGGACCTGGAGCTGAGATCCATTTACAGTTTCCCCACACATGGCAGGTGCTTTCTGCTTTTCAGGCATTCCTCACTCAGCCTCCTCTAATGCAGGGTAGACGCACACGCCACGTTTTTCCACTTATCTTTTTATGTTACAAGTATGACTGGCAGATGTGTTTGGGTGGCTGAGCAGAGAAAATTACGGCTGCTCTCTTCTAAATCCGTCTATACAGAAGAGTGCCTGGTTTATGACTAGTTATTCAGTTTCCTTCATTGTTATGTTAGATGATAATGAGGTTTAGAGCTTCAACTCAATAGTTAAAGGGGTCATATGATGCTGCTAAAAAGAACATTATTTTGTGTATTTGGTGTAATGAAATGTGTTTATGCGGTTTAAGGTTCAAAAAGCACAACATTTTCCACATACTGTACATTATTGTTTCTCCTCTATGCCCCGCCTTTCTGAAACGCGTCGATGTTTACAAAGCTCATCGGTCTGAAAAGTGAGGTATGCTCTGATTGGCCAGCTATCCAGTGCGTTTTGATTTGCCGAATACCTCAAGCGTGTGACGGAAATGTTATGCCCCTTACCATATTGTGATGCCCTGTCCGACCGGAGCGATGAGACAAAAACATTAAAACCCATTATAAACAAGGCATTTGTTGCATCCAGTGGGGACATAATTACGGATTATAATGACTTATACTGTCGTGTACGCATTGGTGCATCGAGCAGTAAACATAAAAAAAAAAAACACCATGTCTGCATGTGGATTCGGAGAAAAGAAATGACAAACATCAGTGCTTACTCGACAATGCCCAAAAAACTCGCGTTTGAATCATCAGTGCAATTCTTGAAAAAATAAAAAACTACTTACAGTCTGTGAGTCAAAACAGCCGGCATTGTAGTCTACTCTTTGGAAGGCCAAACAAAGTAGTTTTGCTTTCACAACGAAACAGCATCACACACCGGTGCCGGACGTGAGCGGAGGCCGGAGGATAGAGTGAGCGGAGGGCTGGAGGCTCGAGTGAGCGGAGGCGGTGGCTTAGATGTGAGCAGAGGCGGGCGGGCTTGAGGATGGCGCGGCCGGCGGATTCAATGAAGGAGCGTCCGGCGGGCTTGCGGCAACCACATGTGACGACCCCGGACTGGACTCCGCTTCGTCCACGGTGAAAGCCGATACGGCGATCACAGCGGGAAGTTGTAGTATTTCCTCAGCGACACCAGGCACGGATCAACTCCAGGCATGACGAAGCGGATATCGTCCTCTTTTGGAAGACCAACCAAAGTAGTTTCACTTTCGCAACAAAACACAGCGCCTTCACGACATGGCGGCGGTGGCAACAACAATACTACAGCGAGAATAAAAGTTACGACTTCTTTCTTTGCGTGAACATTTGGGCGGCGTTATGCAAATCTTCCCACATAATGATGTAGATATGTGGGGGCATGTTAGAACTAGCCGTTTTAGGTAGGCTCTTAAACTTTTATAAAGAATATCTCTTTGGATTTGAGACTTTAGGTCTTTGCAACTTTACAGATCTTCTTAAAGAGCTTGTAACACTTCATAGAGAAAGGAAAAATTGAAATCGCATTATATGACCCCTTTAATGCCCACTTATAGTTTAGTGCGTCTGTATGAAGAATTTATGATGAAAATCAACAAAACCTGCCTTGTGGACTATTGAAATACAGTCTGTTTCACACAAGGTATCATTCTGAGATTGCAACATTTCCTCGAACCAATATGTATTTCAGGAAAAAAATATCTAAATATCCTTAAAACAAAATAAGTTTACAGAGAAGCAAAAATGTATATGATTTTAAGACTTATGTGAATATATCTTGGGGGTTTTTTTACGTTTTGAAGTAAAATAAAAACGTATTTGTATATGAATTATTTGTGATTGATAGATGGATGGATTTATACACACGCAAGTATTTTATGATATCTATTGTAGAATATTATACATTTAGATATAGTATTAGATTTAACTATATATTCTAAATAAAGAAAAATTTAATTTAGTTTTAAGGGTATTTATGTAGTTTACTAGAAAATATGAAGGAGAAAATTCATTTTTTTCTGGCTCTGAAGTGATTGGTTAATAAATATTCTTTACAGGCTTAGAGCTGTTGCTTATTATTGTATTTCTTAATTTGGTTTAGTTTTTTTAATATGGTTTGATCAAGAAGCAATTTGGGCACTTTTGGGTATGGCGTGAGCCCCCAGTGTAGTATGTGTAGTGGGTTTTCTTCTGCGTTGTGTGTGTTGGTAATAAAAGAGACCTCACACCATGATGCGGTTGTCATGTGGTTTACTTTCGACTTCGCAGGTTCTGTATCTCTGTATAAAAGTATAACAGACACCATCAGGTAGTAACAGGAGAATATCTGGTCTAGCTGTGCCTCTCATCGCAATGACATCCCGCGAAAGAGAGAATTATAACATACAATAACAATTATAAAAACAAATACAATAATATAAGAGAGAAGAAAATACAGGGAAAGAAACCAATACTATAATGATCCATTTACATACCTGTATAAAAGTATAACAGACACCATCAGGTAGTAACAGGAGAATATCTGGTCTAGCTGTGCCTGTCAATCATTGCATACTGTTACAATGTACCTTCATATAACAGGAAATACATTTAAACCTCTCACGGATCATTAAAGGTGAACAGATACAACTTCACACAATCATAAATGTATAACATAACACAGATAAAACTTTTAACCCTGTTTTACCGAAGTATGCATCGTTATGTAACGAAAATCAGCAGCATACTGCACGTGTAATGGCAGCCATTACATGAATTCATGCTTCGATTAAACATGCTCTTACAACGTTCATAACTTGAATTACTAATCTCTTAATAAAGAGAAGTTACCAAACAAACACATTTCGTAAAACAGATCCATAAACAGTAAGTAATTAACCATATTTGAACACTTTTTCGAGAAGCTGATAAAAACATACCTCTCATCGCAATGACATCCCGCGAAAGAGAGAGAGCGCTGGGAAATTACATCAGCTCTACCCTCGCACTTACACACGACGTAAACTTACGTAAACGGTGCTTTCTGAACATTTTATAGATTAACAATTTCATAAGGGAAAAACAAAACCAGTAACAGTGAAATACTAATTATATATGTATAAAGAAATAAAAATAAAACAATAGTATTGTGCTTGTGATCACATGACCATTCATCACTGTGCAATTTTCCCTAATACAAATTTCAAAATAAAAGCCTCTTGCATTAGTGCCATTAGCTAATAATAATAATTTCAATAATCTAGTGTAACAACATTACACTTGCCACATCCAACCCCAGTTTTACACTAGATTATCAGACAAACCAACATCTTGACATATCAGCGTTGTCATTTCACATAAACCACCTTAGGTTATACAGCTTTGAAGCTATCTCATTAAAGATTCAGATAAACCAAGGGTAGCTAATCCCCAATCTATCATTTGAAAAACCATGCCATATACATAGTTTCAATAATGACATACACTAACAGTCACCCTCTATGCTTATCTTCTTAAGCAACCTCGTGTTATAGACCATAAAAGGTAATTCCACCCATGTCAAATTAAGAGGTGTACATTCAATTAAATACACTTGGAAACAACAAAAACAAGACATGAGAAACAAGGATAAACTTCCAGAACAGGACAAACTTTTTGAGTTGACATTGTTTGTATCAATCTACTTACAGGTTTAATCAGTCTACCAAATCTCGTCCATGTTCTCTGCTGTTCACCAGATTCTCCTACATTGCGACAAGAATATGTAGTATTTTGAGATGAACCCACAGGTATCTCTCTCACTATTGCTGAAACATCACAACCATGCTCAACAACAGGTGTGATAGTTTGGGATACACGGTCTTCATTCTGAACATCTGATATAAATGATGTCTCATCATTTGATGCAATGTACAAGGACACTGAAGGATTGGACATTCTTTGAGAAATGCCCTGACACTCTGCCCCTTCAACCCGTTCAGTTTGTTGCCCCACTTCATGATCACAAATCTCATGTTCACCACTGTGAATTACATCATCTTTCAGTTCACCATTATCCAACCCTGCAACTACATCTAAATCAGCAATCCATAGAGAAGTTCTGTCTACAGTGTTACTTTTCTAGAAGTCAGTACTTGACGAATCACAGATCGAACTCAAGTCACATTCTGAACTCACTGAATCCTCCCAAGCAGGCAATGGTAAAAAGTTTACAGGCATTAACAGGTTCCGATGCACAGTTTTGACACGACCATTAACAGGGTGGCGAATCTTGTACGTATTCAAAGAACAGTTCTTACCCACAACAATGTACACTGTGCTTTCCCAACGATCTGCTAATTTTCTTTTTCCTTTTTCCCCTTTGTTTGCCAGGAGGACTCTATCACCCAACTCTAATGAATGACCCTTGCACTTGCGATTATAATGTTCAGCCTGTTTGTTCTGCTGCTGTCGTGCATTTTGTTGTGCAAGTGACATTGCCTCCCTTAAATCCTTCCCCAGAGACTGGACATATTTACTCACATCGACAGTCCCCCCATCCAAAATTACACTCTCAAACAAAACATCCACTGGCAATCTCGGTGTACGGCCAAACATCAAAAAGAATGGTGGGTAGCCAGTAGTTTCATGCCTGGTACAATTGTATGAGAAAGTCAGCGTGTTCAACATCTGAGGCCAATTAGCTTTAGACCTCGGAGGCAAGGACCTTATCATGTCCCCAAGAGTACGGTTAAACCTTTCAGTTTGACCGTTACCCATAGGGTGATAGGGTGTAGTATGAGATTTGGAAACACCAGAAAATTTCAACATTTCTGCAATCAGAGAACTTTCAAAGTTTGCACCCTTGTCAGAATGGATTCGTGCTGGGAACCCATATATACAAAAGAAATTGTTCCACAGAACACGGGCAACAGACTTTGCAGTTTGATTCGGACAACCGTACGCACATGCAAGCTTTGTGAAGTGGTCGGTTATTACCAACACATCAACTGACTTGTTATTGACATCCTCAGCCGTCCAGAAATCGATACAAACCAACTCTAGTGGTGCTGTTGTAGTTATCGACACAAGAGGTGCTCTAGCCTCCGGTTCAGGAGTTTTACTCAACACACATCTCTTGCATTGCGACACGTACAGTTTTGTGTCTTTCTCCATAGAGCTCCAGTAAAATCTCTGCCTCGTTAGCCAAAGAGTGCGGTGCTGGCCCTGATGACCAGCGTCATTATGCACCCCTTTCAGGACCAAACCTCTTAAAGCTGCCGGCACAACATACTGGTAAGAATTTTTCTTGGTCACAGGACTCTTAGACACACGGTAAAGTATACCTAACCTGATTGTAAATTTGCCCCACTGTCTGAGTGTTCATACAGTTTCTTTTGACTCATTAACCTTTTCTCTCCTAGAAGGACGTCTAGATCGCTCCACAAAGAACCTCACCCTACTAATCACTGGATCATGACATTGCCTGTCGAGCAGCTCATCATGGGTAAACTTACTGAGTGGGCACTGTGCCTCATCCTCCAAACCCCTCAAATGCTGAACATATGCGACTGCTCTAGCTGCTGCACCTTCTTCCCAGTGACAATGAGAACGGAACACAGCTGACATCTCCTCACAGGACACTTTCCCTCCAGCAAAACTTTGAACCAGGTTAGTCACTTCATGACACTTCTGTGACCCAGACATTTCCTCAACAACATCCTCATTTGCACGTTCACAGGACAAATGAAACATACCCTGCACCCGCTCAAACCCAAGCGCCTCCGCTTCATGCCTCAAGATGTCATATGGTGTTCTGGTCAGCCTGTGTAGGATCCTGGAAGCAGCAAAAGGCTCTCGGCTCAACGCATCGGCTACAACGTTTTTCGATCCGGGTATGTATTGTATGTCGAATTCAAAAGGGGCTAGCTTCGCAACCCATCTCTGCTCGCAGGCATCAAGCTTTGGTTTGGTCAAGATATACTTGAGCGGGTTGTTATCCGTCCAAACCGTAAACCTGTGCCCACGAAGCCAATGACTGAATTTATCGCAAATGGCCCATTTCATAGCCAAAAATTCAAGCCTATGAACTAGATACTTAGACTGAGTATGATTAAGTGACTTTGATGCAAAGACAATTGGCCTCGCAACCGCATGACCCTCCTGAACTTGGGAGAGCACGACCCCAAGTCCACTCGTCGAAGCATCCACTGACAGTATAAATGGTCTTGAAAAGTCAGGGTGAGCAAGCAAGACCTGATTTACCAGCACAGTCTTAAGATTCTCGAACGCCCCTCTGCATTCATCAGTCCAATCATCAGGAGTGAGCTTCCGGACAGCTCCTGACCTTTTTCCAACACCCCTCCCCTTCCTAGGTCTCTTCTGACCAGTCATCAGCTGAAAGAGAGGCTTTGCAATCATAGAACAATTTTCAATGAAATGTTGATAGTATATAACCATGCCCAGAAATGACCTTATTTTTCCCACAGACGGGGTAACACCATCAACTTCCATTAAGTCTTTCTCGGACACATTTACAATAGCCTCTACCTTCATAGGATCGCTAGCCACTCCTTCCTGTGAAATAATGTGACCCAAAAATTTGACTGATCTACGCAAAAACCTACACTTGGAGGGGGAGAGTTTCAAGTTGTGATCTCGGAGACGTTGAAACACCATCTCCAGTCTCTGTAAACTTTCTTCTTCAGTCTTACCAAAAACTAACATATCATCCAGGTAACAAAGCAAACTCATAAAATTTTGATCACCGAAAATGGTCAGCATCATTCTCATGAACGTAGCAGGACTGTTGCAGAGCCCTTGCGGTAAACGGTTGTACTCATGCAACCCAAGAGGGGAACTGAAAGCTGTAAATTTCTTATCCTCCTCATATAAAGGAATGTTGTAGTACCCAGATGTTAAATCCATAGTACAAAACAAAGCATTCCCCCCCAATGCCGCAAGAACGTCTGCTTGGTGAGGGAGAGGATGTGCGTCCTTCACCGTACGGGCGTTCAGCCACCGAAAGTCAGTGCACAACCGTAAATCACCATTCTTCTTCCAAACTAACACTAACGGTGACGCAAATTCACTGGACGATTTCCTGATTATTTCCATCTGTTCCATCTCATCGAGCGTCTCTCTCAACTTTTGATAGTGCGCCGGGGAGACTCTGCGATACGGTAACCGGAAGGGTCTGTCATCAGTCAACCGAATGCGGTGACAGAACCCCTTTGCCTCACCGCAATCCATCGAGTGCCTAGAGAAAACACACTCATATTTCTTTATCAGATCAATAAGCTTGCTTCTCCAGAAAGACGACACCTCACAGTCATTTAAGTTTAAGTCTTTGAGGCCCAGCTCATCCAAACGAATGTCACTGAAGTGCTTAGCACCAGTCACTGAGCTCTTCGCTGATAAACTACCACAAGGACTGCTGCTACTCATGGCTACATTCTGGAAAACTCTTTGTTCTTGCACATGATCAAAATCTTCCAAAGCAATGCATGGGTAGACATCAGCCAATTTTGCATTCTTGCGGAGCACAATTTCAGAATTCGTCGGGTTTATCATTTTCACCGGGAGCCAACCGTCGCCCCATAAAGGCGAGATCACTCTACCGATAAGCACATTACGATGGACGCAGCGAGAAGTACTAGATTCAATAACAACTGTGCTGCCCACTGAGAGTTTCAGCCCTGGTGGCAGCCGACCCCAGACAAGGTGCTCACTCATTGGCTGCAAAACCACAGCAGACTTGGACTTTAAAGTACCAACCTTGTCAGGGATAGAACTACCCCTCCACCTCTCGATGCTAGAAAGCATACCCAGAAACTGACAGTCTTCACTCTGATTTGATTGGTCTGGTTTATTTAGAACTCTCCAGAATCCCTCATTTGATTTCATCTCTCTGATCAGAGGTTTCAGCACATTGGTACCAATGATAAGCTGGTCCACCTGTCCACTCACAATAAGGACTGGGACACTAAAATTGAATCCATACACCTCAAGTTTCAGATCACACATACCTTCAGGACTAGTCTGCTTCCCCCCGCACCCAACCAGGACAATGTCTGCCTGGGGAAACAACTCCTGATCCAGGATTCCAGCTTCTCTCAGTTGAGGTACCACATTGGCACTCAAAGTAGTCGCCATGGAGCCACTGTCCAGCATCCCCCTCAGACAAACCTTGTCCTGTACCAAAACACTGGTATAAAACAGACTGTCATTCCGCATTGACTGAATAGTATTTTGAAAAATCACAGTTTTATCTTTGCTTACATTCTCACAATAAAACGAATAAACTGACTCAACATCAGTGTCCAAGGAGGAACTTTCATTTTGCCCCACATTGCCCTCCCCCAATGGAGGCTCTCTAGTTTCCCAGAGGCGCGTCATCTCTTTGTCTGCCAGCGCTTTCCCTGGGCACAGTTTTCTCACAATTGAAGCTCATATGCCCAGAAGAAAAACACTTAAAGCAGAGATTATACATCTTGCAGTGAGCAGTAGTACTGTGATCTTTGCTGGTACAAACTCTACATTCACGGCTCTGTTTGTTAGAATTCTTGGGCCAACCACCTCGCACAGATTGTGCATTGCACACAAGAGCCTTTTCCAACATGGTCAGGACTTTGTCTAGAGTGCTATTATCGGTTGCTGGTGTGGCTGTTTCTGACCCATGAGGAGATAGAGAAGTTGAATCATCAATGGGCTTAAGAATTTTGGCTGTTTGTTGACACGCAACTCGCTTCGTCACTTTCTGTTCCCTAAGCATCTCATCCAATCTCTCTTGGACCCCAGAAGCTGTCCACGACTGTGCAGGTTTGCTTTTGAACACAAAAAACAGTTCCTTATCAGGGCAATGTCGGATAAGCATTACAGCCAGTTCTCTGCTTCGATTCTCTAAGGTTCTGCCCTCCTCTCTAAGGCTCTGCTCAGCCACCTCAGCTGCTTTGTTCAAACTTATCCAATAATCCAGAGGGCTCTCATTAGAGTAAGGTTTCACGGAGTAGAAATCGGCTAAAGGCATTCCTGAGCTACTGGAATCACTAAAATGGTGTCTCAGTACTGTGAACACAGCATCAACAGTCGGAGTAACCATTCTGTTGCTCAGCCAGACCTTCATGATGTCCCTGGCCCTCCCCATTAGTCTGTTCATTACTTCTTCAACCCTTTCCGAGTCTACCACTTGTTTTTTGTTTAAATACACTCGCATCAGTTCTTCCCACTCCATCATGGAACACTTATCTGTACCATCTCCGCGATAATAAGGTGGAGCAGTTATCTCAGACTTCAGTACCAAATTTAATTTGGAAGCATCAATAATGGTTGCATTCTGCATCTTAGTGTCAGAAATGCTAGCGTCTTCTCCAAAACAACCACTAGATGGCAGACTTGAATGTCTAGTCTGCAACAAACTGTCTCTGATAGCTTCGCCAATTTCAGATCCAATTTGTCTGATGAGGTTACTCATGTCATTTGAGAGTCCTGATTCATGTTTGGTGCACTCTGGGCTACCAGGCTTTGTTATTGGACTACAACTTATGTCAGGTCTAGCGTCAACTGACGATCTCAACGTTCCACCCCTCCCAGTGCTTGCGTACTCGGAACCCATAAACTGAAAACCTCTGTCAGGAGTGGTTAGTAGCGCACCCCTTCCTCTACCAGCCATCATTATGCTGTGTTCAAATGCCAACCTTTCATCTTTGCCATCTGCCATAACGAATACTCTCAATTTCTTAATAAAAAAAACAATTTGATCCAAAATCAAAAGTCCTTAAAGTCAAATGTCCGTAATTCGTTTGCAGCAAGAATTATCCCTTCAAAAGATAAAGAAGTCAGAGTCCAAACCAGTCACTGATGAAACGCTCCAGTCATGCAGATCAACAATGATGTCACCACAGTCCCAGGAAAGACGGTCACACTTGCAACATCCCAGGCGGTCAGCTACCAGCAAACCAAACGACGGGTCACGGCACCATTTTGTAGTGGGTTTTCTTCTGCGTTGTGTGTGTTGATAATAAAAGAGACCTCACACCATGATGTGGTTGTCATGTGGTTTACTTTCGACTTCGCAGGTTCTGTATCTGTAAAAAAATAATTAACAGACACCATCAGGTAGTAACAGGAGAATATCTGGTCTAGCTGTGCCTCTCATCGCAATGACATCCCGCGAAAGAGAGAATTATAACATACAATAACAATTATAAAAACAAATACAATAATATAAGAGAGAAGAAAATACAGGGAAAGAAACCAATACTATAATGATCCATTTACATACCTGTATAAAAGTATAACAGACACCATCAGGTAGTAACAGGAGAATATCTGGTCTAGCTGTGCCTGTCAATCATTGCATACTGTTACAATGTACATTCATATAACAGGAAATACATTCAAACCTCTCACGGATCATTAAAGGTGAACAGATACAACTTCACACAATCATAAATGTATAACATAACACAGATAAAACTTTTAACCCTGTTTTACCGAAGTATGCATCGTTATGTAACGAAAATCAGCAGCATACTGCACGTGTAATGGCAGCCATTACATGAATTCATGCTTCGATTAAACATGCTCTTACAACGTTCATAACTTGAATTACTAATCTCTTAATAAAGAGAAGTTACCAAACAAACACATTTCGTAAAACAGATCCATAAACAGTAAGTAATTAACCATATTTGAACACTTTTTCGAGAAGCTGATAAAAACATACCTCTCATCGCAATGACATCCCGCGAAAGAGAGAGTGCGCCCGGAAATTACATCAGCTCTACCCTCGCACTTACACACGACGTAAACTTACGTAAACAGTGCTTTCTGAACATTTTATAGATTAACAATTTCATAAGGGAAAAACAAAACCAGTAACAGTGAAATACTAATTATATATGTATAAAGAAATAAAAATAAAACAATAGTATTGTGCTTGTGATCACATGACCATTCATCACTGTGCAATTTTCCCTAATACAAATTTCAAAATAAAAGCCTCTTGCATTAGTGCCATTAGTTAATAATAATAATTTCAATAATCTAGTGTAACAACATTACACTTGCCACATATGTGTGGGACACAGATGGCCTTTCATGATTGTCTTTATTATGTTAGAACGAGGCTGAGAGCCGCCCAACTGTTCCAGTGTTGTTTCACGTCGTGGACCTCAGACAGCCTTTAGGCAGTACAAGAGCTGCTCCCGCACTAATGTAGAATGTTGTCAAGTCTTACATTTCTTTCAGGAAATTCATGTTGCTGTCTCCAAGCATTTGAAGAAGCCTTTATGAAATAAACCGCAGAGCTTTGTACTTAAAATAGTTGAACGACTTAACCTCACCTTAAAGGAGTCTTAAGGGAGAATTATGATTTGAAAGATAATAATTGTCTTTAAATCCATATGAGACGACAATCCTGGATAACTCCAGACAGAGCTTGTGCTGCTATTTGAAATGGATCAGAGAAGAGATTTGGAGGGTTGGCTGTCGGTTTTCTCTCTGACTGTGTGCCAGTTATCAGTGTGTCTGATCAATGCAGGTGACGCTAATCTGGTAAATGACCTGCCAGCGTGTCAGGGCTGTCAATATCTGGACTGAGGTAACTAATTCTGAACTAATTCTGTTCAGTTCTCAAAATCATCTCTTACCAACAGGTGAAGTCTTGGTTCTGGCTTTGAACTGTAAATCGTTTGATGGTTAAAGAAATTACAAATTGAGATGATGTGCCATTTGTACAAGAAGCAAAAAACAATTTACTGAATATAAAATGTTTCCATATACTAAGTGTGTTTACTACTAATATCATCAAATATAGATGTTTTGAGAAGAGGGACATAAGTAAGAGTTTATTGTTCTGCCAATTTAACATACTGTTACTTTCAGAACTCTTCTTCCAAAGCAGTTGAAAACAAAGCACTGTTGCCCATTTCATTTTCATAGAAGTTTTAAAAGCAGTAAAATATGGCACGTTTACTTCTAATGGTCAGAGAGAGAGAGTGTGTAAAACATTATGAAAATTGTGGGCCGATTGTGAGATACTCACAGGGAAGGTTGCTGAAGGAGGTTCCGATAAATTTGCATACACCCTGCCATGTAGCTGTACAAGCGGCCAAACTACTGCTGCAGGAAACATCCCCCAAACCATGACACTTCTTCCTCCAGCATTCACTGACTTCTTTACACACTTTGGGCTCAGTATGTTAATGCTGAACTTAATGTTTCCCGTCGGACCAAAATAAATTAAACTTGCTCTCATCACTAAAGTGAAGTTTGGACCAGTTCTTCTGTGTCAAGAGAACATGCTCCCCAGCAAAGTTAGCTTAGTTTTTTTTTATTCTTTCTGCTGATGAGAGGCTTGGTCACTGCAGAGTGCGCATTCAGTTTGAATTCTCTTAAACAGCAAGACACTGTATGCTGAGACAGATCCTTAGAAATGCTACCAGTTAATAGGTGTATAGATATCCCTTATATGTAATATTTAATTAATAGAATTTAACTGGTCTTCTCACTATAGGATAGCTTTAAATGGGACTAAGCAGTGACTTTGAAATTTAGGAAATTGTAGGTTGTTCTGTAATTTTGACCTCCACCTGGATCTCCTGGTGGCACAGCATAGGTCATAAACCCCTAGGTCGCAAGCTAAATCAGATTACACTTCAAATAAATTTTGCCCAAAGATGGTTTCTGTCATTTTAGGTAGTTCTTATCATGCTGATGTATGTTCAAGTGTTAATTTTTCAAATAAGTTAAACCTCATTACTGGGACTTCACCTCACTATCCAAATGACGTCATTGGTGCAAGATGACAGCGGCCATTCTGGGACATTGTGGCTTCATTTTTTTGCAGTGGAGGAAGGTGTGTGTGTGTGGGGTGTGTGGTGTGTGTGTGTGTGGGTGTCTGTTGTGTGTGTGTGTGGGTGTTGTGTGTGTGTGTGTGTGTGTGTGTGTGTGTGTGTGTGTGTGTATATGTATATAGGTGTACATATGTGTCACCTCAATATTTATTCATGAATTTTCCTCCTTGGCCCTTATCACATTCAAGTGTTGAGAAAAACTGACATGTGAAACTTTTCATTTCAGCCATAGGTTGTTGTTTGTATTTTAATGACAGCTGTCCAAAAGAAGGTTGTGTGAGGTGACACATTCCACCAGTCTGATGTCTTCCAGGGTTATTTTTTTATTTCCATTCTCTAAAGGTCATAGTTGTGATATCGCTAAGGGTAACATTTAATCTTCAGTCTGTTCTAGGGTGATGATCACATTTGACATTTCTTTGCTGCATGTCTGTCTGAACATTATTTTCTCTTTTTGTATTTGCTTACATCATTGATTTGCATTACACTGTCATGTACTCCATTCCTTTATGAGTGTCATTAGCTGTTGCAGATATCAATATTAATATAATGTAACAGATAGGATTTTCCCATACTGAGGACTGACAGGTGGGTTTCCCATTCATTCACATTCTATCTCCATGATTCTCTCTGGTATGCTGCACTGCATAAGCAGCCGCTGTTTGTACACACCTCTGTTGATAATGAGGATTCAATGTTTACATGGACCCTTCAGCATTAATATTTATGTTTTCTTGATGTGTCAATGAATACTAAGTGGTAAATACTGAATGGCTGAGCTGGAACAGAAAAGAAAATTGTTAATTTTAACAGCATAGTCAG
Source organism: Sinocyclocheilus anophthalmus (assembly GCA_018155175.1). NCBI lineage: Eukaryota > Metazoa > Chordata > Actinopteri > Cypriniformes > Cyprinidae > Sinocyclocheilus > Sinocyclocheilus anophthalmus. The sequence goes on along the minus strand of JADLZN010008424.1, from coordinate 41,473 downwards.
ATCTTGTCACTTAATTCAAACGGCATAGAAACGTAATGCATTAAATCCCTTCGCAAATTAATTTTATCTTTAAAGGTAAGGTAATTTCTTTGATATTAACATACATTCTGCTTAATGTGCAAAGACAACAGTAAAATAAAACACTGATGATTTCTACTTTTTTGTTTATCTGAGCATTAACCAGCTTAACCAGTCAATGTTTGTTTTTGATTGTTAAATTGTTTTCGTCTTTTATGGCCTAACCTTTTACTCTTGACAATTGTATTTAGGCTTCAAAATTCATAAAGGTTGTGTTCATTTGTAAATATTACCTTAAGGACAAACATGCTAAAAGAGATCACACCACTGTTTTTGGTCACAGAGTCTAATTTGAAAAATTCATAAGATAGATTGTTATACATACAGTACATACATATATCACTTTCACTAGGGTGTGCATCTACTCGGTGATAATAATACAGGCTCTCGATGCTTCTCTCATTGATTACGATACATTAAAGATACATATGAAGCAGCTACCGATGCGATGCGGTACGATTCACCCGTTACGATGCAGTGCGATCCGATTTCCGATTAGATTCAATTCAACACAATGCGATTCGATGCAATATGATGCAATGCGAAAACTCATGAGCACTTTATAATGACTCGAGGCATGTGCGCGCATAAAACAAGTTCGACCACATAATCGGAAGGCATATTTCAGTTAGTCTGACTCATTGTCAATTTATTTGGTTCCGTAAAGCAAATTTAACATAGGCCTATATCAAGCTTAGTCACTGTGGCAACTTTGCTGGGAAACTAACCTGGTCTAAAGCAGGCTAACTGTCAGGCTAAGCTAAGCTCCTCTTCTGAGACTGACCAATATGAACATAATGATATTACCACTGTCTCACATACTATTATTTGACTTTTTTACAGTTTCTAGTCATGCAGCCGTACTCTCTGGTTTTATTACAGCTGTACCTTTATAGTTTGCAGAACAGATAGCAGAAAATACAATCGTAAGAATTGCTCTTAATCATTAAAATGAACTAATCATTAAACAGTTAAATAAATCAGATTAAAAATAAAAATACAATATATAAAGATAAATGATCTGACTTTATGCTATAAGAAACACACAAGAACTGATTTGAGGCTTAGTATATTAGTAGGCCTATTACTGTAGCTTACTCGTTACATTTGAGTTTACATATTATCATAGTCCCACTGTACATTAATGCTATCATATATGTCAGCTAAGGGGGGGACAAGATGAGATGGTGCGGATACCATGTGCAAGCTATTTATTAGCGAAGACTAGAGATGTGGCATAGACAGGCATGGGTAAGATAATGGCCGACAGGTATATGGCGGGCAAGTACACAAGAATAAACAGTAAGGCTAGCGGAGAGTCAAGACAGGCAAACAGATCAAAGGAGACTCGAGGGATCGTCAGGTACAAGGCAAGGTCCAGGCATGGGGCAAACACAGTAGCAAAACATAGGGCAAGACGAGAGGAATCGAGACGACACACCCCCCCCCCCCCCCCCCCCCCCCCCCCCACACCCCATCCCCGCTGCGAAGCTCAAGCTCGAGAACGAGACAAGGCAAGGAATAAGTGTCGATGCAAAATGGGATTATGTTTGCATGACTTCTAACATTTACAGATGAAAAAATTAGCTGTGCACATGGCGTTCTGCACTGTAGGCAAATAACACATAACAACGTAGTCAAAATGCATTAACAGCCACCAGATATTCGCTGCTTGTCAGGGCGGGGGGCTGGATCGATTTTGATCCATGATCGACATTAAGGTCTGTTAAAGAATAAGCATGCACAAATTAGTGAGACTGTGTGAACTTAATTTGTAATTTATGGAACCGCTTTAGCCCCGATAGATTTGTTAGGTTATTTCAAGTAAGGTTTTGGACTTTAATCCCTGCTTTTCCTCGGGTCTCCGTGGTGTTGTGATCGGTGAGCAGCAGTGATGAGAGAATGCGCTTGAGAAACAGTTCAGAGAGGACAAATCAATCTACATATAAAATATTGGTCTTTTAAATAAGAAAAGTATCGCGCATCCACGGTAATTAGTATATAATTAATCGTTTTTTGACCGATGCGAAATATGCATCGCGATATAAATGCCACATTGTAGACGATGCACACTTTTAAACAAGGCATCGCAATGTTAATTTTTAGACGTGCACCCGAGCGAATAGGTAATCTTCCAACCTCAAACACACACACGCCAGGCACACTACTCACAACACACTATATATATCTATACTATATATATATTATATATTATATATAAATATAAGTTGCAGTGTACATGCTTGAGAGGGGAGTGGTAATAGGATGTGCAGTAGGGACACATTTATCTAGGCCATGGGCGTATCGATCTGAAGTATCGATATATCGATACTGATGTGAGTATCGAAAGTATTGATACTCAAATAAAAATATCGATACTAAGGTGTTTTTTATTTACCAGTGATTTTGTTTATTTAAAATATTAATAATAATGCGTACAAATGCATTGAATTGAACAGATAACCTTTGTTCGCAAGTAATTGTGTAGGATAGAATTATTTTCCTGCTCATCTGAACACACGCAAATGCTGAAAGACAGAACCAATCAATCACAGAGAGCGTTCACTCACTTCTAAAAGTGCATTCAAACAGGGCTGCGTTTCCCAAAAGTATCATGAGAAAGCATTAAAGCTTTTGGGAACGGCAGCCCTGAACAATGCTTATCAGAGGAAAGAAAGACAGAGTTATTTCACAATAAACTAATTGAAATTGTAGCCTACATAGTTTGTGAATTACAGTTATTTAATTGAACGTTGAAAGATAATATAGATCATGTTCTATTCTGTAATGTTAATAGAAATCATACACTGTCAGAACAAAAAGGTTGCATTTTATGGATGCAACAGCCGGTCACTGGCAGTCCCTTATGAAAACAAACCATGGTTTTACTAAAGTGACCATACTTCAACTGTAGTATTTGTAGATTTGAATCACGTGTAAACAAAAACACATTTGAACCATGTGTAAACTAAAATATAACCTAATAAATTACAATTAAGGCGTATTTAATGTTAAAATGTGTTTCAAATATAAAGTTAGTGGGTATCATTACCCATTTTACTCTTAGTAATTAAATAATTTCATAAATTTCATAATTTAAAACTTCAGATTAGAAGTATCGTATCGGTATCGATATCAACGATACTGCCTTGAAAAATATCAGTATCGTATCGAAAACAAAATAAGTGGTATCGCCCATCCCTAATTTCTATATATTAGGATCCAGCAATAAATATAACCACAGCAAAGACAGAGGAACTTCAAATTCCAAAGCTGACATTGCAGCTATCAGGCTAACACACTGTAATGAAAAGGAAACTACTGCTCAACAATTCCTTTGTATTAGATACATCTCTGCCGCAAGTTATTTTTTTTCCATTTTTAACAGAAGAAATACTCTTATTAAGTGGTGGGGACAAAATTGGCCGTGACAAAAAGTGGTGTCCTCACCTTAAATGTGTTTGTGTTTTTATCTGTTTCTTAAAGGTAAGATTTCATTCAGTGAGAATAGGTATGCAAATTATATTGGTAGTTTTTAAAACAACCCGCACAGACTAGCTCATTTGTCTGAAATTGCTCTGAGCCATGTTATGCTGCTCTGATTGTTAAAGTTTCATTCCAGTAGCCAACTAGAGAATGTCTAATCTAAGCTAAAATTAATTGTACTCATCTTCTATTGTGTGGACAGCTTTAGCCACGCCTCTGTTAGTGCCGCTAATTTAAAAATTACATTTCAACCTCGCTTTTGTTAGAGTTTGAAAGTTTTAAAATTGTATTATTATTATACTATTTGTGATTGCTCCAGCATCCACCTTTTAGAATTGAATTTCACAGCGTCTCTCCGACTGTAAAAGGTTGATTTACTGCCTCCGAGCGCTGTTAAATGACACCAGTTTTCGTGGAAGCATGAATGCTGACTAGAGCCTAAGGCTTTCCTCCCTATGGGAGGTGTTGACTGAGAATCTGATCTTGAGACAGGTCGTCTGGCCTCTCACGATCAGTACAGGCTATGACATTGTCGTCAGCTCTGTTTAGACTTTACATGCGGGATTAACTTATAAGGTGTTTTTTTTTCTTTTCTTCCTTTTTCACCTCCTCCTCTTTCATTACAGCAGAATAGAGGGTTGTGTGTACTGGTGTGACCAGCGTGTGCCTGAAATGGTGACAGATTAAGAGGGCGCTCACACGCAGCACTATGTTATTTATTTTAGTACGCTCTCCTTTTAATTGCAAGTGTAGCCGCAAATGAGATTCATGTCAGGAAGATGTGGCCTCGTTCAGCGCTTTTGCTCTCTTGGGGGCGTAAGGTTAATTTGCCCAATATGCATGACATTTTGTTCATCAGCTTGCTGCGGGCGAAAGTGTTCCTTTCAAATTCACAATTATTTTTGATACTATGGTATCCCCCAGAGGGGAAGTGGATTAGACTTAGGGGAGTGGGAAGCTAAATCATGATGCCTGCAATATGCCATAAGTCAGAGCTGTGATTAGGGAGCTCTGGCATTATTCTTTATGGCAATGTAAAAATAATATATAGGTAGGTGTGCGAATTACAAGCAGCTGTTATGAAATTACAGTTTGTGCATAAGTTCAAGACATAACAGGGACACACCAGCACTGTGCACGCTTGGGTTAAAATGAAAACAGTGTCGTAGCTTAGGTTTTATCTCTGAATCTTGACTGTCATTAGTTTGTGCTACACGATTACTTTGTTGTACGTAAAAGAAGGAATAACACAAAATAAATAAGACGGTTATTCAATCCAGAGATCGCAGTCGAGTCTACCCTGGTGTTCATTTATGGTAGGAATGTCTCCACTGAAACAAGTATTGCTATTCCACGTGTAAGCAGTGACACAGAATAGCCTAAGTTGTTTACGTTCAGTGGTATACTCTCAAATTATTTGCACCAGGGTATTGCAGCGGAGGAGACGATTATTATTGTTGATATCAACCGTATTTTTTGTTTCGTGTGTACAAAAAGTATTTTACGTAGCTTCGTGTAAAATTCCGGTTGGAACCTGATGTCACATGGCTTAGTTTACGATGTCTCCTGCTACGTTGATTGGACTGCTTGATGAGAGTGGAGTAATATATGACAGCATTTGTTCACCGTTTTTGGGTGAACCCTAGTCCTAAGCGATACTAATGTTTTCGCATACGATATCAATGAATATACACATCAGGTGGTTCTTTTGGGCATCCAGATCGCATATTGTATGCAAACGCTTTCAGAAAGATTCTCTGTGACTAAATTCTAGCTGTGCGATATCAAGAGGATCTCATAATCACATTGTAAAATCATTATCAAACTATACTGTTTTATTTGTATTTTTGATCAAACTTGCAAACTGTTGCGTTAATGAAGAGACTTCAAAAATTTTCAAAAAAATCTTAGAGAAAAAAACTGTTGAAATACGTGTGTTAATATAATGATCTTATCAATGAATGTCGCAGTTTATTCTGTGTCAGGTGTGACTGATCTTTGACATTTTTTTGATATTCTCGCATTGCAGGAGCCATATTGAGTATGCTATATTGACTGTTTAGTTGTGGTCAATAAAGTCTCTTGAAATCTTGGATCCTGAGTCAGTTTCAAAATAGTAAATACCTCCTTTGTTGTCAATATACCATCTTTCAGGATGAGGCTTCTTGGCCGTGTGAGAATGGAGGTTTCTGTCTGCAGTTTAAATTGCGCTCAGGGGTCCTCCACCTCATGCGCACAACACTTATCCTCAAACTCATTGACGTCCGGGTCACGTGGCCACCAATTTGATTGCCAAGAACATGCCTACAGCCCCTCCTCGCCAGCCCCTTTGCTTTGATGACTCAAGAAGCCTGGTGCTAAAAGTGGAGCGAAGGTTGGGACGCGCCTTGGGGAATATCATCCATGCCTCATTGGATCAAGAACATCACCCATTCACGTATCTAGCCCTCTTACAGGATCAGTACTAGCAAGGGGACATCAAAACACCTAACCTACCAGCATTAACAAATCTGCCCCTGGGTTGTTATTGCTTAACTGTGTGTTTGAAAGTGAATGACAGGGTTCAACAGAAATAATGACGCCTCGTCATGAGTGCTGATGTTCTTCACTCATTCAATATTTAAACTTTTCCGGAAAATGATCCATTGGGTGTGCGCCTGTTTGTTGGGGATGTTTTTTAGGGTTTAATCATTATAGGACAGTTTTGTGTAATCCTAGAGAAGTGAATGGAAGGATTAATGTCTCTCTTTCATGCATGAAATGAGAGTTTCCCTCTCACCAACCTCAGCAGACAGCAGCTCTCTTTCTCTTCTGTCTTTTGATAGCTCACTGGCATCCAATAAATTAAATGGCCTTTGGTTCATCCTCTCAAATACCGTTTCCTGTTCAAATCCTCCTTTCTGTAGGCGAAAAGAAAAAAAATTCTACCCATCTTATCGAGCAGTCATTAGTAAAATCAGTGGCAGCACAAAGCAAATATTTCCGTTGGTTAATTTGTTTGAAGATTGAAGAGCAGATCCTTTTTTATAGAGAAATTGATGGCATTATTGCTACAATGTGATATGCAACTGTAGCTTTGACAGGCTTGTCTTAAGTCTTTGGAGTGTCTTCAGAATATTAGAGGACTTGGTTGTGTTCATCATATTGAAATCTAAATTGCCCCCTCTATTTTCTTGTTTCCCATTTCAGTGATTGAACACAAAAAGGCTGATGAATCACAATTGTTGATCTCTTATTTGGAGATAAAAACCACTTTGTCTTCATCTAAGTTGCATTAAAAAGATGAAAGTGCTGAATATGAGCACATTTATAATGGGGGCCTCACAATAATCATGATTTACTCTTGTAACGCTGAGTTATGTAGCTATTTCATTGAATGGCTTATTCCACCTCAATGCACAAGTGTATTGAATTTCTGTCTTGTAAAGGTACCATGGGTTTGTGGTTGAATAATATGAGTTTTTCAAGGCCAATGGCAGTATCTACAGAACATTCAGGCCACAGAAAGTGTGTGTGTGTGTGTTCAGCTATATGTTTTTATTATTATATAATATTATTCATGTATACACTAGTTACAACAACATTGAGGGGGCAACGCCTTTTATTAAATGTTCTTTAAAAATGTTTTTATGATTACTAATGCTGTATTTGATAAAAAAATATATTGTTAAATATTATTACAATTTAGAATAACTGGTTTGTATTTTAATAGATTTTAAAATGTAAAATCTATAAACATGTTGTATATTACAATATACTGTATATTGTAATAGTAAATGTTGATAATGGCCAGTATAACTCTTTTTTTTTTTCCATTATTTCAGTAAAGAAATGTAAAGCAACAACAATAACCTCTTATATCTTTGAACACCAAGTAAAGATGGTGACATTACAACTTGTGTCATGCTCCACTGAACAGGGCAGCTTGTTCCTGAGGAGCTCTGTGAAGATGAGCCGCCCCCTAAAGAGGTGTCCTGCATGATGGCGTGTTCAGGTGACTGTGTGCTCAGCTCATGGTCTGATTGGTCCTCCTGCTCCCACAGCTGCTCCAGTAAAAACTCAGAGGGCAGACAAAGCCGCACACGGACCATATTAGGCTTGCCGGGAGAAGGTCAGTTGACTTTCATCTTCCACAGAAATTGGATAATAATGTTTTTACAAATGTCTGACCAATTCATTTTTAATTAAAGCGTGTGATATGGTGATACAGCTTGCAGTCTGGCCTGCATGTGTCACTTCCTAACCTCTTTCATTCCCACCGTGTTCCAGACTCTCTGCACCTTCCTATCTATTACAATAAAAATATTTATAAAATGAGAAAACAAACAAACAGATAATTTAATGCTGTGATATTGATTTGACAAGGGACACATTTTTCATTTATTATCATCTGAGGGTGACACCATTAATCAGTTTGTTTTTGTGAGTGGACGAGCAATTTTGCATTCTTTGTTTCAGAGGATCAGTGATAAAAATGTGTTCACAGGGTCTCATTTTTCTGTCTGCCTACATACAGCTGTGGGCTTTTCCAATCACGCACAGTCCTTCTGGAATGACAGAAAGAGCTGTGTAATTAAGACTTAAATATACCTTTGTCTGGAGACTGCTTCTGCCCACTTCATGCATCTGGAAAATGGAAATAAAGCCCCAGCCTCTACACACCATCTACCGAGTGTCATTAATCAGACAAGCCCTTATTAATATTCAGCCAGTCTGTGTTACACTCATAATGAGTCCCTGTGTTATGGAGAAAGGCTGAATGTCAATACAATGTCATTAGCTTCAAGGGCAGATGGTGTAGGAATTACTTTTAATTATAGAAAGTGCAGAAGTAATTTTGGAGGCTGATCCCAGAGAACTTGTCACAGGTGTTCCTGCATCACGTGTGGAATACATATTCAGTTTTCTGATTCAGGTGTAGTATGTTGAGTTGATTTCAAGTACGAGGAAGTTTTGATAACGACATTAAAACTCTGGCTGATAGAGATGAGCTGATTTGATTTTATGGTTGATGGCAGATTCTACACTGTTATGTGGTTAAAAATGAATTATATAGAAGAGGATATGGAGAAGGTTGTCCTGCATGACACTTTACAAGATCTGTAGCTGACTTTTCTTCTGCAGAACATACAAAATGCAAATCAAGTTTTGTCGTGGTAATTGACGAATCCAAAAACAAAAAAAAAATTATCATATCAACTTTTATGCTCCACAAAAGAAAGTCATAGATGTTTGAAACAACTTGAGGGTGAGTAAATGATGGACATGATTTTCTCAGACTGTATTCATTGATTTTTTGAGTTTTTTGTTTTGTTGTTATTTCTTTTGGACAAAGCTAAAGCTATTGTTTGAGCTGTTGTTGCTGTGTTGGGGAAGTTAAACAATAGCAATATTTTGCTAAAACATGAGTATATATTTTGATTGTTAAAATACTACGTTCATTCTTTATATACACCATCGAGGGTGATTTATTTTCCCCCAAAAAAACTGCAAACACCAGTGTTATTTTAGTATTGATGTACTATTAAAGATTTTTTTATATAATTTGATGAGGCTTTTCATTATGTTCAGATTTAAAAGTTAGTTTTTGATTCTTTTTATGTGCTTTTTAAAAGAACATAATTTTCAAATTGTGTATTTTAAATAGTTTTACTTATTGGTAATTTCTAAGGGTACTCAGTGGTTAGTACATAAACGTTTTCAGTTATTTTCAGTTTATTGTTTGAACTGGTACATCACAGGACCGGCTCAAAACACTTTCCGAACATCTCGGTTTTTTGGTTTTTTGGCACCATTCTGGCTGGTGGAATTGTTTCCCACCCGTATCCGGAAGGTGAATCCTAAACAGTTTTCAAGCGACAGCTGAAACTCATCGTTGCACGATCCTTTAACATTAAATCTAAAAAAAAAAAAATTTTCTCTTTATTTATTCCTTCCCGTTCTAGCTTGTACTTATTTGAACAATGCCTGAAACTTTGTATGGCTCGAAGAACTCCTGGTTCTGTTTATCTTAGCAGAATCGTTGTTCCCCATTGTCCGTCATTTGGATAAAAGGTCTGCAAAATAATAATGTACATGTATTCATGTTAAACATTCAAATTATCTTTCAAAATATATAATTTTATATATATTAATTAATTTATTTATTTTATTCAATTAAGAATTTACATTTTCTGTAAGATAACAACACGTGACATTGAATCATGGCTTGAGTTGAGGGCAACAAACTTGATGACCAAAAGATACAATATTATTCTTATATTATTATCATTGTGTTGTTGTTTAATTTCATTTGATGCTGCTAGTGGTTCAGAAATCACATCATGAACAATTTTTAAATTATTTTTAAGCATTTCTTGTACCACATAACAAAGCTCAGCCTATTTCTCCTTTCGACATGCCTTCACATGTCCCAGTAGATTTCTGTTTCATGCCTCCTGTGCTCATGTAGCTCGTTAACATTTTATGGAGCATTAAAGCAAACTTAAGAGAGGCTTTTCCATCTGTAATGCAGTTAATGATCTTTCCCATTCCCAGCTAAGGCATGTCCAGCTGCTACTGCTCTGGAGGAGTGGAGAACTTGTAATGATCATCCATGCATCATGTTCTACTGGGAAGCGTCGCCATGGGGACCATGCATTGAGGACTCCTCCATGAATCTAAATGGCACCGGCTACTGGAACGGAACGGCCACCTGTGCAGTCGGTGTGCAGATTCGTAAAGTGGTCTGCATGAAAATGGGCATCGGGCCAGTTATTCCCAAAAGGTGACTTATTTTAATGTATGAAATTTTTAATCTGTAGATTTGTGTATTTCCACACACCACATTGAAAGTCTTCACAGTGGCATTTTGTGGAGGTTAGATTACTAAAGCACATAGATTTTCCACCAGTGCTCATAGTATGAAGTTGAAATGGTGTATTTTACTAGTCTTTGGTGATCACTGCTTTTAATTTGAAATAACATAAACCACTTACTGTAGCTGTCAGATACAGGCAACAAGGCTTTGTCAAAAAGAGCAAATCTGACATTGATTTTTATTATTTGGGAAATCCAAATTAAATCTATTTAGTTGTTGTAGTTGAACAGCAAAAAAAAAACTAATTGACAAACCTAGCCTTTTGTGATTTTAAATTCGATTTAAAATCAGATTTAGGAAATGCAATTAAGTCAGTATCAGGAAGACCATATCGAACATCATTTTGTTGTTTCATACTTTGGGATTAGGTGTGGATAACATCATAACAATTTAGTACAGATGTAGGCATATTGCACTTTATCTTCATTTTACATTGCAGTAGACTCGCTATTGTCCTTTATTTGGATGATGATCAAATAAGGGAAGGTTTGGGACACGGTGTATGTATGAATGAAGCCAAATGTGGTGATAGCCTTGAATGCTCTAGGAGTTGTTGTCAATATAAAACATGAAAACAGACTAACAAGCACCTTAGGTCAATACAGTGCAGTTTCAGTGCACTCAAATATGTGCTGGCATAAATGGTTTTGACAGGGTTCCTGGAATACAGACTGATTGCCTTAGGGATCATCCATTTTATAGATTTACATTTAAACAGCATGCGCATTTGTCTCCCAGATTACCTACTATATTATATATAGTATACTATATATAGGTATATTTATATATCTTCTATAATATATATATATATATATATATATATATATATATCTGTATATATGTATTTATTATTCAATTTAAAGACGGCCATAATATCACACCACAAATTTGGTCAATAATGTACTTCTCACATGGAAATATTTCCGTCTACTAGCTTTTGTGAATATATGTACATTTTGCTTGAACATAGCACTAAATTAAGGCAGATATTATTAGGTGCTGCTTCTCTGTGATGCGTCTTTGAACAGCAAAACTGGGAATTAGTGTTTCACATATTCTTGCTACACAATCACGCAATCCTGAAATCCCACTTTGATAGTTTTCCATTCAAACACCTTCGCTCGAGCAGCAGAAGCTGAGATTCAGAAATATTGGTGGGGCTTGCTGCAGCTTGTGGTACTTTTACACAGCATGAATGAAATATACAGTAAAAACTGAAAACGGTTCTCAAGAGTTTCGCATTTCCCTGACCTTTTCTCAGGAGAAGATTGCTGGTTTACTTGTGCTGAAACCATATCTTGTACATTGAGTCTGTCAATATTCTCAGTCTTATGATGTAAGTGACTCTGAATGCAGGCTCGATGTTGTGCGGATATTCTGTATGAGAGGATTGGAGGTTCGTGTTGCCCTAGGTCTTTCCTTCATAAATGTTTCCTGTGGGAGTGTTGTAATGGCGCTTTGGGTAAGATAAATGTTCTATTGCATTGCATGGAGGAGATATTGTGTTGCGCATCAGGAAAAAGGACTCTCAAAGATGCATGCCGTGTATTATATCTTGCTTTCTTTTATATGAATCGTTTTGTTTGTCTAGCAACATAAAGTGATTTAGGGGCTGTTTGGATTTGCATTTGTCCTGTTAATATTTTGGCTTGACTTGCAGTGTGAGAGGGGGAGAATGTCGTAAAAAATAAAAAAATAAAATAAAAAATAGCATTTTTCCCACATTCGATAGCAGCATAATTAAGATCTACTTTTTGCAGCGCACCTATGATGCCAACAGTACATAGATTTTTGAAGACACCAAGTATATTTTTTATCTTATTTGATTTTTATTAGTTATTTATTTTATTGCATGCAGGCTTTACGACCATTAGATCGGGATTGGGTTAACTTATAGTGACCCGGGACCACAAAACCCAGTCATAAGGTCAATTTTTTTTAATAATGAATGTGATACACTTCTGAAAAAAGCGGAATCAATAAGCTTAATTGAATCAGGGTAAATAACCTCTGTTAACAAGCTGGTTGTTTAGGATAGTACATAATTTGGCCGAGATACAACTATTTGAAGATCTGGAATCTGAGGGTGCAAAAAATCTAAATGTTGGGAAAATTGCCGTTAAAAGTTGACAAATGAGTTCTTAGCATTGTTGTCATGATTCTAGCAAAAATTAAGTTTGAATATATTTACGGTAGGAAATTTACAAAATATCTTAATTTTTACTTAATATCCTAATGATTTTTGGCATAATAATGACCAAATCCGCATTTGCACCCATACAGGCCTAGAGCGAAAAATATACACCCACAAGCGACTTAGACTGGTTTTGTGGTCCAGGGTCACAAATACTCTCTGAAAACAAATCTTACAAGACAGGCATACTAATTAATAACAATTATTATGTATTTATTTATTGCTGCAGTATAAACCCTATATTGAGTTCAAAGTGGGAGAGCAAAAGGCATATCGTTGTGTTAAGGAGAAAGAGTTGTTAGATACCACTGTGTTTACAAATGAATTGGTAATCTAGGCTTCTTTACAGTCAGGAGAGAACAAATCACACTCTGGTTTATAGTGATCTGACACACATACACACACCTGCTCTCACCCACAGATGTACTGAAGTATAAATCAGAGATGGATGTGCTGTATATGGCATATATGTGTTTGATGGTGTGAGTAAATTTATGTGTTTGTGTCACACACATATCATATCCCTTGTGCCCTGCCGCATGTGCTGGAGGCAAGAACAGAACATCAGTTATATAGCGCGTGTTCTGTCGTCATGTGGAAGCAGCTGATGTTTCATACGTAGGTGGAGTGTGTTCAGCTCTCCACTTTATTTAAAACAGCAGGGCTGAGCTATTTAAACACCCTGATATATGAAATGACCCAACGGGGAGATGTTTGTTTATCTTACTGCTGCTAGACTGCTTCTTTGTTAATACTCTTTTCCTGATATGCTTGCATGAAGAGGAAAACAAACCAGGTTCTATATAGGTGCAATGCGACACATTTGTCTAACAACTATTTATCTGTCCCACAGAGGTGAAAGCGCTGAGCAGCAATCGAGATATTTAATGTTTAAATTACAGTTATATGGAACAGGATTCTTTTTTTTATTTTGGACCAATGAAATGTGGGGTGATGCAAGTTTAAGCTTGATTTTTCAGATTCTATTCCCCCCTCATTCCACATCATTTCCTGTCTTCGCTCTCTGCTGCTGCTCTCCACACTCTCTCTGCTGCCACCTAATTTCCTGCCTTGTCTTTTAATAAATAGAATCACTTTAATCCACGGCCTTGTGTGAATTATTGATTTTCTAAAACTATGGCAACAGCAAGATGATAAAAACAGTGTTAATTTTTTTTTCCTTATTATTTATTGTTAATAATAATTGTAATAATCATTATTAAATTAAGTAATTTGCCTACAGATAGGATAGAACTGTTTGAATCAGAATAGTTTATTATTAGTATTGTTGTTTTACCAACGGATAGGGGTTGACCCTATCATCAGATAGTTTTTAATATTGTAGAGTATATTAATATTTAATTAAACGAAAGTGTCATTTCTGCACACCTCCTCACCAAATTGCAAAAAAAAAATGTTTGGCATTGATCTCACCAAACCTTTGCCATTGGTTGAGTCAGAGTTGCTGTGTTGGGATGAAACGAAGAGGAAAACAAGAGTAAAATGTTAAAAACATTAGTCACAGTCACACTTTTAAGGGAAATCAGCTTTAATTATTAACTAGTGTTTTTATCATATTGCTTTTGTCATGAGACGTAATGCTTGCTTTTAGAACGGCTTCAGGCACAAACATGCCTCATCCAATTATACTACATTTTATGCTGGAAAAAATCCAAACTCATGCTTTATTCGTGCTTGGTTTCCATACAGAGGAAAAGACAGGGTCAACCTGTTGTCATCTGTGATGTCTCCTCTGCTCTGTCTTTCTTTCTACTGATTTCTTGCATTTATCCTCCACCCACTCTTTTGTTCCTTTCCTAAAGCTCTGTAGCATCATTGCCTTTGGGTGATTGCCCTCTGTAATGACATTCTGCTCCACAGAGCACAAAAGTGAGAGAGAAACAGATGATTCATGCCTCTGTTCTTTCTTGTCCCCTGCTTTGATGTGTCCTGTTTGCTGGTCTCCAAAGCCTGTGGTTGGTAGAGCCCTGCTGCCCTTTAGAGCTGCTGCATGCTGGGAATTGAACCAAGACTTGAAATGAATTGTCCAGAATCCAGCTCATAGGGATGGATGTTCTCCAAGGGACAACATGCTCTCAAACAAAAGCATGCACTCACACTCACAAGGACACACATGAGACAAACTCCTCAGCATGATGTACGTCCTAGTGCATATGTAAGGGATCATGTACAGACATCCAGTCATTATTGCAAAATAATGGCTCTTGTTTCACCCTGAAGGGGTTTGTTTTGTGAAAATTACCGTCTGGCTGTACATGATCCCTTATATATTCACCAGGGAGAATTTTATTATCCCGCCTACGACTTTTACCAAATAAATTAATATGTATGAAATATTGATTTAAGTTACATTTCTTTTAATATGTTAGAAGAAACTGATACCGCAGAGTGATAGGAGATGTATGATACAGGTGTATATGAAAAAGTAAGTACACCCCATGGACAGTAAATGTTGGGGGATGTACATATTTTTTTCCACAGAAGACAATTGAAATTCTGTTGCTAATTTTTGTTTGACAAATTACTATAAACTTTTAAATTTTTTTCAGTTATGTCACCCATCAATACTGTCAAGATAAAGTTCTACCGTTCAAACATTTGGAGTCAGTAAGAATGCGTTTAATAAAAAAGTGGGGGGAAAAAGTGACAAGTTTCCACAAAAATATTAAGCAGCACGTAAGAAATGTTTCTTGAGCAGCAAATTAGTATATTAGAATGATTTCTGAAGGATCATGTGACTCTGAAGACTGGAGTAATGATGCTGAAAATTCAGCTTTGCATCACAGGAATAAATTTTAATTGTGTAAAATATAATATTTTAATACCTTTCAGTTATTTTAAATTGTAATAATATTTCACAATATTGCTGTTTTTACTATTTTTTTGAAAAAAAAAAAAAAAACCTTCTTAAAAAATCTTACTAACCCCAAACCTTTGAATGGTACTGCATGATCCACATATGTTGGGAAAAAATTAATTGGGTTTACTATTTTTTTCACAGCATTGTATGTTCGAAATTGGTTGACAAATACACAGTCATTACACAAAAATGTGACCTTAGAGCACTGATCGACCAATCAGAATCAAGTATTGTAGAGAGCCAAATAATAAACACACTTTGCATTAGATGAGAGAGTACAGTCTAGAGAGCTCTGTGTGGGTGTTCTCTCTTATCTCTCTCCCTCTTAAGAAATCTAAAGGCTCACATAACCTCTTGCTCCCTGTCAGTCATACCAAAATAACTCACCTTTACCGTATACTCACTCAGATACAATCAGCTGCAGCCTCTCCTGGTAAGACGCAATAAATATTACATCAACTTCCCCTACAATGTGGCCGTGATCTTCTGTTACACAGATAGTGTCATTGTAACTGTGTTGCATCTGTACATGATAATGTCTGGGTTTGTGGGGTACAGTAAATCAAACTGTACTTACAGTCAGCACAGATGATATCTGCACCCATGCTAGAAGGTCAAGGACGAAGTGACTACAGTGTGAATCAAGACAGCTTATCACTGATCATGAAAACATTTTCATTCTCTCTGTTCTCTGTATGTGTGTGTGTGTGTGTGTGCATGTGTGTGTGTGTGTGTCATAGGTGTCCAGAATCTGCCCGACCAGACACTATTCAGCCCTGTTTCCTGCCTGTAGAAAGTTGGCATTGTGACTCCTTTCAGTGATGGACCGCTCCCTACCACATGCCTCCCAGGTATTGATACCGTCTCTTCACACAACCTTTAGCTGTGACATTACAGTGGTACCTCACTTACAAGGTACCACTGAAATGTCAGTGGTACAAGAATTTTCACCTGAAAATAAAAAGTCTGTTTATTTACTCACCCTCATGTGGTGCTCTTATTTGTCCTGTAGAACACATACGTAGATTTTTTTTTTCTTACCATACAACAATAATGTTTTCTTTTTCTTTGTTTAAACTATACAAATGAATTTGTCATCCTTACTCACCACCCTCAGTTGTCCAAACCTGTATGAAAGAAACTCATACGGTTTTGGAACAACTTGAGGGTGAGTAAATGATGACAGAATATTCCTTTAATACAGTAATAACAAAAAAACAATTCCTAGAGTTAAAATAACAATTAAAATAACCACTCGAACACTTTCTGTTTGTATATATTTTAAAATGTCATTTATTTCTGTGAAAGCTTTATTTTTTTAGCATCATTACTCCAGTCTTCAGTGTCACATGATCCTTCAGAAATCATTCTAATATGCTGATTTGCTGCTCAAGAAACATTTCGTTATTATTATCAATGTTGAAAGCAGTTGTGCCGTGTCATATCTTTGCAGAAACTTTTTTTTCCAGAACTTTTTGATGAATAGAAAGTTTAAAAGAACAGCGTTTATTTGAAATAGCAATCTTTTGTAACATTATAAGTGTCTTCACTGTCTCTAATGCATCCTTTCTGAATAAAAGTGTTAATTAATCTAAAAAATTCTTACTGACCTTAAACTTTTGAACAGTAATGTATAGTATATCTAGCTCCATAAAGGACCAAAAAAGCACCTTAAATGTATCGTAGAGGTGGTCCATAGTGCCTGTCATAATGTTCCCTGTCTTGTGAAGCCATGCAATAACTTTTTGAAAAGACTGAAATATAAGTTATTATTAGCTGAACATATTGGTGACCTAAGCTCTTGAAAGGACATTATAAACGCTAGGATAGAAAGGCCTGTGTTCACTTTCTTCAAAGAACTTCTTCTTTTGTGATCCACAGAAAAAAAAGGTTTGGCAGGCTTGATTGCTCAAAATAGCCAATGCTATGGCTGCAGAGTGAACTGACTTTCTTTTAAAAGGGACTTTGTATAAAAAATAAAAAATGAGCTACATAAACCAGAGTTTATTGTGTTGCCTCATTTAAATTTACTCTAAGTGCCTTTCTATAAACATGATTTTTGCTTATAAAAATTCCACAAATGCTGTTGTGTATAATGAATTAGGAATATTCCAACTTACATTTGATTGAAAACCACATTGCCTAATATTTTGACTCATACCAACTCTCTCTTATCTAATAATTATTTTTTTTTCCTAGGAGATAAAGCATAATATTTACAGAGTTTGTTATTATAAACTAGAATTCATAACCTCCATGAGGACAGTGTGTTGATAAATAATCAGGGATTTACACTTTCACACAATCGAGACTGCTAGGATGTGATGTCTTACACCTCTGCTGTAAACATGGTGAAAGCCAGACCACATACGTGCAGATCATTCTCAGAGGGACTTTTCTTACCCACAGAACAGTTTTAATACTCTTTAATGAGACAATTAATTGACAATTATTTCCACTAAAGAAACAAGGAATAAACAGGCATTTATTATAACTGAATCAAATGGTAACATTTGAAGAAATGTTTTAAATAACTGATATCCCCTTTGTAAATAGTGTGCTTTGCCCTGTTTTGGTCTTCTGTTATTGAAATCACCTTCTTAATTGTGCTATTATCAGTCTTTTAGTAATTAGTGATGTGTAATGAGCCTTACAACGTCTGTTAAATGAAGTCGTTACATCAGCTTAGGATCCATACAGGGAACAGGAAGTGAACTCCACCAGAGAATCATATCATTACCTCTTATCTAAAGAGCTCTTTGAATTGTTCCTGCTGTGGTAACCTCTGTCAGAATACTAATAAAGTGAAAGATGGGTGAAAGTAATGTTTTCTTTGTGTTTGTACTGTGCAGTGAACAGCAGCATGCCCTCGCAGTCACGATTCAGGATCATCATCCAGCGGGCGGCCAATGGGGGTCAAGAGTGTCCAGATACTTTATATGAGGAGAGAGAATGTGAGGCTCTTCTGGTTTGTCCTATTTACAGGTGAATAAACTGCAGTTGCACTAGTGGTTTACCAATTTCTCAGCTAGACCGATACAATGTTTGCGGTCCAGCCTGTTTTGGTTTTGTGGAGTTGAGAGTATCAAAACCTTTTACAAATGCACACAGCAGTTCAGAATCGCATGCAATGAAATGCATGAATGAATATATTATATGCTGTTTTGTACGCTTACAATACTATCCAAATTACACAAGTAACACATTGTAGCTGTAATTTACTGCACAAGTAAATGCCAAGCTATTTGCACGTTTCTCTGCCTCATGAATATATGTGAATGCGATTTTGCTGTTGTAATAACTTTTTAAATTGTTATTCTGCCAAGTTTATTCACAAATAGAAGAAGGTTGATTTTTTTAACACAATAATAGTTATAACAGATAGCATTTTGTTTCTGTCAATTAGTCCCATTAAAAATAAATAAATAAAACACTTGCATGCAGACATTTCCGGAGGAATAACCTGTAGCTCTGGCGCATTGTGTGACTACTTCATGCTTTTACACCATGCAAATAAACCTCAATCCATGCTTCTGAATGCCTGAAAAGTCACAGGGCGTTGTTGAATAACGATGATGTGGAGCCGGCATACACTAACATTCAAAAGTTTGTGGTCAGTAATTTTTTTTTTTTTTTTTTGCTTTGAAAAATAAATACATAAATACTTATTTGGCAAGGATGCACTAAATTGATCAAAAATAACAGTAAAGATTTAGATTATTTCAAAATATTTATATTTTGAATAAATTGTGTTATTTTAACCTTTTTATTCATCAGAGAATCGTGAAGAAACATTGATAATAATTTCGACATTGATAATAATAAGTGTTTCTTGAGCACCAAATAAGCAATTTTACATCAGCTTTTCATCACAGGAATAAATTACAAATTACATTTAAAACATTTTTTAAAATTTACCAACCCCAAACTTTTGAATGTTAGCATATTAGAGAATTCTCATACTCCACTCCATCATATCCAGTCATGCTGAATGTCGTTATTTAACAGAATAACTGACGACGGGCTGTTGAATTATTAGAAAATAATGCACACCCGAGGTGTGCATTATTTTCTAACACAATGAACTTGTAATTCAACGGACCAGAGTCAAGAGCCCGCAAGGAGGCCCCATGTCAGGGTTCAGACAGTAATGCTTTGATAAAGTAAAACTTTGATAAAGTTTCAGTCGAGTGTGTTAATGTTTGAAAATGAAGAGGCAGCACTATAAAACTGGTGCAAACTGCAGAGAAGTGGAAAAAGAGAAAAGAAAGTGAGCAAGATAAGGGTAAGTGATGGCAACTTCTGACACTTGCTTGTTTGTCACGGAGGTCAAAGGAAGTCAACAGTATTTACATGTTTTCAAACAGCCATTCAGATTTTTTTTTCACTTTGGTGTTTATCAAATAACACAAAATATTTAAATATGCCATATCTTTATTCAAAAATGTGTTTACACTTAGGCCTATTTTGCATTTTAATCAGGAATAAAACATGCCAGTCCAGAAAAGATTATAATAAATTATTCTCTTTAATTTCATAGCCCAGGTGTAAATCTCCCTAAATGTCTTATTTTTTTTCTAAGGGCAAAAAAATGGGGGGGTTAACCTTTTAAAAAGTTGTATCAATTGTAATAATTGTTAAAGTGCTTAAAAAAAAAACTGATATATATATGCTATAATATATATATATATATATACACAGTGGGTACGAAAAGTATTCAGACCCCCTTAAAATTTTCACTCTTTTTTATATTGCAGCCATTTGCTAAAAAACCATTTAGAAGTAATTTTTTTTCCGTCGTTAAGTTGACACACAGCACCCCATATTGACAGAAAAACACAGATTTTTGACATTTTTGCAGCTTTATTAAAAAAGAAAAACTGAAATATCACATGGTCCTAAGTATTCCGACCCTTTGCTCAGTATTTAGTAGAAGCACCCTTTTTACAGCCATGAGTCTTTTTGGGAAAGAAGTTTTTTCACACCTGGATTTGGGGATCCTCTGGCCTTCCTCCTTGCAGATCCTCTCCAGTTCTGTCAGGTTGGATGGTAAACGTTGGTGGACAGCCATTTTTAGGTCTCTCCAGAGATGCACAATTGAGTTTAAGTCAGGGCTCTGGCTGGGCCATTCAAAACAGTCACAGAGTTGTTGTGAAGCAATTCCTTCGTTATTTTAGCTGTGTGCTTTGGGTCATTGTCTTGTTGGAAGGTAAATTTCGGCCCAGTCTGAGGTCCTGAGCACTCTGGAGAAGGTTTTCGTCCAGGATATCCCTGTACTTGGCCGCATTCATCTTTCCCTCGATTGCAACCAGTCGTCCTGTCCCTGCAGCTGAAAAACACCCCCACAGCATGATGCTGCCACCACCATGCTTCACTGTTGGGACTGTATTGGACAGGTGATGAGCAGTGCCTGGTTTTCTCCACACATACCGCTTAAATTAAGGCCAAAAAGTTCAATCTTGGTCTCATCAGACCAGAGAATAATTATTTCTCAGCATCTTGGAGTCCTTCAGGTGTTTTTTAGCAAAATGCGGGCTTTCATGTGTCTTGCACTGAGAGGCTTTCGTCGGGCCACTCTGCCATAAGCCCCGACTGGTGGAGGGCTGCAGTGGTGGTTGACTTTCTACAACTTTCTCCCATCTCCCGACTGCATCTCTGGAGCTCAGCCACAGTGATCTTTGGGTTCTTCTTTACCTCTCTCACCAAGCCTCTTCTCCCCCGATAGCTCAGTTTGGCCGGACGGCCAGCTCTAGGAAGGTTCTGGTCATCCCAAACGTCTTCCAATTAAGGATTATGGAGGCCACTGTGCTCTTAGTGAACCTTAAACCATATTTTTTTTGTAACCTTGGCCATATCTGTGCCTTGCCACAATTCTGTCTGAGCTTTTCAGGCAGTTCCTTTGACCTCATGATCTCATTTTCTATCTGACATGCACTGTTAGCTGTAAGGCCTTATATAGACAGGTGTGTGGCTTTCCTAATCAAGTCCAATCAGTATAATCAAACACAGCTGGACTCAAATGAAGGTGTAGAACCATCTCAAGGATGATCAGAAGAAATGGACAGCACCTGAGTTAAATATATGAGTGTCACAGCAAAGGGTCTGAATACTTAGGACCATGTGATATTTAAGTTTTTCTTTTTTAATAATCTGCAAAAATGTCAAAAATTCTGTTTTTTTCTGTCAATATGGGGTGCTGTGTGTACAGTAATGAGGAAAAAAAATAACTTAAATGATTTGAGCAAATGGCTGCAATATATAACAAAGAGTGAAAAATTTAAGGGGGTCTGAATACTTTCCGTACCCACTGTATTATAGTTTAATATATATATATATATATATATATATATACTTATGTATTTATTGAAGAGTAATACTGTTAATCAGTTTGGTAATTTTTTTTACAAAAGGGTTATTATAGTTAAAAAACTATATATATATATATATCTATCTAGATATAATAGATATATATAACATTGTTGTTACTTCAAATAACTGAAATAAAATATTAAACTTATTTTATTTCAGCTAGTTTCCAAGGTAACATTTCTCATTTTCATTTTGTTTATCTTGATGTTCTAAAATAACTAACACTAAAACTGAAATGAAATGTAATAACTTTATAGACATTTAAAAATAACAAAACTAATAAAAAAATGCACAAGAAATTACTAAAACTTTAACTAAAATTAAAATGACGGCCGTAACTAAAAATATGCAAATATTATCAAACTCCTAAATGTATTGCAATTCTACTAAAATAACAGGTGTCAGTGTAAGATGTGTGTATGATGGGGTTGGTTATGGGGGGGGCCTCTTTGGAAAATCTGCTTAGGGCCCCTAAAATGCAAGGGCCGGCCCTCTTGCCTGACTACTGAGAAAATGACAAGTAGCTTTTAAGTTGCTGAACTATTTTTCTGATAAAATCGTCAGAGTGGCGCTGACAACACGTTTCTGCGTGTGTATTTTCAGTTTTGAGTGTGTGTCTTTACTGTACTGTATGTGTATGTATTTGTAAGGAGAAATAGAGTGCTTACCGTACGTATAAAACATAATTTTGTGACAAAAACATGGAAACAATTTTTCGTTTTTATCATGTTGTTTGCTATATTTATTTGCTTGGTCAGTGTCTTTGTGAGTTTTGGTTCTTTTGCTGTTGTAAGCTGTAAGACCTTTTGAAATAATGGAAATCGTTTGGCGAAGTGATACGGACATGTAATGCGGACGAGCCCTCCCTGGAACTACTTTAACCGTGCGTTTCCTGAAAATAATTGCACACCTTTCGTTCATAAACCATAATCAGATTCAAGCATCCAACAGCCCCGTAGTATAAATTACAATATTTTTAAACAGCATTTTCTTCAATATGTTTTTTATGCATGCAGCTTTAATGATCTAATCTTAAATACCCTCAAATTCATTTGGAACCTGAATGGAATATTTGCCCTTTTAAGCATGTATTTGCAGTGAACTAGTGAATGTATTAGTTCATATTAACCATTGACCGCTCTGATCTCTAGACGTCGGCATTGGTATCTGCCATTGAAATCCCTTGTAATTAAAACTATCGACAAGAAACTGTTTAGTATGCTGAAACAAAGTCATTCATTTAATGCAGCACTTCATTACCACTGGTTTATAGGATTTATTCAACAGTCACATTTATTTTATTTTTTTGCAAGACTTGACCTGGGTCACATGGAGTGAATGTAATTTTCCTGTGAAAGCCTCTGAATAGAAAGGCACATAAAAGATTGTGACAGCATCAGACTGGATAGCATTGGTTTAAGTATTGTAACCAGTGCTTAATTTAAGCCGGATCCTGTTCCAGAAAATGTCTGATTTTGGATTTTTCGTTCTGGTAAGGATCCACCATTAGATCGTGACATTAGATCGTGACATTAGATCGTGACAGTGCATGCGTGCATATGAGAGCGAGCGCATATTTGGAGGTTATGCATTGGTCCCGAACATATTTTGAACCGGGTGACCATTCATCTTTCTTCTTCTTCAAACGCACTCTCGTTGATGTTTTGTGAGCAGCAGAACGTTTGTAGAGAGTGTAATATACCATAAATAATACCAAATAAAGTGAACTATTATAATGTATAACATTATAAACACTATAAAATCAGGGGTGGCCAACGTTGGTCCTGGAGAGCCACAGTCCTACAGATTTTTTGCTCCAACCCTAATCAAACACACCTGAACCAGCTAATCAAGGTCTTACTAGGCATAATATAAACTATACAACTCCTATCTCTAAACATAGTTACATACGTTAGTATAGCTCACTCCAAAACAAATCATATAAATGTAACGGTATTCAGAACAGAACAAGAATGAAATAAAAATATATAAACCAAAACAAAGCGAAACTGAAAGTACCAGTCGTTAATTGGGCTCACGTAGGCTACCTCTCATTCGGCACAAATCCTAATGTTTTCCATATTCGCAATGTATTTGAATGAAACTATTATTTATATTGTAGAGGCTTTGTACTTCACGCGTGTTCGTATATCGACAGAAATATCATCTTCACATGAACAAAAATGTGCTTGGCATACAAAGTGGACCAGTTATACCACAACATATTTAAATTGACCAGTGTAACCTTTTTTGGGGGGGGTTGACTGTATTTTATTTTGATAATGAACAGACTGCGATGTTTGAGTTGCGAATATGTGGTGTGTGTGTGTGTGTGTGTCATACAGATAAGAGTACGACATAATTCGAAAGCACAAAGTGTTTACTTTTATTTTTGCACACTCAAAATAACAACAGAACATTTGTGATTTTGTAAAATAAAGCAAGGATGCGCGTTTAATTAATATAATTATATAATTACTTATATAAGTCAGATATTTTTTGCATATTTATACCTATACTGTGATTGAACTTTATTTTTATGAAAACAAATTTTGTTATTTTTAATGTATCTTAGATATAAATTTTCCTAAAATCATCCTGGCAACCCATTTTTGACCCAGGGTTTGAAGCTGTGCCCTAGTTAGGTTAATGCAGAAACTTGTGAACGATGCTCTCTATATAATTGTGGCATCACCGTTTAGTGATGTAATTGAATGTTCCGGGAAAACTTACGTTGTGTTTTCAGTGTTGGTCACAGCGCCTTTTAATTGCTGATTTGGATCTGGCAATTATTAATTTACAAATTAAGCACTGATTTGTAACCATAAGACTATTGATATGCAGTGCGATTATCATGAAAGGTCTGCTTACATGTGTACATCTTTGTATTATTTTGTGTATTTTTATAGTATATATACAGTATTATATTTATAAGTGCCTGTCTTGGACTATAACAATACATTAAAAATGTATTTCATGATAGCAATGCAGGGGATTCTATATCACTATAAATCTTCATCTCTTTTTTCAGATGGAAGACACACAGATGGCATCCATGTACTCTGGTCCCAGATTCTGTCCAGCAGGGAATGACGGGAGCCAGTGAATCGTGTGGTAAAGGATTAGAGATGAGAGGTAAGAGAAGTTTGCTCTATGTGAAAGAGTGGATTCTCATGGTACACTAAATAGCCACCTGTTGTTGCTCTCCGTCTGAGATATGTGCATCACTGTGGACGTATATGGCTGTGTTCATGGCTTTGAGCTCTGGTTTGTTCATTGGCACTGTACAGTGTGTGAAGTGTGAATGCAGCATGCTGCAACCATGCTGTGTGATTATGACAGAATGGAAGTGAAAGATGTCAAACATCACATACAATGAAATGGAACAGTCTGCCTTAAGGGCACAGGTGACATGCTTTGGGGAAAAAAAGCGTGTGAAGTCACATTATACTTTTTGATTTACAGGGCTGTTTCTGTATATGTGTGTTTTATCCTGTAATTTGCACTGTAAAAAATATTTTTTTGAAGCTGTAAATAAAACACTGATTATTTGAATACGTTTTACAAGAAAATACTATTTCAGTCTTTCTACTTTAAAGTTTCATGTTTAATTAAATGTGTTTAACACCATTTTTTTGTGTAAACATATTCTCTGTAGAAATATCAACATATTCTAACATTTTTGTGAAAATGTCAGTATTATTCCAGATATTAACTGGATTCATTTGAGTACAGTTTTTGATGAACTATGTGTCATCACAGTTGAATGTGATTTTCTTTTAGAAATGTTGAAAACTACTCAAATAATACTTATTTATTACTTATTTAATATTTCCATTCAAATAGTTTGAAATATAATGAGTTTTTGATTTATATGAAAATATCTGTAGTCCTGTTTGAATATACATTATACATGTTAAATATTATATATATATAATATAATTTGATAAGGGAGTATTGGAGTTATTATAAAGTGTATGTAAAAGAGAGAACGTCCTCGGTTACATATGGTAACCCTCGTCCCTGAAGGAGGGAACGGAGACGTAACGTCGGGGACCGACGAAATTGGATCTCGCTTAGAGGGACCAATCTACTTCGAGTGTAAACTAAACGAGCCAATGCACATTGGCATGCGATTATTGCATCCAGCTGCTGCTGATCACAGCGTGAGTATAAGTAGGCAGTAGGTGCAGCGCATATTCAGGTTTTCGCTGAGAAGCCAAGCCGTTGGACCGGCCGCTCAGCAGTGGTACAGCAGCCGTGGCGACGGGACATGACGTCTCCGTTCCCTCCTTCAGGGAAGAGGGTTACCATACGTAACCGAGACGTTCCCTTTCACAGTCCGTCACTCTCGCGTCACGTCGGATGACCACGAAATTGGGATCTTACCAAAGGGCCACAGCTACTGCCCCTTCCAGTGTCCTGTGGAAGCCACCTGCGCCCCTATTTTTTGGCGTAGGCCAGGGCTTCTTCACAAGAGGACCAGTTTACTGCTGCAATGGCACTACCCAATGAGTAAGACTGGATAACACTGGGAAAACGTACCCGTTCTATTTGGAACAGGGACGTTATGGAAGCTCGAACCTTCCTGAAGGAGGTTTTGGAGCAATACACATATGGACATCCCTTAGGTGCATATGGGAGAATGGAGGTGATTGAACCCTCTTGAAATGACAGAAGTCTGCCAGGGGAAACACGGGCTCAAGGCTTTTACACATATGGGATCCACTTAGGTCTTACATATGGAACCCAGCCTTCTACCGGTTCTCGAGGATTCAGCGAGTGAAGGCCTGGCGCCGGACGCTCCGCCACGTCTGGCTGCCGAGGGGACGGAGGAACTCAACAGCGTCTACTATATGGACTCTCTGGAGTGGTTTTGCAATCGCCCCGAATCCGGGGCCTCTCAGTGCTTCTACCCATTTTGAGGTGAGAACACAGGAGGATACTGGCTTCACACGAAGGCTATATAATCTAGCGAATGTGTTAGGGGTCGCTCAGCTCGCAGCCCTACAGATATCTGTCAGCGAGGCGCCACGAGCCAGCGCCCAGGAGGATGCAACACCTCTAGTTGAGTGAGCTTGCAACCTGAGCGGGCAGGGCACACCCTGTGCCTGATAAGCCAAGGTGATGCATCCACTATCCAGTGGGCCATCCTCTGCTTTGAGACGGCATTCCCCTTCTGCCGGCCTCCGTGACAGACAAAGAGCTGGTCAGAGGTCCTAAAGCTTTGTGTCCGGTCAACGTAGCACCTTAAGGCCCGGACGGGAAAGAGCAAAGCTAGGGCTGGGTCTGCCTCCCCCGAGGGCAGCGCTTGCAGGTTCACCACCTGATCCCTGAAGGGAGTACGGGAACTTTGGGCACATATACGAATTCTAGGCACGAATCGTCGACCGAAAATGCATGCAGGTCCCCTACCCTCTTGATGGAGGCCAATGCTAGCAGGAGCAAAGTCTTCATTGAAAGGAACTTCAACTCAACCGCCTGCAAAAAGGCTCAAATGGGCCCTGCTGTAGTGCTGTGAGCACTAGAGTCATGTCCCAAGATGGTATAGAGGGGGGCTGTGGAGGATTTAATCTTCTTGCCCCCTTATGGAACCTGACGACCAGGTCATGCTTCACCAACGACCTCCTTCTACGGGGTCGTGGTTAGCAGCGATTGCAACAACATAAACTTTAAGGGTGGAGGGAGACAGCCTTCGCTCCAACCCTTTGAAGCAACGAGGACAGCACAACTCCGATCGGGCATCTTCGGGGGTCTTCTCGGCGAGAAGAACACCACTCAACGAACAGGTTCCCCTTCAAGCGTAGCGCTCTCGCTGAAGTGATGGTGTCAACAACCTCTTGGGGTACGTCACCAAGAACCTCCACGTCCCGTCCAGGAACCAGACATGAAGTTTCCAGAGGTCTGGAAGCGGGTGCCAAGGGGTGCCCCGTCTCTGAGTCAGTAAATCCTTTCTCAGGGGAATCGGCCAGGGAGGGGCTGTCGCGGGGAGCATTAGTCCTGGGAACCAGGTCCGGGAAGGCCAATAGGGTGCCACGAGCAGGACCTGCTCCTCGTCCTCTCTGACCTTGCACAGCAACTGTGCCAGAAGGCTCACTGGGGGAATGCATACTTGCGAAGGCCCCGCGGTCAGCTGTGTGCCAGTGCGTCCGTGCCGAGTGTTCCCTCGGTCAGGGCGAAGAACAACTGGCAGTGAGAGGTTTCTGGAGAGGCAAACAGGTTTACCTGAGCGGCTCTGAAACGTCCCCAAACCAGCTGGACCGTCTGGGGATGGAGTCGCCATTCTCCCGGGAGCGCAGCTCGTTACAGCTCGTCGGCTGCCCGGTTGAGCAGCCCAGGAATGTGAACAGCACGAAGCGACCTCAGATGCTTCTGACTCCAGAGGAGGAGGTGGTGGGCGAGTTGCGACGGGAGCGCAGACTATCTTGTCGGTTGATGTACGCAACGGTCTCTGTGTTGTCTGTGCGGACTAGTACATGCTTGCCTCGTAAGCGCCCTTTGAGACGGCCCCGGGCAAGGTGCACTGCCAGCAACTCGAGGCAGCCAGTGCAGTTGGGGCCCCATCCAAACCCCTGACACTGCAAGCCCATTGTACGTGGCCCCCCACCCTGCTCCATGGGACTCCTGCCCGGAGGAACACAAGGTCTGATCACGGGGTGAAGGTTTTGGCGGCAGGCCGGTGTAACTTGGACCTGGAAAGTGCCCGTTGCCACGCCCACCTCGGGACTCGGCCATGGAGCCATTGCTGCAGCGGTCTCATATGGAGCAGTCCCAGTGGCGTGACTGCCGCCGTAGCTGCCATATGCCCCAGGAGCCTCTGAAACTGTTTCAGTGGGACCGCCATCCTGCTCTTACCGAGTCTCCTCCATACCGGGAAAAGAGATCCTCTGCATCGGGGAGAGTTTGCTCTTTTCCCAGTTGACCCGAAGGCCCAACAGGCTGAGGTGTGAGAGCACCAAATCCCTGTGTTCGCACAACTGATCCTGAGACTGCTTCGTCGAAGTAGTTGAGACTGCGAATTTTTTTGCTCTGTTCTCTCAAGGGAACAAGGGGGACCTCCGCAACTTACGTGAAGACACGGGGCAACAGGGACAGCCGTAGGGCAGGACCTCGTACTGATATGCTTGTCCTTCGGATGCGAACCACAGCAATGGTCTGTGGTGCGGAAGGGTCGACACATGAAGTACGCGTCCTTCAGGTCGACCGCTGCAAACCAATCTCGGGGACGGATGCACCCGAAGATGCGTTCCTGCATCAACATCTTGAACAGTAACCGGTGAAGGGCCCGGTTCAAGACACGCAGGTCCAAGATTGGTCGTAACCCACTGGCAAAAAGATTCTCCGCCCGGCCCTCCTCCGGGGGAGGGAGTTGTGTGCTTACCATCTCCTGAAGATCACGTCCCTCCACCTCTGGGTCGCCCTTCTCCGGGCCTCTTGCTCTCTCGCTTACCACCAGGTTTGGCAGGGGCCTGGACGGGCGGGCGGCTTTCCTGCGACCGGCTCCACGGCACAGCTTTGCTGTAGGCCGCAGGAGCTCTGCTCTTGTTTTGGCGGTGGCAGGGGGCCGCCCTCGGCGACGGTAGCAGCTGCACGCCGGGGCAGGATGTCCTGATGGCTTCAGTCTGCTTTGGTCAGCGGAGAACCGCTGGGCCAGTTCTCCACCGTGTCGCCGACAGGCCGGCCTGGGACACGGGGGCGTTCAAGAATCGTGTCTTGTTCGTCTCGCGCATGTCAGCCAGTCACAGCCAGAATTGGCGCTCCTGGAACACCATAGTGGACATCGCACTACCCAGAGACCGCGCCTTAACCTTCGTCGCTCGTGGCGCGAGGTCCGCCGCGGTGCGGAGTTCTCTCTGAACTTCCGGGTCGTGACCACCCTCGTGCAAGTCCCTCAGTGCCTTGGCCTGGTGCACTTGCAATTACGCCGTAGCGTGTAAGGCGGAGGCATCTTCTCCACCGGTCGTATATAGGCAGCGCTGGCCAGCCGAGTACCTACAGACCCGGGAGGGGAGGCACGGTTCTCCCTGCCGGTTGGAGGCGGTATTAGGACACAACTGCATCGCAACCGACCGCTCCACCGGGGGGACCCTTGTAACCCCCTAGCTGCCCCACCATCGAGGGTGGTGAGGGAGGAGGATCCAGCAAATCAGTTTCCGGCAGTAAAAGGTGCCGTCCATGACCTGTTGAGCTCCTTATGCACCTTCGGGAAGAAAGGCACCGAGGCGGGGATCTGAGAACCAGCGCGGACCACCCCGATTGGTTCAATCGTGCAACCTTGAGGGCTCGGGGCATGGTGAAAGTCTTCACTCGAGCCCTACGGTGGCCCGGGAAAGCATAGACATTATTTCTGGATCCGATCCAGTCATTGCTACGGTCCCAGAGGAGAGCAGCGTAGCTGAATCTTCCTCTCCAGAAAGCTCTGGTTCACCCTCCGATGCTGCAATCGACATCCGATCGTCGGGGGGAGCCTCGGAAGAAACAGGTGGTACCCCCCGGAAGGGTCCAGCCTGCTCTTCCTGAGAGCTCCGCTGGTTTCGAAGTGCCGGCGGGCTTGGGCATCGCCTTTCTCTCTTAGGGGAATTCCTCACCATGACCGTAAGACCAGTCCGCCCACCGCCAGAAAAAAGGACGCCCCCGGCTGCCACCAGGGGGAACCCTAGATCTGGGCAGTGGCACGGGCACTCCGCCCCCTTGCAGGTAACGGAGTCCGGTCCGCAACTCCGAGATGGTCATACCCCCGCAATGGGAGCATGAGCCATCCACGAAAGCCACCCCAGCGTGCTTCATGCCCAGGCACGAGAGGCAGCGATCGTGGCCATCACCCAGCGCCAGGTAACGACCGCATCCGAACGCCGGGGTGATACGTGCTATATCCAGACCCACATCGTCTTTAGAAGACGTAACGTCCAGTTTGCCAATCAACTTCGTCTTTAAAAAGACCACTCTGAGGCGCCGGGGGATATGATCCATCTGCACCCCACCAGGGGGTATTGCGCCTGCGGTGTCACCACGCGACACGGGAAACGCTGGCGGCCGTCACCACGAATAGCTCTCCAAGAGCGCGCTGAACTCGTTCAGTCTTTTCTCTCAGTAGAGTAGTCAGGAGCAGAACGTTGTGATCGCTCGGCTCCGAAGCGAAATGCTTAATATGTGCTGCATCTGCTGCCTACTTATGCTCACGCTGTGATCTGTGGCAGCTGGATGCAATAATCGCATGCAATGTGCATTGGCTCGTTTAGTTTACACTCGAAGTAGATTGGTCCCTCTAAGCGAGATCCCAATTTCGTCGGTCCTCCGACGTGACGTCGAGAGTGACCGACTGAAAGGGAACTCAAAATTGGAAGCCTATCAAAATTATTTAATAAATAGATTTTTCGAACATCTTCAATAATATTCAAACATTCCGTATTTTTCACAGAAGCCTTGAATTTATTGAGATCCAATTAAACTAAATGATTGTGTCCAGAAGTTATTACGTTTAGACACAATGTAATGTGACATTTTAGTGACCTTCCCCAGTTTATCAGAATATCATATTGGTACAGTGGAAGAAAGCTGACATTTTTGTGCCGAGTCAAAGGTCAGTATTATTCCAGATATTGAGTGCATTCATTAAAATTAATGAGGCCATTCATTGGAAATAATAAGTCTGTGTAAATGTTATCCTGCAATGGAAGATTCAAATAGCCAGCAGTAAGTAGCCCCCATAGCAAGGTTAGGATATGGGTTATGTGAAGATGGACTGCAGCGAGCACTTGCCTGTGTGCCGATTGAATTTCATGGTTTATTTAAACCAGCACTTGACATACTGTTGACCTCCCCTTGGATCTCGCTGCATGAGGGCATAAATTAAAGTAAACAATAAATCTCGGCTAATTTACAAATGTTCACTGATTCATTCCTGCTTTTAATTCTACC
Organism: Sinocyclocheilus anophthalmus; assembly: GCA_018155175.1. Classification (NCBI taxonomy): domain Eukaryota; kingdom Metazoa; phylum Chordata; class Actinopteri; order Cypriniformes; family Cyprinidae; genus Sinocyclocheilus; species Sinocyclocheilus anophthalmus. The sequence continues at coordinate 9,688 of JADLZN010008424.1, read as the reverse complement.
AGAACTAACTGCGAGCACCGCCACCGCAACTGCCATAAGCTCTTGTTTTAGCTTAGCCAAGTGATTAAAAATTACGCAGGTTGTTTATGTGCCCGGATGATTTATTGTTGTATTTTAGGCAAGCATCCCCGGCTGGTGTAATTTGATTATGCTTGGCGTACTCAGGTGGAGTGGTGACTTGAGACAGGCTCACCGCCACACAGATGCAAATGAGCCAGCAGCAGAGTCCTGCTGTGTTTGAGAACACTTGCTCTATCAGCATCCTCCAAAATAAATAACAGGTCTAGAAGGCAATGCAGTAAATGACACTAAATGAACCAGAAAGACAGATACCTCTGCAAAACTAATGCGAACCTCACATGCATTGTGCTTTCACAGACAGTTTTACAACGACAGAGTAACCACAAGTCATTAGATTTCAGTGAGAGTTGGAGATGTGAGGTGATATGAGTGACTGCATCCGTTGGTGATCATGTGAGCACCAGTGTCGCTCTCTCATTGGTAGTCTGGTCTGATCTCATTACCCTTGGTGTATAATGTTAACATGTATGTTTTTGTACATTTTGGACATATGCATATGATGTATTGACAGCATCTATAATATATGCACAGCATTAGAAACTAAATTGTTTTTATTTATTTTTATAGCTACAGTTTACTATTATTTTTGGAGCCATCCATACCCTAAACCTAATCACCATATAAAAAATAAGCTATATAAAAAATGTAACAGGCAAATATATATAATCATTTGGACAACATACACACATATTTCATAGATTAACAAATCAATATTCATTAATTAACAAATCATTAACCCCTCACCCAATAAACATACTGGGTGCCAGCATGTTTGTTAATGATCCCAGGCCCCTGGTTACCATGGCAACCAGGACACCTCAGCCAGATCAGATAAACTTTTACGACCTAAAAGTATGTGGAGAGAATCTTCCTCCTACTCAGTTCTCTCTGAAACAGACACATACTGCTATAGGAAATGACTTCTTACATTAATTCATAGACACATTTACTTTGCTGCCGTACTATGGGTGCAGCAGGTGCAATGATACTACGCAGCGCCTGAAAATAGGCTAACATCCACCAACATAACCAACGTGACCACCTGCATGCACAGGGATTTTCAGGTGCGTGTAATCTCCATTGTGCCGCTGCCCCATGGTAAAACGGCAGCAAAGTCCTGATTAATTAGCCGAATGAGAGATAGTTCCTATTCATATCAGCCTAGAAAATTATCAACTTTCATTTTTCCGTCGGTCCGTATTACCCGATGTACTACCGAAAGTCAAGTTTTAAATAGGAAAAATATCGAAACTCTTTGGTCATTTTTTATCGAGATGCTAACGGTCTAATCAGATTCAATGATCTATGCTAAGCTACAGCTAAAAGTGCTACGCCAGACCCGAGATCGGCTGAATGGATTCGAAAATGGTAAAACTCAACTGTTTATCTCTAGGGGAGCTGGAAAATTTGCCTATTTTTAAAAATAGTGGAGTGTTCCTTTAAGTCAGTATTCTATGAACTTAAGAGGATGCATGTAATGCATTTGTAAGCGTGTATGTAAGGTGATTCATATAACTGAAGTTTTAGATGCTGTTCTTGATCAAAACTTTACATGTAAATCCCTGTGTTCACTAGTGAAATCGTGCTGGAGGGTGGAATTATGTCATTGTTTGTATAAAGTTAAACTATACTCCCCTTTGTCCCACTGCCAGCAGTCACTGTCATTCATATCGCCTCAAATCACCAACTGTCATCGAAAATGTATGACTGAATTTCAGTGTAGGCAGGAACACTTTGGAGGTCACCAAGTCACTGTAAAGTTGGTTGCTAGTATGTGTCCTTGCACAGTGAACCCCCTACCAGCAACCAACAGTAAAACGAACACTCCTGTCATAGTCTACAAAACCTTCTGCACATGCAGAAATCTGTATGATCAGATGGGTTGTATTTTCCATTATAGCATGTCAATGACTGGAGTATTTTTGGATTTGCTCTGGTAAATTTTAGCTGACAGAAATTTGCATCACATTCGGTGTAAGTACTATTAGGGTGAATTTTTGCAGCCAGTGTTCAACGCTTTGTCGTTTCACTTTTGGTTTGAAAAAGCTGCTTGTATTTTTATTTTTTATTTTTTTGAGCAAGGGTTTTTTTCAGTTGGGGATCTTATTTTGCACAATTTGAATTGAGCAACTCTTTGGTATCCACTAAATCATGTTGGGGGTATTTAAGAAGGCACATGTATTGATTATACTACACATGCTAATCTTCGTCTCACATTATGGATTCAAATGTCTTAGTTAATCAGTTCCCATTATTATGGGGTGGCTATGGGAGTGTTTTTCACAGTGCCTGTTGGTGTTGTGAAGAGCTTCAGTAGTCATTTAAATGGGCTTGCATTCACACTTATCAAGACCTTAATTTTAGGAGCACATGAAAGGGTTACTCTAATGAAAAGAGTCGTCTTCGGGGGGTGCGTTAATGAGTACTGAGGAGCTTAGCTGGCAAGTCTGACAGAGTCTTTTTAAGGGCCAAAAAAGTTCTCTTCCGTGTCCTTTTGAGTAGTCAGCAAACACTGTCACCTTTGTAAGTGGCTGCATTATTAAGTTGATCCCTGTCATGAGCCGAGATAAGAATAAAATGTTAACAATAGGTGGAGGAGATAAACTGAAAGAGAGGGGTATAGGGATGGAGGAGAGAGGGGAAATAATTGTGCTAAAAATGGGCAGCCTGGGCGCTCCAATCAGAATGTCACTACTGTCAACCTTTCTGTCTCTGGGGCACAGCGGGAACCGGGAACGTATGTGAAGAAGAAAAGGAAGCTAGTAGACACAGAGTAGGAGGGAGAAACTGATGTCTATCCTGGTAGGCATATGAAATTCTAAAGATTAGGGGAAAAAAGAATCTCATATGAAAACTCATATTTAACATTTGAATCTGAAGGGCAAAATGCTCAGAATCAATATTCAGTCCTGTGCACAATGTCATTTTAGGACATAATATGCTACACAGTTCTGTTGATTCTGATTGGTCTATCGTATCATTCAGTGTTTTTAATGACCACTAGTCACTTTGTTATAATAAAATAATTTGAACTCAAATGGGTATGTTATAGAGCCTACCATCAATGTTTGGATTGGTGGATTTTTCTAAATGTGTTTGTGAACGAAGTCTCCTTTAATCTCACCATCGAATTTAATTTAATCAAAAATACATTTAAAAAGTAATATTGTGCATATTATTACAATTGAATATGTTTTCTATTTTCGTGTTTTTTTTAATGTAATTTATTCCTGTGATGGCAAAGCGAAATTTCCGTTCTCAGTGTGTCACACGAAAATTCAGAAATCATTCTAATATGCTCACTTGATTCTCAAGAAACTGTCTATTATTACAATGTTGAATACTGTCCTTATGTGCATATAACTGTAGAGCTAACAAACAGCGGGCCAGTGCAAAAATACAGATAAAATGCCTTTGCAATCCTAATCTGAATATGTAATTTTTATGACTGTAGAAACACGAAAGCAAACTGATGTTTTATTAAAACACCATCCCACGTCTATATACTATCTCCACCCACGTTACTCTGAAGTGGAGAGAGCAAACAGTTTGGTCAGAGAGCAACATTTGAAATTCAAAGGAATCAGGAATCAATAAGATATGTTAAAGGCATATGTTTACATGTATGCCTCTTCAAAGACATCAGAGGGTCACTTTCTGAGATAACAGCATCACATTGCCCTATAGGGAAGGTGCCGCATGCCCATGCGGATGTTAGTCAAATGTGATTTCGGGCTCCTGAAATGGCACTTCAACATGCACAGGGTCTTTGTTCTTTATTCTAAACTCTATATTGATCCCTCTCTTCTGTGTTCAGAGAATGTCTGGCACAAATCTGCAAGGGTTGGAATTTTATTTCCTACAGATCTGAATCAATACATTATTAATTATCAAGGTGGTACATGCAGTGGAGAGTGAACACCTACTACACTATATCTATAGTTGTGCGAAAAAAACGTCAATATATATATATATACATTTTAAAATCTATTTAAAAGTTATCTTAAAGTGTAAAAATATTTCACAATATTACTGTTGTTACTGTATTTTTGGTCAAATAAATGAAGCCTTGGTGAGCACAAGAGACTTTTACAAGCCCAAACTTTTGAACGGTAGTGTACAAAAAAAGGCATTATCAATGCATCTCTAGTATATTAAGCTTAGATACAAAAACAAAAGTTTGTTTGAGATCATCTTAGTAATGCTATTGATAAAATATGGACAATAAACTGTGTGTAAACATGTGACCCCCTATCAGTGGAGTTATGTTAATGCAGTTGCTTGGCAATGAAAATAGTCTACGTACATACTATATACATTATAATTCAAATCATTTTATTATAATTATGCATTTTTTAACATATACAGTATTGCTATTGCCACAATTAAATCAACTTCTGTTTTTTTGTATGTTAAATTATGTGTAATTTCTTGGTCGTTGGAGCAATTAATGTTATTTTAGTTGTTCTTCATTGATATTCTGTGTAAACAATGTGAGCTCAACCAATAATAAGACCTGCTATTTAGTCTGAAAAGTTTCCTTCAAGTGCCATCGTTACAGCTATGTGTTAACTGTGCTCCCATGAAAAGCCTCTGCTGAGTGGAAGTGAACCATGCTGTGGAGGACTCAACATGTCAAAACATGTCATCACGTAAGGCAGAGTGGCAAATTTAAGTCAGTGAGTGGAAAGTCCTCAGCACAATCTCTACTGTCAGCAAGGAAAGCATCACATTGTGGATGCAATGTGCTGAAAAGGTAACAGGCGGCTTCACATTTGCCGAGCATATCATTTATCGTCCCTCAGTGGCGGTGATGCAGAGAAGGACTATTTTCAAATCAGAGCAGAAGAAGAAAGAATCGATTAAGAGGAGAGTGTGGAGAAACATTGATATTGGCTTTGAGATGGTCGCAACTAAGGAAACTCATTGTGGCAGAGATGAGGTACAGTCCGTGAATACATTTCCCAAATTATGCCCAAGGAATGTCATGTCCCAATTTCTGTCCATAAATGATGAGGCTGATTGGATTGGTGTTGACGGAGTATGAATTTTTTTAAGCAGTAAACATCAATAATGCACTGGGCTGTTGGATTAAAGTCGTGTTTGATTGTGGGTCATCGCGTAGGATGGAGCTGTTGGATGCGTATGACGAGAGGCAGCTGTGTCAGAGTGTCGCCCGTGGGCGGGCGATGCCGTCACGCAGTCACGGAGCTGATGGGTGCGCTGTGCCATGGCAGGGACTGATACATGCATGGCCAGATCAATGGTCTAACTTCTTCTGAACTGCTTGGCTGTGGAAGCCGACGTCCGCAAACGCCCCAATAACCGGTGAGATCCATGAGAGAACTCAAAGGTGTTCAAAAAGTGTGAATAGTAACATTTATTAGATAGCTCCACACTTATGTGCTAATTACAAGCGATGTAATCCTGTTGACTTAAAGAGGCCAGGGTAACTTATAGCTTTATAGACTGATGTTCCCTGTTAAGATCCAGGCACTGTGACTACGTACGGTCAGTCGTGACTGAAGAATGGGGATTCTCGCCCGAGAGCCAATCACCTTGAGTGTTTAACCAAACAGCAATGAAGCAGTGGGGGCGGGTTCGCCACGAGCACCCCGCCATGAAGCGCAGGTATAAAAGGAGCGGAGAAGGTTAGAGGAGTGCGCGTGCAAACGCACATCAGTTTTTTCGCTTCGGAGCCGAGCCTTCTATTAGGACGAATCTCTGCGAGTGTCTGCAAAGAAACAGCCTAGCGTAGGTGTTACGGCGCGTCAGTGGGGGTTACCATTCAGTGCTGCTCATCTTCGGCATGCTGCAGCTGCCATTCTGCGGTCTCGCCGCAACCTCCCCTGGGTGCTTCAGCACTCTCTCTAAAAGGAGATCACGAGCTCCCTGTCTTCCCGGAAGTGCTTGAGGAGGTTACTAAGTCTTGGAAGGCTCCTTTTTCTGCCCGAAACAGACTTGGGGCCTCCTCCGTCCTCACCACCCTCGAAGGTGGGGCGGCCCAAGGGTATGTGGACACCCCCCCCCAGTCGAGCGCGCTAGAGTCTCTTAGGGGACCAGCACGACTTGGGTCATCAGGTTCTCAGAGGGGCAAGGAGGCTGAATCCTCCGCGCCCTCACCAGTTACCCTCTTGGGATCTCCCCTCGGTCCTCATGGCTCTGAAGGAGGAGCCCTTCGAGCCTCTTCAGTCAGTAGAGCTTAAGTTTCTGTCTTTGAAGACAGTGCTCCTCACCGCATTGACCTCGTTCAAGAGGGTAGGGGACATGCAGGCATTTTCGGTCGACGATTCGTGCCTAGAATTCGGAACGGGTAACTCTAACGTTGTCCTGAGACCCCGGCCTGGATATGTGCCCAAAGTTCCCACCACGCCTTTAGGGATCAGGTGGTGAACTTGCAAGTGCTGCCCCGGGAGGAGACAGACCCAGCCATCGCTCTGCTCTGTACCGTTCGCGCTCTGCGCATTTACGTAGACCGTACACAGAGCTTCAGAACCTCAGACCAGCTCTTTGTCTATCACAGAGGCCAGCAGAAGCGAAAGGCTGTCTCCAAACAAAGACTTGCCCACTAGTTAGTGGAGGGCTTAGTCTAGCTATCCGGTTACTTGTGTAACCCTCGTTCCGTGAAGGAGGGAATGGAGATGTCACGTCCTGTTGCCACAGTTTCTGTACCACCGCTGTACGGCCGGGGCTCGTAGTCTCGGCTCCTCAGCGAAAAAAAATGATGTGCGTTTGCACGCGCTCTCCTATTATACCCGCGCTGCGGGGCGGGGTGCGCGTGGGCGAAACACGCACGCCAACTGTCATTGGCTTTTTTAGTTAACACTCGAAGGTGATTGGTCTCTCTAGCGAGGATCCCAATTCGTCAGTTACTGATGTAACGTCTCTGTTCCCTCCTTAAGGGAACGAGGGTTACACAAGTAACCGAGACGTTCTCTTTTGCAGCTTGTTTTGCTTGAACGACACAAAAATATGTCTGTCTTTGTGAGAATTTATATAAACAGAATCGATTATATCCTAAGTGTAAACTGTTGGGGAAAAAAATTGATATAATTTATCAATATATTTGAACCGTGCATTGGATCTTAAAGTGGCAGCAGCCTAATATTCCTGCTGCAAAAATAACTGAATTGTAATATGTATTTCTTTGTCATTAAATGAAATTACTTGTGTCATGAAAAGATTTTGGTCAAATTACACACCCCTATTATGGAGAACTAAACAAATAAACATTTTACAAATAAATGTCAAAAAGTGTACTTAGAAACATATACATAGACATTTTCTGATGAGACATTTTCCAGTGACACATACCGTATTTATACTTTCACTATTTGTGAATTATATAGAAGAATTCACAAATGTTGAAATAAATGTTTGGATAAATAAAAAAATTATGTAGAAAATAATGTAGAAAAAAATAAATACAATCATACATGAGTAAGGAAGTAAAACGTCTCAGGTTACGTATGTAACCATGGTTCCTCGAGGGAACGAGACGGTGCATCGGAGGACGCTTCGGGAACGCTCTTCAGCGTGACCCGCTCTGAATCTTGTGTGACCAATAGATGGGCGAGACGTAACGGCGGGTGACGTAATGACCAGGAAACTATAAAAGCACGTGCGGCAGAGCCAGCATCAGCTTTCTAGGATGTGAAGCAAGCGCTGCAGAGATGCCGAATATAGCCCCGAAGGACGCAGGTCCATTCCCTCGAGGACAACCATGGTACAGAAGTAACCTGCGACGTTCCTCTCAGGAACCTGGGCTGCGTCGGAGGACACTTGGGAATGACAGCCCCACGCCGCCAGCCTTTCAAAATTCGTCGGGATCTAGGTGGCAGCGGTGCCCAGCTAAGGCCGAGAACAGAGGAGCAGGAGGGCTCGGCGATGTCTAGGCCCTAGATACCATGACGAAGGTAGGGCCAAGGACCATCCCGCAGCGTCGCCGATGTCCTGCGATCACGAGATATATGCCAAGAAGGCCTTAGAGGAGCCCGTCCCACACACAGAGTAGAGTGAGCCTTGAACCCAAGAGGATGAAGGAGGGAGATCAGAGAGGGACTCATGGTAATAGAAATGCATCTATACCCCCAACTGAGGGTCGTTTTGTAGATGGAAGACCTCCCTTAAGGGGGACTAGATTTGTACGGCGCAAAGTCTAGATAAGAAGGGGCCACTGAAAGGGCTTGCAGATCCCCAACTCTCTTTAGAGAAAATATCGCCAGAAGAAAGGTAGTCTTTATATTAAGGTGGCGCTAAGGAGGCTCTCCATGACCACGAGTAGGACTCGAAGGGATTGGCCTTAACAGAATGAGCTTTTAAGCACCACAGCCAGGTACCAGTGGGGGAAACGAGATCGTAACGGAGGCTCAGCTTCAGCGCCGCGGAGCGAAAACGTTGTAAGTAGGGGGTATGTCTGCACACGGACTGAAAACAAGAGGGGCGTGTAGGCCCAAATAGCACCACGAGACCTTCAGGGTTGGAGAGTGGTCAACCTGCGGCGAAAACGGAGCGAAAAAAACTCCTCGCCCACTGTACCAACAGGGCAGTTAACTGCCGGTCGAGCTGCAGTCTCGAACCAAGCATGAAGTTCCACTCAAGGCGTACGCGTTTTTCTCGAGGGCTATCGTCGGAGGAGGTGGTCCTGCACACCTCGGTTAAGGACTGGAAGCTATTAGTTGTGCCCCCTCAGGGGCCACACCCACAACGTCCCCAGCTCCGGGCGGGGCACGGTGGATAGACATGTTACCCTTGACCTGTGCAGAGGAGTCATCACGCCGAGGGACTCTCCGCAACTGGAGCGCCGTTCGAGGAGAGAAAGCCAAGGTAACAGAGACAATCACACTCAGGAAACCGGCCAGAACGGGGTACTAGCAGAAGGACGGAACCCACTGCCCGGCGCACTCTCTCCTATAACTCCCGGGAGCAGAGCGATGGGGGAAAAGGGTACAGGACGAGGCCTCGGCCCACATCTGTACCTGGGAATTCCAGCCCCTTTGAGTCTGGATGACTAGTCGAGAGGACAAACCAGAGGGGACGTGCAAGTCATTTGAGGCGCAAGACAGGTCACGCTTGGGCTGGCCAAACTAAATATCCATATTGATCTGCTTCCACCACCTGGGGGGAAGCATTCAATTCCCCAGGCCTCGGCCCCGACGCCTCGGACAAGGATGTCTGCTCCCAAAATTGGATGCCCAGGAATGTAAACGTGCTATCAGTGTTGAGAGAAACTGGCCTGATGGGGACCACAAAAGGATCTGTGTATGCCTAGTTTGTACATACAGTACAAAACGGCAATGTTGAGCGCAGACCCTCCCGGTGGTTTGATGTAAGATCACCGCTGTGTTGTCGTGCACACCAACACATGGGACCTCTTAGTCTGGAAGGAAGTGTCTTAGTGACGAACGATAGCAAACATGGCCAGCATCTCCAGGCAGTTAATGGGCCAATTAAGATGGCGACCACTCCACAGACCGCGGGCCGGGTGGCCACTCATGACCGCACCCCAAACGGTGAGGGATGCATCTGTCGCTAGCATACGCGGCAACAAGGAGCTCCAGCACTGGGCCCTGAGACAAGAACCAAGGTTTCCTCCACATTTCCAAGG